>CAKNXH010000618.1:76326-86404 GCA_932178445.1 Andricus quercusramuli | reverse complement strand
ATTTTTAAATTGAAAATGTGCCTAATTTAGTATTTTTAAATTGAAAATATGTTACATTTATTTCACATCAGAGTGTAGAATAATGGAAGTATAATTTTTACAAATTCACGTACACAGTTGTACTTAGCAGATTTTCTTCATCCCAGATGTTGTTGCTGGATATCTTATTATATATTGATAATTTTAATTTTGATATAATGAAATACGTATAATGTAATCACAAAATAAAAAAATAAAAACATGAAAAGGCTCCTTGTGGTTGGTGTCGGGGTTTTTCAACTCAAAACACGAACATGAAGTATACCTACTTCGGGTTGCTTTCGGAACATTATTATAATGCTAATAGATTCAGTATAGGTTTATTTGTTTTACTAATGCGTAATTTAACATATATGTGCACACACACGCACACACAAATATATGTATAATTAAAAAAAGAGTTAAACAACCACCAAGTGAAATCGTTAGAACTACTAATTTAAAATTAAACTATTTCCAATTTGAAAATGTTACAAATCATTCATTATAAACTCAATAAATTTCCAAATTATTATTTTTTAATTTGAATTGCTTAAAATTAATTGTCTCATTACTACTGCTGATCAGCATCGCTTGATGCAACAGGAAACCAAACGTTACCGAAAGGTCTTTTTCATATATTTTGTAGGATAGATGGAGAAATAGTGAAAAAATTAGGTAATTTATGGTAGATGATTTTTGATTTTTTATAGCGAATAGCATGTTTTCGGTGTTTCTCATCTATTATTACTGTTGCGAAAAAAATCATTAAAGCTTGCAGTATTTTGCTCCAAATGTATTAAAACTTTGTTAAAATTGATCTTCTCACTTCTTTGAAAGATGTCATGTGCCACAAACAGGTAAAGTTAGTAAACGTCCGTAAATAAGAGACTTACTTCAATACTTCAATACTATATCCACAAGCGGGTAATGCGACGCATCGAATCGTTAAATATTGGATAGTCATAGCTGTGGATGCTAATCACTCCCAAAATAGAACCTCAAAAAAAAATGCAAATGATTATATAGATATACCTGATTTTACTCAAATTGTGCGTTCGATTATTAGAATATTATTTAGAATTTGTGGACAGAGCAAATAAATATTTTACTCAGTATTAATCAACACCCGTGCAGAAATTTCGCCGTGGCCCCGATCGGGCCCAGACTCGTTCATATCGGGCCCTGATGTGGAAATCGAGTCAGGGCCAGACTCATCATGAAACACGTAGCCACCTCGGAGCCATGTCTAGGGGCCCGATCAAACGCCCGATCTGTCCCCGGTCTGGCCCCTATTATTTACCTGAGTCTAGCCACATTATTTACTTTTCTTGTAGGAATTAAAATGCTTCAAAATAATTATAACAGAATATTAAATAAAAAGCCAAATTAATAGGATTGAGCTTTATTTTAACAATACCTTAAAAATAATTAAAAATGGTTATTTGGACCTCTGCTTCCGATTACCGTCCCAGTCTTTTGCATTCCAGAAGACGTTGCTCATGTGGGACAGCACTTCCTCTTCGGTTGCATTGAATTTGTCAAAATTACATTTCTTCATTTCAATCCACAAATATTATCCCTTACCCCGTCACTGGAGCGATAATATGCATAACTTTAAACGTAGAATCCAAAATATAACCTCAAAATTCCAACTACTTGTTTTACAAAAAAACGCCACCGAGCGAAAAAATATCAAATAATAATTTTTTTGACTAAAATGAGGAAATCGAATGTTTAGGTTAGAACTTGGATCCAGTACAATACAATTAAATATATCACAGAATGTAATAATACCATAAAAAGTGTAATACCATAAAAGACTTGCCTTCGTTGCTTTCGTTTTCATCGCGTAAATACGGAATTTTGCTGATGGCACGATGTTTGCGAAAACGCGGTGTGCTCCTTAATTTTGGCATTTATTATTAATGTGCTAAGAATATATTATACGGTCGAACACTCCCAGAACATTTGCAACAAAACGCCACGAAGGGAAACAAAAATTAAGGTTATGTTCGTGATTATATTAGGTATTTTCAGTTCAACCATCAGCTAACTTCACTTCGTTGAGTGTTGAGGGGAAAACAATAGAGCAAATGCATGGGACAAAACTTTATTTTGATAATATCTTCATAATGAATAATAATTATTACTACTTTATTATGTCCTTGAATAGTTCTTAAAAAATAAAACCTATTTTTCAAATACATTTATATAGAATAAATTAGTTTTTACGAAGATATTAACAAAATAGGGCAAAAATTGACCGAATCCCATGCATTTGATCCATTGTTTTCCCCTCAGCAGCTAACGAAGTGAAGTTAGCTGATTATGAAGTGAAAATATCTAATTACATCTAGCGCATATGGCTTAACATGGCGCTGCGAAGAGGCTATATGACGTCACAGTACATAGCCCGGTCTGGTACGAGTCAGGGCCACAGAATTCTTCCTATCAGGACCAGATAGTACACATCGGATCAGGCCCTAGTCGGTAATCGGTAATATATATGGCGATTTCTGCACGGGCAGGGATCTACATGGTACATATTTTGCTATCACATTGACGATTATATTTTTTTCCTATATTAATATACGTTACCTGCGTCACATTACCAACATTTCCAACATTTCCCAGTTTCCCGGCACAGTACTCATAATTCTAGTTCATAATATTTTACCGCACGTTATTCTATATTTGTATTGTTATTAATTGTCAGTGTAATGTATAGGCCACTCTTAACATTAATTTTCGCATATTTAAGATAATTTTAGAGCATTTATAAGAATTTGGTCGCCTTGAAAGATATTGTAGCATTTAAAAGGTATTTCCAAAGATTTCTCATGATTTTTAGAGATTTTTTTATCTTTCTTTCGTGCTGAGCATGGGAATAAAATGGGACAGGTGAATGCTTCAGCGTTACGACACGCGATAGATAGATATACGAGAGAGCTTTAAAATTTGATGGTACATCGGCGTTGTAAGGCGAAGTTGAACACGTCGATGTGCTCTGGCAGTCTGTTCTGGGTCTCTTTATGTGGGCTTAATGCATTTTTGAAGGTCGAAACGTCATAAAAGCGAGCTTTCACAATACACCTCGACACGCTGACGTTCGGCATTTACTCATCTCTCCTAGTCTACATTTTCAAGCGGAATGACACATTTTTAGATACAGTATAGACACAGGTCGTAACATTACATTTCAAAGGTAGCTAGGTAGGTACTTAGTACAAATAACAACCCTGGCGTTTGTTTACTTTCTCCGAATAAATGCTGAGTGCTTTTGCTTACTCAATACTCATTCCCCTCTCACTGAAGCCCTAAATGTTACGACATATGAGCATTAAGCCACATTATTAGCGACTCAGTGTCTGACAACCTCCGGGAAACGCAATTATTTTGTAGTTTTCGAAAGCAGCTTTCATGGGTCATTTTATGTGACAATTTCAAATTATAGAGTCATTTGCAAATAGTGTATTTGCTTCTAGCGGATTTCATACAGTATAATAGTTATTAGTTTGAGAGGATGAAAAATATTCTCAGAGGGTTCAAATATTATGTTGGGATGCTGGAAGGATATTTTTAGTGTTCTTATGAAACTTCCATCTCAGTAGGATGAGTTTTGTAATGTGAGACCACCTAGCACCCTATTAATGATTCTTAAGATTTTTATGACCACCGTCACGCATACTTCTTACGTAAGATTCTATATTTTTACTCAATGTGTAGCAGGTATATCAATGTTAATTTCACTATCAACGGAATTTCAAAATATTCCGACACATGTGTAGGAATTTCAAAAGATTTCAAGGTACTAAAGAAATTTTTGGGTAGAATTTCAAAGGATTTTAAAAAATTTCAACAGTTTAAAGAAAGTATCTACTAAAAGAATTGCAGAAATTATATTGAATTTTAAAGCATTTTCACGGATTTTTCGGGGGGGGGGGGGGATTAAGAACGATTTTCATGGATTTTAGGGGGTTTTCAGACATATGGGAATACTTCAAAATATGTTACGGGATTTTAAGGGATTTCGAGGCATTTCGAAAGACAAACTATTTTAACGAATTACGCGGTTTTTACGGAATTAAACTAGATCTCTATAGCTTTTTTGGGATTTCATGAGATCTCAATGAATTTCAAAAGATTCAGGGGTTAAATAAAGTTAACAAAAGATTACAAATGATTTTGAAAGATTCTAGAAGGGATCTTCATAGCGAATCTCAATTTTTGAAGGGATTTGATAAGATTTTAAGGAGTGTTATCAGATCTTCAGAAATTGTATTGGATTTTAAATGATTTCGATGGTTTTTGAGGGATTTTGAGAATGATTTCACGAATGTTTAAGGATATTAGGGGATTTTAATGGGAAGAAGTTTTTCTCATGTAAACAGAATAAACCAGTTGTATGAAACTTTATGAATCGGTACTGGTGTGGCATACGAGGTTTAACAATAGATCGATCGCTGCATCTCGAAGACGCAAACTAACACACTACATATGGTGTTGATTTATTTTGAATATTAAACAAGTTTTTCTCATATAAACAGAATAAACTATTTGTTTGAAACTTCATAAATCGGTACTGGTAGGTCTTACAAATTTCAGCAGTAGGTCGATCGATGCGTTTCGAAGATTCGAACAAAAATTAAAAAAACAGTCAATCGAAGCATTTTTTTTTCAATAATTCAAGTCATTATAAACCTCTCTCTATGAGGAAGCAATATGAGTGTTCAAAATTCATAATTAAATATTCAAACCATGAAAATTTGATAAATTCAAACAATTCATAGTACAATGTCGAACTGAAAGGCTAAGATTCAAAATTTTTAACACGTTTGAATTTGAAGACCTAGAGAACAATACATTTTACACGCGAAGCCTTCCAGAATCGAATTAAAAAAAAGCGTTTAAAAGCTTCCCCGGATATCACAAAAGTTTCTCCTAACATTCGTGAAACATTCCAATAAAAGCTTCGAATGATTCCGGAAAATATTCTAAGAACGTTCCCGGAAGTGGGTAAATGTCCGCGTATCTAATAAGGTTCCAAAGGGAGATCCGCGGAATGTTCGTGAAATTTTTCGCATTATATAAATGAAAATAATTTGAATTATTCAATTCCTCACTAACATTTTCCGAACCTTCTTTGAAAACCTTCCTGGACACGCGGACATTTACCTACTTCCAGGAAACTTCTTGGAATATTTTTCGGAATTCCTTGCATTGGAATGTTCGAGAAATGTTCAGGGAATCTTTTGTGATATACGTGTCAAAAATATTGTAAACAAACTGGAATTACAAATTTAAGAATTTCCGAATTAAAGTTTTAATGTAAAGCAATATTTCAATTCTCAATTTTACAAAGTTAGAAAATCTAAAACTGAAGGCTTCCAAATTTACCAATCTGAATTATACACATCCTTAGTTGATCGATTTCTTGAGCTTTTTATGAAATATTGAATAGCTTTGAGATGCAGGAAAAGACCTTGCCGAGATTTTTGTCAGAAAGTTAATATGAACATTTGGTTCAACGAAATGCACCTAGTCTTTCCGCGCCGGGATTCACAAAAGTGAGAGGGGATTTGGACAGCCATTGAAGCGCAAAACGAGAAAGTAGAAAAGAAATCCTCGAAAGACTGTAGATGCAGTCGATCGGATTCTTCGGAAATTATGTTCGACGGAAATCAGGTGCTTTTAATACAATATAAAAAAGGTGGAAGGATACGAACTCAGAAAAGGTGAACGGAAGAATTGTATAAGAAAATCAGAAAAAATTTGTTATCCTCTGTTTGCGAATCTGTAGAAATATATTCTGTAACTGGAAAAAGTTGCATTTTTGAAAGAAAAGCTTGTTAATTAAAGAAAAATCCCGACTGTGAAGACTTGGTTTGTATACATTTCTTCGCATTTTTCATTAACCCTCAACCAGCACCACGAGTGTAGATGACCCAGGGAACATTTTTTTCGCAATATCTCTTATTAAAATTCCAAGACAAAGGGTAAGGAATTTTAAAAAATGATGAAAAACGTAATTTCAGTGTTTTCGAAAAAAAGAACACCTTCCGGCTCAAATATTTGCTTTTTTCAAAGCATATACTATTTCGTTCATTTTTATGAAAAAGTGCATATTTTCAAGAATAAGCAGTTCAGGGTAAAGATTACTCTTAGTTTTTCTCTGTAAACAAACATTAATAAGCATCCCTATTTTTCACCGACATGTATACATTTTTTTAAAAGTTGAACAGTCATATTGGATCAGCCACTCTGGATTTTAAACATCTGACTTCAGATTCTTCATTAGAAATATCATAAACATAAAATAAAATGTTTTTGCATCGAACAAATTCTTCATAGAAAGCTGTGCAACTAAAAAGTTCATTTTTCGAAAAAGACGAAACTGCCCAACTTTGGTCTCTTCTACTGTCGCCGCTATTTTGCATTTCAAAATTGTGGCAGTAAATTCGTATTCAGTAATACAATAATTTATTGTTCCGCAATATCAAAAGATTAATTTGAACCTTAATTATTACCTTAATTACCTTAATTATTTAGTGAACGTTTATTATTGATTAGGAATTACTGTTCCTCGATATCAAAGGATTAATTTGAACAAGAAAGCCAGAGATGATCTTGCGCACATAGTAAGAGTTAAGGGAGATTAAAACTTAAGCTTAGTTCAGAACGCGCGACTTTTAGATCTTCCATCTTCGCGGTTTGGCGTTGCGATAATCCTAGCGCGGGAAACTTGAACGATGATCGAATAGAAACTTAAAGTCTTCTATGAACTTTCTGATTTCTTAATATTTGAATCTTAAGCTCAAGAGAAAAAATGAGAATTTTCCATTTATTCGTTAGAGTGCTTCTTTTCTCGGTAGTCCAGGTGGAAAAAAAGTTTTAAATTCACAAACTCGGTCTTATTTTGACACAAAAAGGTTCTCTTCTAATAAAAAGAATAGGCTTATGGTCTCGTTCTAAGACAAAAATTGACCTAAATCTAGCTGCCTAATTGAAGGTGTTACAAAAACAAGCCGTAACAAAAAGAAGAAATTTTTCTGTGCAAATATGTTGGAATTCCCATTATTATTTTGTGGATGATATATTAGGTTTCTTTTTTTTGAATGAGTAGTATATTAGATTTACGTGTATATGCTCTCTAAATCGTGCTGGAATTGAAAATATTTTAATGTTATCATTGCCCGAAAAAATGTATATTAATGCAATTGTTTCAGATTAGACGAGTTGATTTGACTTACTTTTCCAGAAATCAATAGGAAGAATCAGGACGTTTTTTTCTAAAATAAACTTGTGACGCTCCACACGAAAGGGACCCACTTGGTTTGTCATTTTTTTCAATCTCAAAAAATTAGGATTTGTCCACCAAATGACACAAAATGAGGAGGCGAGACTTTAAAGAATAAAAAAATAAAAGTTTTTTGGACCACCCTATACGTAATTCCGTACCGACAAAGTGAACCCTTTCTTTGCGGATCGTAACCTTTTTTCGATCAAACTGATATTTATTGTAAAAGAAATAAAACATTCATCATAATCCTAATGAAGTAATAATAAATTATTGTTGTGCTAAAGTATTTGAAATAAAAAGTATAATTAACATTGAGTGTGTTGTATCCAACATTCTTTCCAAAAATAAATGTATTACTTCTCGCTTCCGAAGTAAAAAAGCATACACCAGCTGAAGAGAGGAATATTAAACTAAAAAAATGTACATGTTGAAATTAACAGGTTCTATAGAAAACTAGAAATAAATTAGAGACTTTTATTATGTCCCTCGATCCCCATAATATGAAGTTAGTTTTTGAAAAACAGATCGTAACGCGAGCAACTGAATGTCGGCGAGAAGCTGGCGGAATGCCGATGAACGCGTGATGCACAAGTGAGAAGAAAGGGTTGAGGGTGAAGATGGAATAAGATTGTGAGGGGGGAGATGTGATGGGAGAGGTTTCGTTATAAAGGAAAGTACCCAGAAGGGGATTCTCGAGAGGGTGAGCCGAGATGTTAACAGCCAGACAGTATTGTCGTCATGCCACACCCTCTGCTTTCTAATCAGAGGTGCTCATTCTGAATTGTGGCTCTAATAGGTGTGCAAACAACTGTGGAAAAAAGAAGACTCAACTGATTATTCCTATCGTGGAAAGTGCAATTCTAACAGAGGGGATAATTATCATTTCGAGAAAAGGTTATTGCAAGACCTCTTATTTCTACTCTAATTTTCCTAGATTTTTTTCTAAGGACATTTTTCAACATTATATTATTATATACTGTTAGAAATGCGTGGAAAATTCCGACACATTTAAGAGTTTATACGAGGGTGAACCTTTGTATCTATATATAATAAATTTTTAGCAGTAAAAATTATTCAATCCTGGTGGAATGGAGCGTATTAACTTTCTTAATGTTATTTTGAAAATATTTCAAATATTATTTTTAATAAATTATCTTCTTAAATTATTAAAAATATATGAAAATCTCTCTTTGTTCGACCTGGATGCCTTCAATTCGCTGAATTCCTTGCTTTCTCTGAATCCTTCGAATTCTCTGAATTCCTTGAATTCTCTGAATTCCTTGAAATCTGTGAATTCTTCGAATTTTCTGAACTCTTTGAATTCTCTGAATTTCTTGAACTCTCTGAATTACTTAAATTCTCTGAATTTCTTGAATTCTCTGAATTCCTTGAATTCTCTGAATTCCTTGAATTCTCTGAATTCTTTGAATTCTCCGAATTCCTCGGATTCTCTGAATTCTCTGAATCCTCTGAATTCCTTGTATTCTCTGAATCCTTGAATTCACTGCATTCTTCGAATTTTCGGAACTCTCAGAATTCTTTGAATTTTCTGAATTCTTTGAATTCTCTGAATTGTTTGACTTCTCTGAATCCTTGAACTCTCTGAATTCCTTGAATTCTGTGAATTCTTCGGATTCTCTGAATTCTCTGAATTCGTTTCATTCTCTGAATTCCTTCAATTCTCTGAATTCCTTGAATTCGTTAAATTTGAAGAATTCTGTGAATTCCTTGAATTCGTTAAATTTGTTTAATTCTCTGAGTTCCGTGAATTTGTTGAATTTGTTGAATTCTTTGAATTCTCTGAATTCCTTGAGTTCGTTGAGTTTCTTCAATTCGCTGAATGCCTGTGATTTGCTAAATGCATTGCTTTCTCTGAATTCCTTGAATTTGTTAAATTTGTTGAATTCGCTAAATTTGTTGAATTCTCTGCATTCCTTGAATTTGTTGAATTCGTTGAATTCTTCGAATTCGCGGAATGCCTTCAAGTTTGCTGAATGTCTAGAATTCTCTGAATTCCTTAAATTCTCGAAATTCCCTGAATTACCTGAATAACCTGAATTCTCTGAAATTCCTTGATTCTCTTAATTCCCTGAATTCTATTAATTCGTTGAATTCGTCGAATTCTCTGAATTCCTTGAGTTCGCTGAATTCTTCGAATTAGCCTAATGCCTTCAATTTGCTGAATGCCTTGCTTTCTCTGAATACCTTGAATTCTCCGAATACCTTGAATTTTCTAAATTTCTTGTATCCTTTGAATTTTTTGAATCCCTTGAATTCTCAGAATTTCTCGAATTATGTCAATTCTCTGAATTCCTTGAGTTTGTTGTATTTCTTGGATTCGCTAAATGCCTTCAATTTGCTGAATACTTCGAATTCTCCGAATCCCTTGAATTCTCTGAATGCAAGACATTCTCTGAATTCTTCGAACTCTCTGAATTACTTAAATCCTCTGAATTCCCTGAATTCTCTGCATTCCCTGGATTCATTGAATTCTCTGAATTACTTAAGATTGTTGATTTCCTTTAATTCGCTGAATGCCTCCAATTTGCTGAATGCCTTGCTTTATCTAAATCACTTGAATTCTGTGAATTCTTCGAATTTTCTGAATTCTTTGAATTCTCTGAATTCCTTGAACTCTCTGGATTACTTAAGTACAACACTTACGTAAGGACATAAACGTGCACAGTTGGGAAAGTGACATCTGTGCACGTGCACAGTTGGGCAAGTGACATCTGTGCACGTGCACAGTTGGGCAAG
>CAKNXH010000618.1:0-75926 GCA_932178445.1 Andricus quercusramuli | reverse complement strand
GTCCAAGTGACAACTGTGCACGTCTAAATTTCGACGTGCACAGTTGTCCAAGTACCATCTGTGCACGTGCACAGTTGTCCAAATGACAACTGTACACGTCGAAATTTCGACGTGCACAGATGGGCTCCTGTGGTCTCGGACGTGCACAGATGGACGTGCACAGTTGTCCGTCCTGCCATCGACGTGCACAGTTGGGCACGTGCAAAGTTGCTACGTGCAAAGTTGTCCGTCACCCCGTTATGTCATCATGGCTTTTATCATATTCATGGATAAGTGTCGAAGAAGGTGTAGATCTCGAAACAGTGAAGGTGCGTGGGTTAGCTTTTGCAGATGACAAGATTTTTATGGCAGAATCAATCGAGGACTTGCAAAAAATTTTGAGTAAACTAAATACAAGCATGAAGAACATCGGCCTCAAAATTAACGTAAGTAAAATAAAAATCACGGTGTTTGAAGGAAAAGGTGAGAAAACAATGTGCAGCATTGTCGTCAATTATGACAGATCAGAACAAGTTGATAAGTACGTATATCTGGGTAGCCTATTCACTAGTGACGGGAAGATATATGGCGAGTTGGTTAGGTGCATAAATGAGGGTAAGAAGATTATCGGTCTATATCAAGCTTCGGATGATTCCGGAAAATATTCTAAGAACGTTCCCGGAAGTAGGTAAATGTCCGAGGGAGGACTTGCAAAGTATGTTGAGTAAACTAAATACAAGCATGCAGAACATGGGCCTCAAAATTAACGTAAATAAAACAAAAATCACGGTGTTTGAAGGAAAAGGAGGTCAAGTGAGGTCTATTATTAGAAGTAAAAACGTATCAAAAAAAGCTAAAATGGCAATACATAATTTTATATTTGTACCGACTGTACTTTACGGTAGCGAGGCATGGACCTGTCAAGAAGATGACAAGAGCAAAATTATCGCGATTGACATGAATTTCCTACGCAAACCATGCGGGAAAACATTGATGGACAAAGTGAGGAACGAAATTATCCTCAAAGAATGTATTGCTAAAGATACAACAGTTGACATATGGCAAAAATCATAGAAGCACGAGAGCTTGCATTAAAAAATGCATGGACGTGAAGGAAGCTAGAGAATTATGCCAGGACAAAAAAGTGTGGCGACGAATAGTTTGTAAACAGAGTGACAATAGAGTGAATGACGCCTGTAACAAAGACCTTGGATACTAATGAGCCCAAGTGGGGAACGACACATAATAATTTTTCGAGGCTCTTCGTTTGGGGTGATCGCTAAAGAGATTGATCAGCAACCTGGTTCGGAGCAGAGTTGCGGAACGAATGTGTTATTTCAAAAATAACACGAGAGTTCTAGATCAACCTGAAATATCTATACCTTATACCTATATAACTATTTACACATCACGCCTACCCAGAAAGGGAAATGGATTACTGGTATAATAATAATAATATTTTCTTAATATTCTTATTGTCAGGACAAATATGGACCGAAAAATTTTTTAATCCCTCGAAATTTTTAGTTACAGTAACTTGAAATTACTAAATTGTAACCGAATTTTCTGAAACATGTGACTAAAGCTATGTGCACTTATCATTGCAGAAATTTCTGTCCCTGTTTATTAGGAACGTTTAAAACGGCTTCTGCATAAAGCTTTAAAGCTACAGAAATTTCTAAAAGTGTAGTATAAAATTGATCAAAATCGATGTTTCGCACTGTTTAAATCAAATCAATGCATCAGTTGTTAATCCCACTAAAATACGGTTCGTAGTATAGTGAAAATATGAATTTTATGTGAATATTGTAAATAGAAAGCTCGCGATAACCATTACGCAGATTTTATTTAAAGATTGCTCTATTTTGTTTTACACTCTTCCCATGAAACGAGGAATGCATCCCGTATTATCTATTCCAAATCAACGCAATAAATCGCCGGAACATTGCGAAAATAGCTATTTGGTGCGGGAAACGCATTTTCCATAAACATGAGCCATTTGCCTGAAACCAGTCTCATTGCAACTAAAAAAGAAAGAAATGTAAACGATAAGGAATAATTTTTTTAGATTCACGGATTTAGAATGAGCGAACTTAAGTTTAAAAACTCATTCTACATTTGTTGTATCAGAGAAGAAATATTTATTCATATGAAAGTAAAAATTTATTTTTATCAGAATTGAAAAATTTATTTGCATATTGCATTTTGTTACACGAGACTGCCCGTGGCCGATTTCCGTTTAAAGGATGTTATTTACAGCGAATGAAATTCGGCATTACCACTGTGCGTGAAACTCTGAAGATAAATCAAATAAATTCCCTGCTCTCACATCCTGATCAGTGGAGCTATCCGCCTTTTACCAATTACGTGGGGTTCTAAATTTATTTTATTACCAAAAGTCTGTAAAATTATGAAATATTTTTGTTTTATAGGTTTTTTGTCGTCAATTAAAACTTTAAAGATTCTGGTGGCAATTAATAGTTTTTCTGATAAGAGTTTATCACAACTTTCAATTTGAATTAAAACTTGGAACGGAATTCATTTGAGTCAAATTCAATTGGAAAAAAGCGGAATTAAATTCAACTGAATTCAAGCTCAGCAAAGTGAGCCTCACCAACTTTGTCATCCGGCAGACTCTCTAGCTAGGCCGTGGACAGGCACGGTCAGGTTAGGCTGGACGGAGCGGTCCCTCTGAGGTCATCAGTTAGATACACAGATTCAGCACACTTTCTTGGTGTGTTATTCAAGTGTATGTGTGTGTGTGTGTGTGTTTATTACTCGAAATCGACCAGCAAACACCGAAAGAGAATCCCTTCGACATGAGCCGCTTCGCAATGAGACCGCTAACTCTATTCCAAGTCTTCTCAAAGTCGACTATTGACCCCAAGCAATTTTTCACTTGACATCGAGCCTCTTCCTCGTGAGGTAACTAGCATCTTTGTTATGAAATACTATAATCTACCGTTTAAAGTCGGTTCCGAACCACCAAAACCCCGGTAGAAATACATAGAAAAGTTTCCATTGGTAGCGGCACAAGGATCGAACCCCAGGCCTCCTGCTCAGAAGCCTGACGTGCTATCGCCTGATCCACTGAGGCTATTTTTGAACCAACTTAATGTTCACATCCAAAATTTTGTACTAATTTTTAAGTGAAATGAACATAAAAAGAGAATGGGAAATAAACTCTGACCAGCCAAATACTTGAGAATTTCTGAGACATTAGATGAAGGTTTTTGGCAATAGTAACTGTTAGATTTGGTGGTGAATTTCTGAGATGTTGACCACTTAGACCTAAATACTCAGAGAGAGGCGACTGGGTCGGAAATGTCGTTTGAATTGGAAATACGAAGTTTACGTCTTGAATCGACCACAAGGTGTGCACTGTGCAGACGGCCTTAAGCTTAAGTAGCTTAAGGGACATCTCGCGTACGCTCCCATGGTAACAGGTTTTCTATATCCTCCTCTTAGACTTATTTTCTCACACGGAAAATAAAACGGGAACTTGCAAAAGAAAGATCAGATAGCTCTCAAACAGTGGTCGACTTCTGTGAATGTCGAGAGGAAAAGAGCTTTCAAGTCAAAAAGAAGCTTTCACCGCCTCAAAATTTTTTAATAAATTATTTTTCATCCCTTTGTCCGTCCTCAGCGTCTTTAAGGAGATCATCTTGTCGTGAAAGAAATGTTATTTTATTTATTATAAGGTATCATTTCATTCGGAAAGAGGTGAACTATCGTTTGAATAATTAAAATCGGTTTAAATCAAATACAGTTTTTCAGTTTCTCCATTAGCGGAGTTCACACAAGACTTTGACCTTAAATACAGTTTTAAAAATTTCAGATGCAAATAGAGCTTCATCCTTCCTATTCCATTGCTAGGTTCATTTTGATTTAAAGCATTCAAAGCTAACGAATCTCAAATTAATTTAAATCGAGGTTCTTTATTAGAATTGGTGAAGAAGGTAATAAGGTTTTTTGAGCAATTCTGAACTTTTCTTCTCATAAGTGAAAGAGATAAACGCCTGGTGTACTAAAGCATACATGGAAAGAAATAAAGAACAAGAGGCGAAGTGATGACGAGGCTTATATCCATTCTTTCGCGCTTTCCGCCCCATAAGACCCCGTGATCTTGGTCATAAAAGAATTTCTAACGTTTTACATTGTGTAGGAACAATGCCGATTTGTTGCCGCTTCAGGAACTATCTCTGTAAGTCTTTACCCTTCTCGCACGCGATAAGGAAGGAAGGCCTCAACTTACCCCTTCCTACACTTCTTTTCCAGTATACTATCACCCCAGATATATCCTTTTTTTATAAGATAGTAAATTTAACCACCTGTTTCAAAGACAAATATAATTTTTTCACTTGACTTCCTTATTCTTTATTTCACTCAATTTACTTACTTTCAAGTTTGTATTTTAGATGTAAGTTTTGATAAATAACCTTTGTGATTGTCTTGCTTTATTGAACGTGAATTCTGTTTCCAATTCTAGCAGGGGATTCGTTTCCTTTACCAAGATTATCATTGTTCCTGTTATTCGTAGACCTTTGATAAATTGAAACCCTTACACCTCGGACAGGAATCTGTGGTCGAGGAAACACCCAAGTTTGTAATAATCGGCCTTTGCCTTTGATGTTCTATTCACAGATTTTCAATGAAAACTAGAAATGACAAGTTTAGGGGAAACCAGTACGAGGTGGATACGAGTACGAACTGAATAATGGGAAAAAGTTACAGGATTTTCAAGAAAAAGTTCAGTATTGTTTTATTATGAGTAGCAATATAAAAAACGAGTTTTATAATTAGCCGTTTTGCCACTTATTAGCCGTTTTCTAATTGTGAAATTGAAAAATGTCTTTTTTACATAGCGATGCAAATTTTATACGCTGGAAAATTATGGAACGTCCAATAATCACGTAAGAATGAGTTTTGAAATTTTACCACTCCTTTCTTCTATTGTATAGATTCGTAAGATTTTTGTGGCTTGCCGCTTCTCCTTCTACGGAATGGAACGATATTTCCAAACATATATTTAGGGATTTCATGTGTTTTCAATACAGGTTTCAATTATTAAAAGGAATTTGAAAAGTTTTAAGGTATTTCAAAGGATTACGGCATGTATCACAGATTTTTAATGATTTGAAAAGATTTCAAGAGTTTGAATTTTAAGAAATAAAGAACGATTTCCGCGGATTACGAAGGATTCTAAGAGATTTCGAAGTATTTAAAAGAGGCGTGCAAAAGAAATAACCCGACCCGCGCAGATCGGATCTTGTACGGACTGGGTCAAGTCGGGGTTTTGGGTTGACCCGCAGACCCGCAGTCAACCTGACAACCCGCATTCAGCCCTTCAACCCGCGAACCCGTCTTCAACCCGAAATCAAACCGTATTTACGAATTTTAGAATAATTATTAGTTAAGCAGCAACTAAATAAATTTTACTTGATTGGGATGACGTTACGCATTTTTACAAGCTTTTATTCGGTATGCTCTATGGGAACGTGTGTTTGTCAGGGTCAAATTTTACGATTCCAACTTTGACACACATTCGCATATCCAATCGGCATTCATGCCCTTTAGAGTTCTAAACTTTGGCGCTCATGCCCTCTTTTGAGTGCTAATCGTTTTGTTTTAGCAGGAAAAAATGACGAAGGAGGGACGGACGTACACCTGACCGAAACTATGAGGGTTTCAACCCGGGGCTACAAAACCCATAAAAAGACTTTTCGTTCGGTCAATTTCATATTTACGAAGCTTTTCAGGTTTTTAAGCTGATAGTGAATTTATTGCGCGTTTGCGGGTTTTGCGGGTTGAATTCGGGTTGACCCGTCAAATGTGGGTTCTGCGGGTTGGTGCGGGTTTGCGGGCTGAATGCGGCTTGTCGAGTTGATTTCGCGTCTGAGAGCCAACCTGCAAACCCGACTCGACTCGACCTGACCCGGCCCGCATCATTTTTTCACATTTCATGGATTTTAATAGACTTAAAGAGGTTTTGACGATTTCGCGGTATTTCAAATGATTTGAAGAGATTTCAAGAGATACCAAAGTATACATGTAAAAAAGTTCACTGTCTTACAGAATTTTTTGATTAAATTCTCAATACGGATTCCATGTGAAGGCATCATAAAACCAAGCCAATATCCTTGACAAGCAAAGATTAAAAAAAAATTAATAATCAAGATTTTAAAATATTTTAAGGGATTTCAAAAAGTACCAGGGATCTCGTAATATTTGTAAATATTTCACGGAATTTCAAGGATTCCAAGTGGATTTTTTTTAGAGATTTTCAGGTATTTTCGCGGATTTTAAAGGATAATAAGGGATTTCAATGGGATTTGGAAGATTTCAAGCGGTTTCAAAGATTTCAAAGGGTTTCACAGACTCTCAAAGAATTTTGATAAATTTTAACAGATTTTAAAGGATCTCAAGGGATTTCCAGGGATTTTAAACATTTCAAAGGGATTTTGAAAATTTTTCACGTGACATAACCCTTAACGGTCACACGTGGTGTCATATTCCACAGGCTTTCTAATTTTTACGGGTTTTTTTTTCAAGTTTTTTTCGAATAGTTAAATTTTCACTGAGGCTTTGGAGATATTTTTTTTCCTATTTTGTGTTGTTTCAACATCACTCAAGATTTTGTTTTCAGCCAAAAATATCTGAAGGCGTATCTGGAGGGGTGGCCGTTAAGGGTTAACAAATGTTAAGGAGTTTACCACATTTTCCAAAGAATTTGTGGGATTTCAAAGGATTACAAAGATTTCCTGCCATTCTACGAGATACCAGATTTTAAGAATGGTTAACTTCTCCACCCTGCATTTATTGGACGTACATAAAATGATATATTACAGAAGTCGAAAAACTGAAATAATAATCATGTAGTGTGTATAATGATATAAAAAGTAATGTCGACACCCAAAGCAGGTTTCAGTTAGCATATTAAAAAAAGTAATTGGAAAGAGAAAACTTACGTAAGAAATGCTTTGATCCTGGCCCCCGCTGAAGTAAGGATTTTTAAGATTTTCCTGCCCCCCCCCCCCACAAAAAAATAAAAAAATCTTACGTCATAAATGGATGCTCCTTTATCATTTTCCGATTCGATTTGGATTTTGATTGATAAAAAGTGTAATTTAGTACGAAGTGAATCAATTGTTGACAGGTTAGGCTAAGGTGTCAAAGTAAGTTTCTTTGTCTATGGCAGTTGGTAACAATGACTTTCATGATTGCATGTTAAATATGGGACAATTTGGAACTTGCACAATTTTTAGAACATATTGAAGAATAATCACTGTATAAATGAAAAAATGATTTGTATAGCAGTTTTTGATGATTGGTTCATGAATTCATACATCTGAATAATATTGTAACATGTTAAACTAGCTGTGAATTCGATCTCGAGTATTTCCACTTCGTTTGTATTTATAATTATATGGTGCTCATTTCACGAGCACTTTGCTTCCCGTTAGCAAATGTATTTGTTTCCTCGTAGAGGAAGCATTAGTTATTTTTTTTCAATAATAGACAAACCAATTTCTTCATTTTCCTCAATTTAAAAATAGAAATTTACAAGAAATACAAAATTACAAAATAATACAAAAAATGTTTTAAATACAAAGACAAATCAGACAAATCAAATCTTGTATTTGAAGTGATAATTTTTCGAGTTGGAAAAGGGAAAGGAAAAGTTCTGTCGCACCCTACCCCTTTCCCAGCTTTATAATTTCTTTACAAAAATGGTCAGAATTACTCAATTTGAGAAATTTTTATCAAAAAGTCTTTCCTATTCAGGCGTCAACTTTGAATTATCTCGATGAAAAAAGTTTTTCTGTTTAAAACTGATGATTCAGATATTATAAATGAGAATAACTTCTCTAATCTTAAATAACGTGTATTATTATT
Source organism: Andricus quercusramuli (assembly GCA_932178445.1). Classification (NCBI taxonomy): domain Eukaryota; kingdom Metazoa; phylum Arthropoda; class Insecta; order Hymenoptera; family Cynipidae; genus Andricus; species Andricus quercusramuli. The sequence continues at coordinate 68,051 of CAKNXH010000618.1, read as the reverse complement.
ATAGATCAATCGATTCGCCTCGAATCAAGAAATCTTTTCCATTCTTGCATCAATTTTAATTTTTATGTTAGTGAAAAAAGTTTTACCATAAAAACCCGTGTTTTCCAATGTTATGCATTACCATAGGTTCCTTACTCTTCAATAAAATGTATTAAAATTATAGGTCCATCGATTCGTCTTAAATTAACACAACTTATCTATTCTCGCATCAACTTTAAATTATGACAATAAGAAAACTTATACTGTGAAGAACGATTTTAAAAATATATAAATAACCATAACTTCCCTAATCTTCAATAAAATGTACTGATATTATATCGATTTCATTTCATTTCATTTCAATCGATTTCATCTCGAACCAAGGAATCTTTTATATTCTTGCATCAACTTTGAATTATGCTAGTGCATGCATTTTATTTCTATTCCATTTGTCTATTATATTTCTATTTCTATTCCAATTGTTTCATTGGCAAATGGAACAGAAAATATATATCAAGTTTTGTTTTTATATTTTCAGATGCCCAGTCATGATTTTTTTTGTCTCGGCCTAAATAATTCGATACGTTTTATCATTCTCACTCCGCTCTGTTTCAAAAACATTCAAATTTAAAATAATGTTGCAGTATTTTTGAATAGGATAGATTGAATCACCATATTTCATTGATAAATTTTCAGATCGATATCTTCAATAATTAAAATATTTGATCCTCATTGATTTTCTTGACGCGATTGTTATTATACTTATTTTATTGTATCATGCTAATAATAGCATGTTTGCTCAAATTATTGAAGCAGCTCGAAATAATTCCGGGTACATTTTACTCGTAAATTCCATAGAGAGGTGGTGTGATATCTCAGCAGAAGGAACGGCCCGCTTTGTGAAATGTGTGGAAGGAGCCGCATACGGAAAATGAGCTTTCGCTCCTGGAGATAATCGAGACCTTTTTAGAATGCTTGCTCGGCTTTAAGCTGTGAGCTTGATATCGTAATGCAGGCGGCAGTTGATCTGTAAAGCCAGAATATTAGCCGGAACGAACGTTTTTCACAGAATCTCAGCATTACAAGAATTATTTTTTGTGTGAATAGCCCTGAAGTCTCTAGCTATCACAACGCCAGAGAAAATCTTCTCTGAAAATATTGCCTTTTTACAATGGTGTGGAAACCATTATGAAAAAGTTTTGAAATCCCCAAGAAATTCATTTCAAGGACCGCTTTTTACAATTTTATAGTATTTTTTTAAACCAGCCAAAAGATCTCGAACTACGGAAGAAGGTGTTACTTATATTTCGTAATGTTAATTAATTATATACATTACTCTTCAAAGTCATTCATTCATTTTGTCGACATTGAAGCTCCTATTTTTCCACTAACATATCGCGTGCTTTTGTCTCTTAATCCTTTTTTTACCACCCAGTTTGACAGTTTATAAGTATACGTCAGTTTAAGATCTTAGGGGAGGCCGAGGCGATATGAGTAATTGAGCATAGTTATAATTTTCAGTGAAATATTTGAAATCTATAGTAGTTTTCAAAAATGTGAGTTGTTCTATACATTCTATGAACCTTCTTGAATCAATTTCATAAAAGACGAAGTGTTCCAAAAATAGTAATTGCAATGAAAATATGAAAATTATCATTTTTGCACATGTCTCATCTAGCCCCATGCTCTGGGGCGAGACGAGACACGTATTGGGGCGAGATGAGACGCCTCAACTAGTTATTAGTTATTTTATTTTTCCTGTTTTTCGATTCAACAATATGATTATTCGTACCAATTCATGCTCTGTAAAATGTTTCAACGAATAATTTTGTAAAATATAATTAAATCTAATTACTTAGGGGAAGGATTTTATAACTATTCGAAAGCATAAATGCATTTAGTGCTTAATTAATTCAATTTTTTCTTTATATTAAAACTTTTCTGATTTCAAGTTGAATTAACATTTATTTGAAATTTTTCATTCATATCATATTTCTAAAATGTTTAAAAAACAATTTATAAGCTGTTTTTATAAAATTCACATCTGAAACCCGTGATTTTACCCTACATAAAAATGGGGATTTCTCCGAAAAATTTGCAGAAATGTTTTTAAATATAAATTTTAGAAGCCTTCTGCAACTTGTCATTGTCAATATGAATACAAATTTGTTTTTGAATATGCGGAAAAAACTCAAAAAAGTAAAATTTATAAGCAAACCCAATTGCAAGTGCTCTGACACTATCATTTCCTCATACAACCGATTTGACAATAGCAGTCGTAGAGTCTTCTAACCACGAATTTCAGTTTTTCCTCTGTCAGTTTTCACTATTGCAAATCTTTATATATTTTCGAAAACTCCACTCAAAACGTCTCAAATCTTGCAAAAAAAAACTTTCCTGCCAGCTCCATAAAGCGGATTACGTATTTTTATTAATTAATTGTGTATAAATGCGTCAGTACATTCATGTCCGATGAATAAACTTCATGACAAACTTTAGTTTAAAAATATTATCTATTATTTTCAATCATTTCCTTTTGTTCTATGATATCAAAGAATAACAGGATTCAGTTTTGGAAATTTTAATTATTCTTATTTTTACTTTATCTTCTCTAATTATTTTTTTTTCTTTTTCCGAGAAATTAAAAATCATTAGTCCTCTCACTTCTGAAAGGAATAGCAACAAAAACCACATATTTTGAGAGAAAATTCAGTGTCTCATTTGACCCCGTATGCTCATCTCGCCCCGGTCTCCCCTATAAAATTCTGTTTATACTTGAAGTTGTTGCTTTACTTTGAATTGGAATACAAAATTATCATTTGCATTCCTCATTTACAGTCACTGATTGAAGTAAGTTGAAGTTTCTGCAAAGTTCCTTTTTGTATACGGAAACATACGTTACATATGTAAAAAATTATAAGAATTCGCAGAAAATGAATCAGCGCTCTTATCTTACTGTTCAAAATTGAAGAATTCGCAATTTGCAAATTTATAAATTTGAATAAGTTTCAATTTTAATTCTTCAAAATAATAATAAAACATTAAAAATTGCCACATTTTCCAATTCTAGATTCTTATTTTGCAAATCTTTCAAATTGAAGAATTCACAATTATAAGTCCTCAAAATTTTAGAAGTTAAATTGTGAATTATTAAAATTTAAGTTTTTTTTTATTTTAGAAAATTTACAAATGAAAATTATGCAAGTTTCACAATTACAAATTATTCAATGTTGATGATTTACATTCGAAATTTTTTTAATCTAGAAGATTTCGAATTGAAAACTTGATTTTTGATCTTCAAAATCATAAAAATTTAAAAAATTTTAGTTATACATCTTGAAAATCAAACAGTTTTCAATTGTGAGTCTTTAAAACAATTCAACTTTTGATTGTAAATGTTTAAAATTGAAGTTTCTCTAATTAAGAAAATTTACAAATAAAGATTATGCAATTTATAATGTTTTGATTTGAAAATGAACTTTAAAATCATCAAATTTTAGGCATTTGTACTCATACTTTTTTTAAATTACAGAGTTTCCGATTTTGAAACTTCTAAACGGAACGGCCAAAAAACATTTGAAAGTAAATCATTTTAAATTATAAACATTAAGAATTGAAGGATCCTAAATTACGAACGTTTAAGATAGAGAGCTATTTCACAAAGATCGAGAAAGGTCAAAAATGAAAAACTCAGAAGACATTTCAAAATGTATTTGAAGAATATCTTAATAAGATATAAAATCCCACATTAGCTTATCAATTTTTTTCTTTGCTTCTCATTTCTTCTGGAATAAAATCTTATATTCAAATGAAAGTTACAGATCACTGAAAGTCGATTCAAATTAAAATTAAAATTGAAACTAAAATCAAAATTGAAATTCAAGTAAAATTATGTAAAAGCCGATGTAGCTATTCGAATATTTATTTTAATTTATGTTTATTGATTATATTTTATTTTACTTCAAATTGAAGCATATATTTTATTTTACTTCAAATTGAAGCATATATTTTAATTTGATAATCAGGCAATCGAAGTAAGAAACGTGTGATAAGCGCCCCATTTTGCCAGTTATTATTATTTCAATACCAACACATTTCAAAAACAATTGACATACCTACGTAGAAAGACGTTAATATAGTTGCAATTTTCAATGTAGTGGTTATGTAGTTATCATCCTTATATCAGGTAACCTGTTGTTTTAGCCCAGTTTATATTCTTGCGAGATTACAATAAACATTTTTTATTTACATATTTCAATTTTGAAGGATTATAAATCGAGATAAATTTATGAAGATAAATGATAAAATAAGGATATAGAAAGTAATGCGAGAATTCTGAGCATGGAACTAATTGAGAGAATTAGAAAGGATGTATTCACGTGAATTTTTTCGTATTAAAAATGAAGCAAACGTCACTGATTGTCTACGAAAGCCCGAAAGGTGGGAGTTTTTAGTCTTTCGGCATGAGTGCACAGTGCTCACGTACTTCAATCGAGATTCCAAATCTCCTGTTCACATTAACTTTTTTCCCTGAAAAATACTGTTTCTGGGAATTTAATCTGATAGCTGCATATAACTTCTGATAATTTTCTCTTAAGAGAATATCCTGCGTACATATAACCGAGAATGTTAAATCCGTTAAATTTCATATCCTTCGGTTTTTTGCTTCCCCATTTCACTCACATTACCCTTCATTTCAATGCCTCTCCACCGAATTTAGCTCGTGTGCTGAGATTACTTCAATTTTAATATTATTCAGCGAGCGAAATTATATTTTAAAATTATTAGATATTTCATACAAAAGCGTTGACGTTTTATTTCTTTCTTCTCTTCATTTGGGAATAAATATCGATCGATAAAGTAAGCATTAAATCAAGCGCGAATTTCGGAGTTTGTATACTCATGGAGTGTAGCTCAAAACTTTAAATTTGATCACTCATGTTTCCCTAACTATGCACAGAATTCAAGGAGTACAGTTGGTCCAATTTTAACGACCAAGGGCTTGTTGTTTCTCCCTTATCAAATTCGCTGCTATTCAATTCTGCTAGATTTTCGTTTGCAGTTTAATTATTAGATTTCTCAGGTATGTAAGTTATTAACTTAGTTAACTTAAAACAATGATAAAATAGCTTCAAGTCCCAGAGATATTTTTCATCTGATGTTGGATCAAAACGTTGCAAACAATCGAAAAAAACAATTATCCGACGTCGGAGGATTGTAGTTATTATCATTATTATCATTGTCTTGTAAGGCTGGTCCATTCATGCCCCATAGCACTATGTACTATGTCTTTTTATTTTTAAAACCCCGGTGTATACACGGATCACCCTCGCTGCTGAAGTATTATTTAAGTCCTTTAGCATTAGTACATATACCGTCAGACGACATCACTTTACTGAGTATGGGCCTGTGAAAATTTGTCTTTTACTAAGGTGGGCTTAGAATCACTGTATGAATTTAATTACAAGCAGTGATAATCCGCGGCTGCATCTGAATTTATTCAGATGAACTTTTTTTTATTCAGCCCCGAGTTCAGCCGGTTTTTCGACAGCCATGTTTAAATGCAGAAATTCGATCCTACCCATCGAATGCTGTTAATCATTCTCGGCGTCGAACCTCCCGCTCGACATTAGTTGAAACGTAGCGAATACACAACCCGGTTATACGTCGCAGATGGACGCCCATCCGGGTGCTAGCCGCGCTTGAAATGGAGTCGAGATTCACCTCGCAGCTAATGCTATCAGACAAAAAATATCCCTGGGACTTACTGTGTTTATCCTATTTCCTCTAGTTTTCTATTTTTTAAATAATTCTTATAAACTACTTCATCAGAATTTCTTATACAAATAAAAATTGGACGTGCCTATGTGTATTGAAATGTCAGCACCAATAGCCATATTTTTCAGTATGAATAGCGGCATTTTTCGATTTTTAACGATAAATGTTTGTTTTCGCACAGGCGAAAAAAAAACATATCGGCAAATATAATTAAAATAAATTGATATTGCAAGAACACAAAAACATTTTGCTGATTAAAATAGAAATTCTTGGTAGGAAAACGTTCCGCTATTGACTTGATCGCCTACTCAGAAATGTTGAGATTGTAATTTCTCGACAATGGACATACTAAACAAATTGCTCGAGAATAGACTAAAACGACGTCTGAGTACTCAGGTTGCACCTCCATTAGAAATTCATCCTGTATATCGCCTAAAGTGGATTCTCACAGTCACTTACACTACTCACATACACGCATACAATACATTATTCCTGTTTAATGGTGTACTTTGACTAGCCATCCGCTGTTCTCGCTTCCCTTGTGAAAGTGCGATATATACGGAATCTCTTTACTTCTCAGGGAAATGCTGCAGTAGAGAAAAGAGAAGAGCGAAAAACAGTGAAATAATGATAGTTAAAAAGATAGACAAAAAGAGAAAGTGCAATGAAAGGTTATCGAAAATAATGAGCGTTAAAACGGATAAAATTTTTTAAAAAAGATGCATAGCCCTCATAAAAGTATTAATTTATGGAACCAAGTGACTCGATTTTTCATAGCCATTCAATGCAGATACGCTCGCCTGTTTTTTATCGCGCCCCTAATAACAATCATGCGGATCATAGCTTTGAAATCGATGTGCACACGTACTACAATAAATTTTAGCGCATTTGCTCCAGCCTTTCTATCCGTCCCCAGTGTCGAACATGATTTCATCAATTATTCGCAGGCGAAAACTGAAAATAAAAAAAATTTCTTCATTCTTATTGAGCGGAAAGGAGAAGCTCTACGTGCAGCGATCTTGGCAGCGATAGGAAACGACCAACTTTGCAAACAAATTCTTTGTCATTTTTGTTAACAAATAATGGCTTTACTTAACGTGTTGGGTGCTGGACATAGTTAAAAACTTTACTTGCAAGATTTATCTGTTTCTGATATAGTTACTTGTGATAAAAGGACCTTGAGTGGCACTTTTTCGGCCGTGTGTGAAAGTTGCAGTCGGAGTCGAGGCGTAGCCGCGACGAGATGGGTACTACAATTTACGCGAGTCAAAATGCCACTTAGAGGCCGAGTATCACATACTATTGTTTATCAGACCAGCCAATCATAAGTGCAAATAGGTTGCATAGAGTCCTAATCTAAAAACCCGGGAGGGTCCAGATATGGTGTCCAGTAATTTGTGTAAGGTAAATTTTACGGCCTATGCTAAGAAGATCTATTTTAGGTGTCGTTCGCAGTACAGCCCTATCAGGGGCACAGTTTTCTGTTAAACTAATTCTTGCTATTAATGGTAACGTAGGGGTTTTCGGGGTCGCTGATCACGATTCTGGCATCATAATTGCAAAATAAAAAATGGTGGATCCAAGATAGCGACTATGTGACTATAATGTTGAATTTTTCGAACAATTTGCACAAAACACGTTGTATGGGGGTTTTTAGAGTCGTAGATTGCAAATTTGATGTCAGAATTGCAAATTTTTAAATGGTGGGTACAAGATGGCAACTATTTTACTCTAGTTTTGAAGTTTTTGAACAATTAACACAAAACTTGCTGTATGGGTATTTTTTGGGTCGCTGATTACGATTCTAAAGTCAGAATTGGAAAATTCAAGATCTGATGTCAGAATTGCAAATTTCGAAATGGCCTTCTTGTATTTTGCAATTCTGACATGAGATTTGTAATCAGCGACCTCAAAAACCCCCATACACTAAGTTTCATAGCAATTGCAAAAAATTGCGAATTTGTACTAATATAACCGCCATTTTGTAGCCACCATATTGAATTTTGCAATTTGGATATTATATTCTTAATCAGTGACCCGAAAACCATTGTTTTTTTCACGATATTTTTATTTTACGAATATATGCCGATTTTATTCGAAAAAGTGATTTTTTTTTATTTCAATTGTTTATAACAAATTCTTAATTAACAATTTTACACAGTTTTTCATGATAATTACTTTACATGAACCCTTAAGAGTTTAAAATTAAATACTTATGCTCTAAACAAGGTGAGATGTATCAGAAATGCTTGAAAAACTGCGAAAAAACAAGTGGTACGTATACGTCCCGCTGCCCCTTGAAAGGGTTAAAATCACACGTACACAAAGTTATACATTAAATTTTTCATATTTAAGAAATATTTACACAACATAATACTCTGCATGAGCCAGCTTAATGATGTTTTCATTATTTTAATTTAAAAAACTCGGCACATACAAATTATCGGTGTAGATTTTTCAAAGTAACTACAAAACAAACGCGCGCGCTACTTTCGCGATTATTTTCTTCATGCCTTACGCATATTCTAATTTAAAATATAATATAAATATTAATAGAACATTTTTGTATTTTACAGTGTACATTATCTGAAATAGTAGAAAATTTAAACCATTGCAATCATGTACAAAAATACCCATTTCTAACGAAGAAGACATTTTGTTGTGAAAAACGCTAACATACCCTTTTATTGTTCAAGTGTTATAAACATTCTATGAAATATGACGATTTTTTATTAACAATAGTAATTTTGGACCAAAACCTTGGATATAACCTATAAAAAAATTGTTTTTGATCGTAAATCTTCTTTTAAACCCTTTAAACTTTTTTTGTTTAAAATACCTGATTCTGGGTGAAAAATGTTCACATAGCCTAAAATTGTTCGAAAATTGTAAATCTTTAAAAATTCTATACCGATTTTCGATGGAAAACGTCAGCATAACTTAAAATTGTTCAAAAAGGTCTGATCTTCTTTAAAATTCAATTATTTTTAATTAAAAGTAACGCTCCTGGTATGAAACGTCAACAAAAATAAAAATTTTACAAAAGTGGCGAATTTAACCCTCAGAGCACACACCCATTTTTTCGATCACGGAGAACACTCTGGATCATTGTACCCCTACACACAGTTTGATAGTCCGCCATTTCACAATTACTCATCCAATCAACTTGAAAAAATTCTTGGATATTCTTTAAGCATCGTAGAATCAATTCGTGTAGTCTAAAAGTATCGTTGGAATTATCCACATATTTTCACACGTCGAAAAAATTCATTAAAAAAATGTTTTTTTCACACAAAATTGTATAAAAAATTGAAATGTTGTCAATAAAAGATTTTTTTACGATTTGATAATAGATCACAAATACGTTACATTAATATGGTACAAAATACGGTACATACGGTACAGATATTCCCGGCCAAAATTGATGTAAGGATCTGGGTCACTCAGAATGATTCTGCATGAAAAACTGAAGAATAATGATAATCTGAAAAATCTTGACATTTCTCGAATTAAAAATACCAATTTCCGACAAAAAACTTTAGCATAACATAGCAAAAACTTGTTCCAAATTATCAATCTTCTTTGAAATTAAATTATTATCGTTTAATATAACCAAAGTCCAGTCAAAAACGTTAACACAACGTTGGACTGTTCCAAAATTGTAAATTGTACAAAAATGTTGAAACTTCTCTGAAATCTAATGATTTTTTTCACTAAAAATACCGATTCCTGGTGTAAAACGCCAACATAACCTGAAATTGTTGAAAACTTGTGAATCTTCTTCGAAACATTTTTCTTTCATTTTTCAATTTTTTTAAACCACCGATGTTCTTTGTAAAGCGTGAATATAAACTGAATCTGTAAACAATGAAAATCTTGTTCGTACTATAATGATTTCTATTTTGAAATATCAATTGTTGAATAGTTTTTAATCTTTAAAATGTAATTCCGGGAACGAAATATGTTGTTTTTTAGAGGAAATTGAAGAAAAATTCTTGCTCTTTTGCTATATCTTGTAACGGTTACGAGAAAAATTTCAAAATTATATATTTAAGAAAAAAAAATTCTCCCGTCCTCAAAAATGCTTTAGCCCGCATAAAGCTGATAGGCTGCCTTTTTTCTATTAGCACAAACATTTTGGAAACGTGGAAACGATTAAAAAAGGTTGTTTTTCCATAAAATATTGTTTTCAGGTTTTCCAAATGTAAAGAAAACATAATAAAGATTTTCTGGAAAACCTCCCATTTTGTCTGGCCACAAAGCACAGAATTCATATACGCATAATTTCGAATACAATTCTTTTTTCTTGAAATCGGCAAAATACGTTTTGCCTAATTTTCTCTAAAAACAACATATTTTACCCCGCAAAATTTTGCAATTACAAATGTCGAACCTGCCTAATTTGAAATTATTAGGTCTATAATATTCTAAATAATTTATTAGATAATTTGAAAGTTTTAATTTAACGCCCGAGAGTATTGAAAAGCATAATGGTTTCTCGTTTCGCTGAATGTTTTCAATGATTTTTCTCGTTAAAAGGGATTATTTGTACATTTAATTTTCAAATTTAAGATGAAAAACAACTTCAAGTAATGAAAAGCCAAGCAGGTTTTCAACAGCATTGATCTCGCGCTTTTTTAAGACAGATAGCGTATAGAATTAGCTGTGTAAAGTTTAATTTTGTAGAACGGCTACCACCCAACCATGTATTATCATTTTTTCTGAAGTGCGATTGCGATATGGTGCTTGTCCAAGATTACAAACTGACCAAGAATTTTTGCCAAAGAAAGGAAGATTAAAGGAGATGGTATTATTATCGAAGAAGTTAATTTTAGCTTCAACCTCAGAAAGGCCGAAGTGTTATCTAAGGTGGAAGTTCGTGCGCGAATACACACACAAACATTCCTACAGGTAGGTATAGAGAAACCAAAGTAAGGCAGCAAAAGCGAGTCGACTGCCCTGGACGAATGAGCGGATGAGTTGAGGCAGCGTCGCTGCGTCATTATTTCGTTAATTAAACGAACTTTGGTATCTGCCGCGAGCGACTGCAATTAAATGGGCCCTTTGAGAGGTAACTTTGCCACCTTGACTTTAACGGCAGTCCTACCTTTTCCCTTCACCCCGGCACTTCACTATTTAGATTATCCTGGCCGCACAGTGAGTACTTTTCCCTTACCCCCTTCCCACCCCCTTTTCCCATTTCTCGTCTAAAGTTTCACAACCCCTCGCCACCGACTTCGCGAAACGAAATAATTAAATGTAGATGTCCCAACGGTAATCCAGCATCCGCTTTCCACTAATCTCCTAGTTTTCAATAAAGCTGAGCTTCGATCATATCTTTCCACTGTGAATAAGCGAGGTTTTTCTCAGCGGATAAATAAATAAGATGTGAAATGGGTTAAGTATATTCCATTATTTCAATTGGCCTTTTTTCAAATCGTAATTAGTTCAATTAGCTTTTCCCATACATCACAAAATTAAAAGATAATCCCTGAATTAGGGATGAAATGATGAATGATATTCATCATGTTTTGCTTCCTCGTAGAGAGAGGTTTGTAATGACTCAATTTTTCGAATCTACTTTTTTGACATATTTCGATATAATTCGACCCCAGGAGCTCGGAAATACATTTTTGTTAATGTGTGTGGAAGTTTTTCTCTTCACCATATCTCGAAAAGCGAAAGAGATATGATCATTAAATTCAGAGCAATTGTAGCTCCGATTGATATCCAGGTTTGATAGGATTTTGAGCTAGGTCAGCCATTTAGAAGTTTATATATTTAAAACAAAATTTACCTTGCCTGTATGAGAAAGACTTACCTGATATTCAAAATACAACAATAGGATATCTAGTACATTTGATCGCGTCTTCGACACGCCTCGATCGGCCTGTTGTTGAAACTTTTATGGCCAACAGTATCTAGTGCAATTGTTTGCATCCTCGAGATGCATTAATCGACCTATTCTTGAACCTATTATATCGCATCAGTTCCGATTCACGAAATTTCGAAAAAACTTGTGTATCCTGTTTATTATAAGAAAAACTTTGTAGGTTGACCCAGAAACCTATTCCATGAGAACGTCATTAAAATCCGAACCCAAAAGAACAAATATCAAGGATCAGTTATTTTGAAAAAACATATTCCAAATGCTCAATATATGCAAAAAGAATTGCATAGAAAGGCCTCAAAATATGCTTCCAAACAACATTTTAATCATCTCATTAGAGACAAGTATATAACTAGAGGAAAAAAGAGGGAGAGAATTGGAAAAAAGACAACCAAGCCATCCTCACTCTAATTTCCTTTCTCTTTCTCCGTCTTTTTTATACTACTTTTTGGGACCAACATGTTTCGAGATCATTCAGATCTCCTCATCAGGGTATAATTTTATAGGATACTACGAAAAAATATTTCTATCATATGCTTTAATTAGTAATGTATGTATATATGAGACTGCAACTTCTTATCGTACTGTTATTTACATTATTTTTCACTTTTTTAGTTTTGGATGAAAGTTTGACTTTTAATTTTCGGTTTAGGTGTCAATCCTTAACATTTCTAAATCATTTTTGCACTTTAATACTTATTTTAATTGCCAATTAGTTAGAAATTAAATTACATAAATTTCCAATGTTTCCTATAAAAATTCGATAAAGGTATCAAAGGCTTTGTTATCTCACTAAAGTTCTCTTTTCAAGTTAATGTCATTGATACCCTCTCTCTTTATCTATACCATTTCCATATATTAATTATTTCTTTGTCCCACAATCTGTCGATTTCTCGCGAATTCATGATGACGTGTTAAAAATTTATTAAAAAAACTTCAGTTTCACACAAGTAGAAAACCATATAGAAGAAAAAGACTTATCTTTCTGTTTTTATGTTCATATTCCGTTGTGAAAGGGGAACATTAATTCCCTTATAAATCTGATATGAAATCCATCAGCACAACACCAATTTCGATTGTCAAAATTACAAAAAAAAATTTTTAATGGAAAATATAAATTTTTCAAAAATATTTTTTATAAAATTTGAAACAAAACTGTTGATTTTAAATTAATCCAAAGTTCTAAATTCAAAATTCGTCAAATTAATCTTGCAATTTCAAAGTTACAATTTAGTTTAACTTTCTGATCTTGCGCAATTCTTTGTAATATTTTAATTCTTTAATTTTTACACACTTTTAAAAAATTGGTAATTTCGATACTTTAAACTTCCATCTGGAGCGACTGAACCATACCGGGTCACCCTGAATACTAAAATCATTTAAAAAAAGGAAGAAACAGAAGAACGAAAACTCCCTTTGAAATTGACAGATTTTGGTTTGTATCTACCCATTTTTCTAAGAACTCAAGTACAGTGTAGGCCAACCTCCTTAACTGTACACCCCTTCCTAGACCATGGACAGTCTAACGTCGTAAAAAGCACATGTTTGAGAAATTCCTGTGAAACTGTTCCTTGAAAATTTTTTTCCCACCAATTTTGAAAACGCAATTATCCCAGTGACCTAGTACTCAGCAAATCAATTTATTTAATTGTTTTCATCTCTAAGCTTTGTTTGCATTTTTTGTAATTTTAGAGATAATCACTGAATATTTTAAATTTATCAATTGAAGATTAAAGATTCCTGAAATATCAAGGATAATTTATACAACACCAACAATTTGTTTTTTGTTACGAAGCTCACTGAAGAGATTGAGAAACAGAAAAACTTTATTCTTTATTTTTATTCAATAATATATACATTTAATCAATAAAATAACGTTCATGATTATTTATAATCTTATTTGTAACAAATACTTCAAATTAAAAATTCCTAATAAAAAGCTTACAAAAAAAATTGAGAATTAGTAACTAGAATTCTACTTCATGAAAAAACAGTAAGATTTTGGAATTTTCATTTTTTTATATCAAAAGCATAATATCAATGCATTTTTATATAACACTGTATACATATTCAAAGAAACTTGTTAAAGTATTCTATTGAATCTTCCTTAGACAACCATTATTGCAGGTGTTAAGGGTGCCATGCTTTCATTTATTGAAAGTCTTAATTAAAAGGAATAAGTAATATCTGAACATCCCTCTGGCAACCTTACTTTTGATAAGTACCAAGATATCATAATATTACTTTTAAGTGTTTTTTATTCTTAAGGAGCTAAATCTTCATTAAACTTTTGTAAGTGCACAAAATTACATAACAGAAGCTTGTTAAGTGAAAAAATATCTCCTTAAAAATAAAATTTTATTTTATAATAATTGGACTCAGAAAGGGAAAAAGGTGATGGGAAAAAACGATCACTGTGCCCGGATCAGAAATTTGAAGGTTGACCCAGAAACCTATTCCATGAGAACGGTATTAAAAGGATGGCTTGGTTGTATTTTTTCCAATTCTCTCCCACTTTTTTCCTCTAGTTATATACTTGTCTCTAATAAGCCGATTAAAATGTTGTTTGGAAACATATTTTGAGGCCTTTCTATGCAATTCTTTTTGCATATATTGAGCTTTTCGAATATGTTTTTTCAAAATAACTGATCTTTGGATTCATAATGTTTCTGAGTCTTTTTGTTCAAAAATAGAATCTTTGCACTCTTTGACTTGATAATATTGTGTTTTTAATTTTCTTCTTGAAAAAAAAAACTTTGTCTCATATTAGGAATACTACAGTACTGTCTCTGACATGTTTGTTCGAGTCCTCGAGACACGTCGAATGATCTATTCACACACTTTCCATGACTTCGTATGATCTAGTAAAGCCGATTTATGAATTAAAAAAATATATTGCTTATCTTGTTGATATGGGAAAAACTTTTTAAATATTGGAAATACAACAGTAATATATATATGATATATTTGTTCGCGTCTTCGAGGCGCATCCTTTCCCCATTTGAAGAACATTTCATGACACACCATAACCTACCAATATCGTTTTTAATTTTTTTAACAGAATTATTTACTCTTTTATTTAATTGTTCGCGTCTTTATATTTCCGGAGATATTCAAGATTCAATTTTTAATGTTTAATGTTATATACAACTTTTCAAACCTGTTTTTCTGAAAAACGCGACAGGATAACACATTTCTGCCTTTAGATTCGTATTTTACGGAAAAAACATACTGAAATGTCCCATCAGTTGATGATTGAAAAAATCTTGTTACCTAGTGATATAGATAAAAGTGGTGTCAAAAGTCAGAACGACTACTTCCAGACAATTATAGTAGAATTTAATGTGTCAAGTGCATTAAGGAATTAAAATGTATGACTTTTCGAAACATATACGAGTTTCCTCATTAGATTAAAATTGATCTGAAATAAAAATGAAAATAAACAATGATCGTAATTTATAAATTAGTTTAAAGTGATATAAGCCGGAATATTATTTTAAACCTTATATCATGCAATGTCCACACTGCGGCCTCTGTGTTGGAGCTATTAATTTTTAACCAATCACAAATACAGTACCCTCAAATTTTCAAATCATATGATTTCTGCTCCATAAGCGTCATATGTGAAATGAGGAAGGAAGATTTTATTTTACTATAATCAATGTATTTTCTACATTTGATACCTATGAGGAAGCAAAATGCTCATAAAATGCTTTCGAGAAATGTGAAAAAGTTGTAGTACTCCCTCAAGATAAAGTGTGATTGTTTGATCATTTTTTGGATATTATCTTCATATACACATATTCCCCAGAGAAGTGTAAAAGTTTTTAAACTTTGTCAATACAATTTTTTTCTATGTTTGTAAAAATTGTAGCGAATTTGTTGAATGTTCAGTTTCCGGAAAAAACAATAATGTAGAAAACAGCTTTAAAAAAATAATTTTGGGGCAATTTTTAATTTTTGGTTCTTAAATCAAGGTTCCAAAATTGATGGTGAGTTTCTTTCATGGAGAATAAAGAAATTCTTCGACAAATATGAAGAAATATTTCATTACAAGAAATAAATAAGAAATATTTTTTCTTCATATTTCTAGACTTTTAATTTGGATTAACAATTATTTTGTCTCAAATTGATTTTTATATTGGCACTGTACGGTATTTCCCGTAAGATCAACCAGTTAAGTACAACGTTGGGGCTGGTATTACGGACATTTCTGTAATTTTCTGTAGTTGGAAATGCGTTAAGTATACGGAAAATTCCTTAATACCGCAGAGTACGATTTTTTTCATTTATAATAAAAAAATTGTATTCTAAACAGATTATCTGACTGGGATACCTCAACTTTGTCAGAATATTTAAAAACTGGCACCTGCAAATCATTTACTTTTTTCGTGAAAACAAACAAAAATAAGCAGAAAATTCTAGAAATTAATTCCATATTGTCAAAAGCTGTTTAGATTATCTTATTTCATTTTAGAGTTTCTCATTTATGTTTCAAAATTACATATTGAGTAAGGTCACGAATTAGAATTATATTAACGCTCTAAGAAACTCAGTTAATGCAAATTACGATTCTTCTCAACTTTCATTGAAAGTAGCTAAAATATTCAGCATTATAGAACACTAGCGAAAACTTGTATCAAACTCAAAACTAGTCACGGAATAATTCAATAGAAATTGTTGCATCGATATTTCAGAATCTCTCTAAATGTGCTAAAGTTAGTTATAATTAAAAAGTTTTGATATTATTGTTTTCCTGTGAACGGAGCTCTGACAAATTGACACGCCAATTTAAAGTTTGAATCACCCAACCAAAATTGATTTAAACGAACACAGGTTTGATATTGAGTTTTTTCAAGCTGATATGTAGTTTGGTTTCTATTTACTTTATCTTTTGTTTCTTGCCCATTCCCTTCTAATAAAAAAATCATATTATAGTGTCCCATTTTCTCAATTAAGCTTAGTAATAACTTTTTAAGAAGAGAAAGGTTATTTTTCTTCTATAAAGCATTAAATTTACAAAAAATATATGTTTTATTATTAAAGGACGCGGATATTCGCGTACGTCTAAAAATGTGATTTTTCGTACCACTCCTGTGAGGGATTGGATGAGCTATAAAAGCGGCACCAATCCACATTTTTTCATATATAGTGTACAAAATCGAAAGTTGGATTTAAAAAACAATTGCAAAAACAAAATTTATTATTTTACCGCGGTAAAAATATTCCCTTTTCTAAGGGCTCGCTATTCGTACTGAAAAAATACTTGCATGCCTACCGAAATTTCGGTACATATAGCTATCACGGTATAAGAATTAATTGAATGGCTTAAATTACATTTGAATTACATAGCTCGTTTGTAATAAGTTATTTCAATTTCAAGTAAATTAAGAGGTAACATATCGCCGCTATAAATAATTCGAACCAGCACTTAACGTGAAACGCGATTTATACTCTTCCTCTTTTTTGTACCCGATTGCATATAATTTAACGTCAGCGCCAAATTACATGCCCACAGATTCTTTACAGATTAATCTATTTCACGAAAATCCTTTTTCTAATCGTAAGCTCAAAGATCAGTGACTTTAAAAAAGGTGAAATTAGTCAGTTCAATGTAAAATGAGAGTTATTTATCGATTCAATTATGAAATAGGTCTAAAAGTAGGGTGGGTTAAAACTACAGAATTTTCAACACCGTCATTATCTCTTTTCAATACAGAAAATTGTTGCTATAACTTTACTTCTCTTTGACAATTTTTTTCACATTGAGTGGTATCTTTCCTATCCACTATTTGTATCCTACCTCTATTTATATGCACAAAAAGTTAAATTAAATGTAAGTGGTTAGAGATACGCAAAGATCGATTTAATTTAAGACTTTTTAGTACCCCGCATAATTTACTATAGCATGTCTCATCCCTCATAAATTTTCTCGTAAAATTGAACGTTCCTTGTTCCAAAATACAATAAGCTTTACTAAGTCCTTGTCT
This sequence comes from Andricus quercusramuli, assembly GCA_932178445.1. Lineage (NCBI taxonomy): Eukaryota > Metazoa > Arthropoda > Insecta > Hymenoptera > Cynipidae > Andricus > Andricus quercusramuli. The sequence continues at coordinate 50,414 of CAKNXH010000618.1, read as the reverse complement.
TTGTCAGACCAAGAATGATTTTAAGTGTCCTTAATTATGTCTATAAGTGTGTTTCGTTCACTTAAGTGATAATGTTTTATTTATTTAAAACTTGTCAATTATTTCTTCAAGTAAAAATAATTCGCCATGAACCTATGACAAATAGCAATGTCTATTTGAGTAGTGAGACACTGTAAATTATTCTTAAATTCATATTCATGTTTATTACATTTTCAGCAGTTTTCACACCAATTATGGGGATCCTTTTGGCCTTAATATATACCTATAATTATATTATATGTCTATATTTCACTCTTGAAATTCTCATAGACTGAGTAGAGTATGAATTCTGATTTTACCTTTTTACTTAGTACAAATCTGATTGTAACTGCGTTTAATTCATTCATGGTAGAGTTAAACAATTGAGTGTATCCTGTGCGTTGGAGAATTCTAAACAGGACCTGCCTTATCAGTTTTGATATAGAAAGACTTTTGAGGTCGTGAATGAAACTGAGGCGATCGAAAATTATATCTAATAAGTAGAAACTGCCAGTTAATTTTGCCTTGTAGTATTTTGAACATCCGTTTTAGGTAGTAGAATGATGTTCCATCCTGAAATGGCATTATATCAAATGGTGTATAAATTCTAAGATATCAGCTACCCCTTTCAGGATGAACACCCTCCTTTTAAAGATTGATACAGAAAAATGCTGAACATTCTTTCCTGACCTAAACAAATATCCAAGCTTTTTGCTAGCTTGTTTACTCAAGATTTCGATATGATCCTTGAATCTAAATAACGAGCGTTAAAATTGATTCATAGATCGTACTTGGTCTCTTCTCTACTTAACTGAACATAATTAATTTCGTGATACAAGACTTTTGAATTTAAATTTCTAGAATACATTGGAATATTGTAACATTTTCTAACAATTGTTACATTGTAACGATTGGCCTTTTTTTTAGATTAAGCAACAGCTTATTCTCCAAACACTATTCATAGAAATTATCCAGATCATTTCTTAGCTGTATACAATCTCCTATTTGTTTTATCCCTTAAGCATCTTCGTATCGTCCGGATATAATATCGATGTTAATATAATATCGTATCAGTGACCTGTGGGCTGAACATGGTGATTCCTATTTTTGAGAGACTTCTCAATAAGCATAAGAGAACTGGACGTTAGATTAAGGTAATGTAATTTCGTTAATAATAGCCACAGAATCACCTTGTCAAAAGTCTTTGAGAAATTGAAATAGATTACATTAACCGATACTTCTGTATGTCAAATCTATCACGAGCCTTAAAAACTGAGCAAAACATTTTTTTTCACAGTGATGTATATATTCCACACTTAAAAGCAATATTCTAAATATATGTGAGTGATTCGACAAATACTGGGTATCAGTCCTTAACAATAAAGGAATGTGACGTATCAATTTCAGCTGTCATTTGTTATTTTTTTCATTGAATTTCCTATTTGCGTAGACAAAATTTGTACATTATTCTCAAAAAGATCCTTTCCTACAAAGTCATTACACCATGTATCATCGATCACGCCTCCATCTTCAACATAGACGCTCACAAGGTATTCCTCAAAAGAATACTTCAATAATCTCAGGGCACATTTCAGATTCCTCATACATTATAATCCCAGGAATCCTAGTTTAATTTTCTAATTTGAAGGCTATGTTCCAAGTCTTCCCTGGATCACTCCTTAAGGAGTTAATTGCACATGCTTAATAATTTTTATGATCATATTTGGCCATTTTCGAAGGATTTTACAAATTGCATTGACAGTGTATAAGTTTACTTTCTCAGGTTTTTTACATATTAAAGTAGGAATAGATTCACACATTTCCTCTAATATTACACCATGAAGATAGTTACGTATAATACACACATGGCTATTTTTCACCCGGCGACTCTTTGGAAGTTTCTATCTCCTGATTAAATCAATCAATTTGAGCGATTTTTTCAAATCGGCAGGAAATTTACTCTGGAAGACGAAAACAATATTTTTATTCTGCTTTATATGAAGGGGAAATTTTATTTACAAAAAACTGAAGAAAAATTTTCGTTTCGAGCGCGTACTTAAATAAAACTGCTGGGTATTCTGTACCCAGTGTGTATCATGAGGGTTTAGTATAGACACGAGTAGTCTGCTTTTTCTAATCAAAGAAATTTTGATGATCTTAAATTTACAAAATGCATCCTTTGTCACGCCGTTGCAATCTATTACTGAAGTGAGATGGTAATCATTTTCATTCACCATGTCATCATCATAGCAAAAACTAAGTCTAAACATCTATCGTTTTTGTTCAAAATTTTGCTGTATCAGATCAAATTCATACATTCAGCAAGTTCGCGTATTTTTTTCCATCCTTATGTATGTGACAATCCAGCGTGGTCTCCCCTAAGTATGGAATTCTTCGTAGCTGGGATTATTTTAGAAGAAATGTTAGAACAATATGTGAGCGTATAATCCAGAAAGGAAACTAAGGTGTAAGCAGGAGTTGAAAACGAATTGCCAAACGGAATTTGCAGTCACTAACTTTAGGCTTTCCTAATTATTAACCTATGACGTAGCAGTTTGCATGGAAAACTTTCTCACGCAAATGTACACGTATCAGCGTGTATATCTACATCGTGCTCTATGAAGCAGACGCTTATGGTAGTTTACATGAACAGTGATGAACCGAAAAGCTGCCTGTCGACCTTGTGCATCTATCTATCGCCGCTCATACTTGTACATGTACATAAGTACATGCATACGTACACACTCACTCCAATAGGGGCGTGAAGTTTGAAGTGCACGCGAGCACGTTAGACTCAACTTGAAATTGAGTTGTCATCCACTCGCCAAGTTATAGTAGCTTTATTGTATACGTAATGTACCCGAGACTGTTATGCGAAAACTATTAGGGTTCAAACAAGATAGGTCGTCTAGTAGACACAACTTTGATGCATCATCTCTAACAGTAACAAATTTTCTCAAAATCTATTTTTCTTTTTAATAAAAACTACCTATATCATGTATACATTTCTGAGAATGAACTCGAAAATATAACTTCCAGCATTTTAAACAAGTAATTCGACAGTGAATCGCTCGGATAGTAAGTTCTAGACTTGCTTAGCAGAGTGCGCGAGCATTCGTTCTAAATAGTTCCAAATTCCACCGACGGAGCAGTCGCTGTTACCAACAGAGAAGTGTTACCAAACGAAGTTATATTTCAATTTTCGAGAAAGGGGTTTTCTTCTATCTTACAGTCCGATAAAAAGAACAACAACAAAAAAACAATTTTCTGGTTCAAACGTCGTTATGTAACCTCGTTTCTCAAAACTTCGGCATAAAATGCAGACCTTCATCAGATATTGAACATTTCTTTAAAATTAAGTGATATTATTTTAATACAATAAATTAAGATTGGGTGTTAGTTCTAAACGAATATATATATAACATATAATACATAATACTTAGTTTAACAAAACCAAATTTAAAGTATTTGATGAATAATTTTTGAGCCTTGCCAATTTTGTTGAGGCTTCGACTTCAAAACAACTTAATTTTTTTAAAGCTTGTATTGTCTTATAAATGTTATATACATTTGCCTCAAAATCGCATGTTGATTGTTAGGCATTGCTTACATATTTTGTTAATTGTTGAATCTACGTAATTAACGCAGGTAATAACAGTTCTGTATCCACCTATTAAGTTGATGACGAATGCCTCACTTTAATCAGTGTTATTAGAATAAAATTAGACAAGGGTGTAATTTTAAAACTCAACATGCACCCAAACACTTGGTATTAATGATGTTATTAATTTTTAGCATGAGATTCGACATGAGGAAAATTCACTTTTTGGAAAAATGCCAACAACTACTTGATATCAACTTTTTGTCAATTACGTTTTAGCTACTTCTTAAGCAATATTCAAGGAATAATTCCTACCCGATATCTCTTAACTTTGACTACCCCTCCCCCCCTTAACCTGAAGTAACAACTACAATTTCGCATGAATAAAAAGTAGTTAGGAAGTCAAAATCAAAAGGTATGAGGTTGAAATGATTTCTTGAACATTTCTCAAGAAGTGATTTAAAAAAAATGACTTACAGACATGTTTATAACACGTAGTTTTTTCATTTCATGCAAAAACTCCGCTTTCCTAATAAAAAATTCCAATGCTAATTTCGAATCTGGTCAAATTTGGAGGGAATTTTTTCCCGAAAGTCAAAAACATTAGGGGATTAATTGAAATAAAATGCTTCTTCTTTATAGAAGTAAATCATATGTTTGTTTAACGACAAATAGAAATTCTCATGAAAGGAACACCAACGTTGAAACAATAAATATAGCTTTGCAGCTATATTTAATTTTTTATAATAAATTATGTACTCATTTATCTATATTTTGCTGTTAAAGTACATCTTTTTGAAATCATAGTTGGCAATGGTTGTAAAAAAACCTATACATGAATAATATATTTTAATATTACACATGTTTGAACATTAAAATAATAGAAGATTTTTACATAATCATAATATGATAAAAAATCTTTATTCAGAAAATGAAATTTACTAGAAATGTTGAATATATTTTTAATTACTCTTAAATAAATAAGCGATGAAAGAGATGTTTAGTTATAAATATTATAATACCTTTGATAGAGAAACTCTTTTCTGCAGTTGAAATCTGTATGTTAACATTTATATTAATATTTTATGCTAAAAAGATCTCAAGTTTCCCTACAGCGCATCTTTTCTTTATAATTTTTCCTCTCGTTGATCTTCTCTGTCTTCCCTCTTTTTTTCCTTACGAAAAGACACTCCAAGCGGAAAATGGTTAGAACCCAGCTTTTAACTCGAGCGTAATTTCCTTTTGATATGGAATTCAATATTTTCTTCTGTCGTTATATACCCTTTTCTTACTTTGTCCATTGAAGATTCTCTGAACTCGGAAAAGAAAGTATTGAATTCCTCCGCAAGTACATTTCATATACTGTAATAAAATGTCACTAAACGTTTTCCTGAAGTTTTCCTTAGGTATATCATAAAATCCTTCATTGTTGGACTTTTTTATTTTTTATTTATTCCATTATAGATGTTTAAATCTTTTATCTTCATATAGTTCATCCTAATTCATAAGTCACCAAGCTTTTAATATTCTAGAAGCGAACTTTTTTTTATATCTGATGATAATTTTAAAATAACTCGATGTATAATCTTTTTCAAATAAGTTGGTATAAGTATAAGTTCAAATTGGTATACACGGAGAAAAATGGAAGGTCTGTTTGGCCATCTAGATGTGCAGACCGGCCATATTGCAGGGTCAACTATAGGACAGCCCTTGAATATGGCTAAAGCGATTATCTCTAGAAGGTTGAAACAAGAGGTTCAAATCGACCATCTCAAAGTGCTGAGTCGATCATTTCGGACGGTCGAATCGGTCATCTCAAGAAAGCTGACCCGATTATGCTAAAGGGTTGATATGATTGTCTCTAGACAGACCACTCGATGGTCTGAGATGGTCGATTCGATTTTCTCAAAGTGTTAACCTGGTCATTGTGAAGGGTCGGTTTGGACACCTCGGATCACCGCTTTGATTTTCTCAATACAGTCGATTCTATCAGCTCAGAATGGTCGATTAGATTATCCCGGAATTTCAAAATGTATATTTTAGGAGGGAAAATTCGATTATTGCAGAGGGTCGATTCAAAAATCTGATACGATTAAAATTACTATTTCTAAGAGCCAAATATATATTTTTATATTATTTTTGAAAATTAATAAAAAAATTTGATTTTCTAATCTGGACTAGTATGAAGGTCCACTATGTAAACACTGGGGAGTCCTTTATCAATTGATTTATAGTAAGCATTCTGATAATAATCTTCAATAAAAAATTACTAATTTGTAATATTAAATCATAACAAAACAAATGAGTAAGAAAAAATTCTTTATGAATTTAATTTTTAACGTTTTTTCCGTGAATTAGTAGTTTTTACTGAAGATTGGTATGGAAATACTCCTGACTATTCATCAATTAATAAAAGTTCATTCAAAAACAGTATTCAAAAACAGTATATGGATTGAAAAAATGATAAACCCTGACGTAACCTTAAAATTAAACGAAATATTTAAATTGATGATGAATAGGTTAAAGTTCGCTAAAAATGGTGATTATAAATGCACAGTTTTATTTTTATAATTAGGAGCATGAATATAAATATAACTTATATGATAAAACAGTCACTGCTATATTTAATATATACCTATGGAGATTTCTTCATAAATCACAATTTCGTTACAGCCTTCGTTAAAGCTAAATCTAGAATTTAATACAATTATGGTCGAAGATTGTACATATAACATAGAATAAATTATTAAATATCATTAATTATTTAATATTTAACGCACTTAAACGGCTAATGCTCACAACATTCGCTTGCCTGACGATTTCCTTGTGCGTGATCACACTGCGTATAATGCATTTCTTTTTGCTAAATACTTTTCATCAAAATCTTGTAAGAGCAGTTTGTATCCAAACTGTACTCGCAAAACCGGAAAGAGCTTGATGTAGTCAATATGTCATTATCCTTTAAAAATGCTGCTCGTTCGGAAATCGCACTATCACCAGTTTTCCTTTTATTCTTCAAAGGTGCCCACGTTTCGTTGTAAATACTTATAAGCCGTGGTCGAAATTCGTCAGGTAGGAGAACGGAATCTTTAATAGAATAAAAAGTAGCTACACACTAGTTTTGATTTTGATTCCAGGGCTCAAATTGACTAGAAGGCTTTAAAAAAGTCAGATTAGTCGTTTAAAATTATAAAGGATGTTATGCATCGCACAAGATCTCAAGTCTGAATATATTGCATTCTCAACAAAATAGTTGAACTTTAACCAAAACAGACGAATTTTCAACCCCAAGACATATTTTCATTAAGAGAGCTGAGTTTTAAATTTCAAAAGTCTAATTTTTTAGAAAACAGTTGAATTTCTAGCCCGAAAGATTAATTTTCAATTAGTTAATTGAATTAAATAAAGAATAATTCTAACATTTGCATTTGCAAGCAAATAGCTGAAAACTTTCAAGCAAAAGAGATACATTTTTAAAAATATAATTGAAGTTTTAGCCAAATATTTAAATTACAAACTACAAAATGAATTTCCAACCAAATGATCGAATATTCAAACCAAAATGTTTAAACTTTAACCAAACGTACTTGAACTTGCAATCAAAAGAGATACATTTTCAAGAAGAAATCTAATTTTCCAAAACATGATCGAATTTTAAAATAAAATAGATTAAACCTCAACGAAAAATAATAATTTTAACGAAATAGTTTCTTTTACAAATAACTTAGATTTTCAACAAAAAGTCATTTTAAATGAAAAAATATAAATTTCTAAACAAATAGTGAATTTTATAAATAATAATAATTGGTAACCAAACAGTAGTTAATTTTCAACCAGAAAAGGTGAACTTTCAACCAAAAATACGACTTTTTTATCTTAAAAGATAAATCTTAAAGTAGAACTACAGATTTGCTATTGAAAAAAAAAGAATTTTCAACAAGGCACTTGAATTTTTGACCAAAAAAATGCCCTTTGAACAAAATTTTTGCATTTTCAACCAAATTTTCGAATTCTAAAATAAACAAGAGTTACACTTTTACACGAAAAATACGCATTTTTCAGAAGACAATTGAATTAACATCTTGGAAAGATGAATTCTTAACAAATAGTTTGTTTGCAACAGAAAATATGAATTTTTAGGTAGTTGCATTTCAATCAGTACAAACAGTTGCATTTACAATCAAGTAGTTAAATCTCCACGCCAGAAAGACGATTTTTTTAATAGACTATCCATTTTTCTACAAACAAATTACTTTTAAACCAAGAAAGATAGATTTTCAACACAAAAAGTATACTTTTCTATCATGAAAAAAAAATAATTTTTAATCCAAAGCTATTACTTCTTTATTCAAAAAAAAGCAAATATTCAACAAGAGAATTAAATTTTCGTTCCAAAAACTTGACAAATAATATGTAGTTTCAACAAAAAGGTCAGTTTTCAATCAAATAGTTGAATTTTAACTTGACACATTTAGTTTTAAATCCCAAAAATAAATTTTCAAGAAAATTCACACATTTTTAACTAAATAGTTGACTTTTCAATCAACATTAATTTTCTACAAAAGGAAAAGACGAATTTTTGAAAAACCACATTAATTTTTAACGAAATAAGTAAAGTAATAAAATATGAAAAAGAAATTAATTACAAATAGAACAGGTAACTTTTCATTTTAAGAAATAGACTTCATTTAAAAAATTATTTTGTAAAAAAAGACTATGTAATCTTCTACAAAAAAGTTAACTTTTCTACGGCATAGTTGTCTTTCCAAAGAAATTTTCGAATTTCAAAGATGAAAAGACGAATTTCCTATATAAAATAGTAGAATTTTCAAGCGAAGAATATGAAATGTTATCCAAAAAGTTCATTTTCAACCAAATAGTTAAATTTTCAGTTTAAGAAATAATTTTCTTACTCCAAAAAAGCGAAATTCTAAAAAAGTTCATTTTTCAACTGAACATTTAAATTTCCTGCTAAAATTATGAATGTCGCACCAAAAAAAGAAATTTGTAAGAAACTAAATAAATTTTGAACCATTTAGTTAAATTTTCAAACTAAAAAGATTAAGTTTAAAAAAAATGATATTCTTACATTTTCATTGTGAAAAATTGATTTTAAATTAAGAAAGATGAATCTTTCAAAAAGCAGTAGAATTTTCAAAGCAGACGAATTTTCTATACAAAAATAATGGAATTTTCAACCCGATAATATGAAGTTTCAAGAAAAAGGTCAGTTTTCAATCAAATAGTTAAATTTTAACTTCACACATTTAGATTTTAAACCCAAAAATAAATTTCCAACAAAAATCAAACATTTTTAACCCAATAGTTGACTGATTAATTTTCAGCCAAATAAGTGAATTTCTAAAATATAAAATTGATGACAATTACCTCTGAATATTTGAATAATTTTTTCCCCACAGTTCCAGCTCTCCATCAGCTTCACGTATGAGCTAGACCCTTCCATCTATCTTTCCACGAATTTAAATGTGGAATAGGTCACAACTGGAAGATAAAGTTTTATTGTAAAATTCACAATTAAAAATCAAGTTTAAACTACATAATTAATGCTACAATATTCAGTGATTATTTAAATAATCAAAAATGACTTCAAGCTTGTATTATTATATAACCTAAAAAATAATAACAGTATCAACTATTTGGAATGTCACATAATTATATAAAATAGATACTTACAAATACGATCGTTTAAATTCTCACCACTAGGGAATAACTCGAGAAACACCTCAAGCACAGCACTAGTAATACTTGCGAATATTTAAAAACTACTCATCGCTAATTATCAGCAGCACGTGGTCCACGCGTCCGTTATGCAAATTGGCACCAAACACCAATTAGCAATACCCGGTAACCTACAAATTTTCACGCGCATGATTTGCGCGCAAACGTCGAGCAATCGAGCATATGAGATGGTTGATCTAGTCCTTCGGGAATGGTCGAAATGAGTGAAAAAAAAGATCCGCGTATTGACCATACCGAAATGGATACCTTAGTTATCCCTGATAGTGAGTCTGGTGTTCTTATAATCGTCAGACTGGCCATAAAATAAGAGTCTTTCTGACTATGTCGAAAAAATGTTGGAAAGACCGTTCGACCATATAGAAGGAATGACTGGCTCTGTAAATTTTGACTTTCTAACTTTGACCATCCATTTTTTTCCGTGTAAGTGTAAATAAGTTCATCTAAGGATGGATTAAAATGTACATAGCATTCAAGGACTTCCAAAAATATACAAACCAAATTTTCCGCCCAGGCTAGTTGTATCTTCCATAGACACTCCTGCTTGCTATTTAGTATAGATTTTGATAAAATTGTATTATTTCTGTTTCTTTACCATCGTATTCTCGTAACATGAAAAACTCATTAGAATTCAACAAAAAAAATTAAAAATATTACCATCACAGATAAATACATTATGGTAATAAAAATACTAAAAATTTTATCAATGAATTGAAGAAAGGCTATTTATTTTTATTTTCTGATAAATAACATCTACTTTGAATTTTATAAGAACTTTGACCATCAAACACATGGTACTAGAACGGTTTCACCAATCATGCAAGGTTTAGTGTCTGAAGTATTAAGTAAAATTATTTCTGACGTAAAAATGCGAGTACGCTATATTGATGCTTCATTCTGGATTATTCCTGAGAATGAAATAGATTTGGTCGTTCAATTTTTAATTCTAACCACAATAGACTGAAATTTACAGTTAAAAATAAAGCAAATAATTCAATTGGTTTTTTAAATTTGTAATTGACAATATATGAAAATGTTATCATGAAAACTAACTGAGTCCGCAAACAGACTTTTTCAGGAACATATTAAAATTATTATTTCAATCATTCCATTGAACATAAAATGGGAATCCTCAGAAATATTGTTGATTCCGCTATTCTTTCAGCCGACGTTTCTATAGACTTACTCATTTTTAAACTAAACTAAGAATGTCAGAACGGTTTTTAGAAACAACCATAAATTTGATCAACTTTTTGAATTAGGGACAGACATACTTGATACCTTGGATCAATGTAATGTTGTATACAGAATATCTTTTCTTTGTGGAAAAGCATACATTGGCCAAACGAAGCGGCCGCTACGATTCAGAGTTATAGAAAATAGGGATATCAGATTGATGACTACCTATTGTTAAACATCTGAGAGAAGAACACCGAAGCTATTCCAGTTTCATAAAATGAGATGAAGTAAGAATACTACATTTTGAACCTAATGGATATAAACGTGCCTTTGCTGGAATGATTTTGATCAAAAAGTAAGGTATAAATAAAATGAATTTGGTTATCGATTTGGATTATTTTCGTACTTCCTATAATAAGGTTGTTGAAATTAAAACCAAAGAATACATTTCCTCCAAATTCGTCTCAAACATCAATGAAATATTTTGAACCCAACATATTACAGGTTTTCCAGTATTACTTTCATTCTTTAATTAAAGAAAATTGATTTACAATAAGAACAACGTTTTCTCTCTGTTCTTTCTACATATTGATTGCTCGAATCTCATCCTAAACACACGAGGTAAACTACATTTATCACTATATTTTTAGATGTTATGTTATGTTATTAAGGTTATTCAGCCTCAATTTAATGATCTCCTTGTATAATAATTTAAGTAATTATTATATTCACTCATATTTCATCCACTCGAGTCGATTTTAAGTGCCAGAAATTAAACAGTTCTTCATCTATGTTTCAGAAGGACGAATTTTGGAACTTCATTCTCCAGATGGAGTGCATGAGTGTTGGCTGAGAGCCTCTGATAATACGGAGGCGAATGTCTGGTTCAACGCTCTACATTCAGCTCTAGCATCTCTTACGTTGAAAGCCTTGAGACTGGCTTCAGCGCTTCCGGATCCTCCGCAACTTCAGCACATCGGGTGGCTCGCCAGGAGGCACTGTGTTCAGGTAGATAGAATCTTACTTAGGGTAGTGTGCAAATTTACAGAATCCGAGGGAGTTGCACTTACGTCTCCGGTTCCTTCTGGAACTAGTACCACATTCCTACTCTGCATGGTGATGCTCCACAACTCACTAGCAATTAAGATCCTGACGTGACATCCGCTTGAACACGCCTGCTAGCTCTTCATTCCCAATTAATTCCAAAATAGTTCTAATTGCAAAAAAGACCAGCTGACAGTCTACCAGAAAGTACAATATTAAACAAATTAATAATTTTAATGGTTCATTCTTTTTAGAACTTCTCCAGATGCATACCAATTTTGATTATTGAATTCTGATTCATTAAAGAATGTTTAAGAAGTAAGCTGGAGTTATGTCTTAGGTCCATAAACACTATCCTCTGCTGTTAAGCACATATCGCAGCTTAACTTGATTATGGTGTGAGAATTTCAGTTCAGATGTAAATTGGAACGAGGGAGCGGCATGGCAGTGGGGTATTTAAGTACCCCGCGGGATATATTCAGGGCAAGGTTGGGCTCAGGACTGGCAATCAGGTACGCTAATGCCAATCAATTATGTGTCTGTACCTAGGCTTCCCCTCAGGTCTCACTTCCCCTTCTGTCCCTTTATCAGTGCGACCATATCGGTTGGTTCGACATATAATAGTTATCGATTTCAGTGCTACACATAGATTCTAACCAATCCCCATCTCTGCATTTGACAGCTAGTAAACCTACCCACACAAGTCGCTAGCAGCGATAAGACGATCGGCGACAAAGTACGAAATATTCAATTGGAAAGCGGATAACACTTCCTGATATTCGTGTAGTGCAGCGAATATGTAATCAGTGTTTGCTGACATAGTTACCGATCACACAAGCGCCAACACGGATTGTTTGTTGATGATGATTATTTAACGGACAAATAATTATTATTTGTCTATCTCGACCATTCTGCTTGCAACCAATTTGATGAATATTTCAACTTCCATCAGATTCAGATAAGCCCACTTGAGTACCATCAATCAATAGTTCAGACTTCGGTTTATGCTTTAATTATTAAATATCTCGAAAATCCAAACCTCCTGGTCTGGTGAACTTTTTTCAGGTTGGGTATGAGTTTTTTTCAAAAGCCGAGAACTGGAAAATTTTAGGGTTCTCGAAACTCTCGTGCAGGTCGGATGTTTTGATTGCTTTTCAGTTTGAAAAACATTTTTTTCGCTTCGAGTAGCATATATAGTCATACAAAATCTGAACTACACCAACTAAACCAGTCGTGACTCAATTAGGTTTATCTAGAATTATGATGAATAACCTAATTTTAACCCTTGGTATCGTAAGATGGACGGACAGGCGCACATCCAACCGAAAGTATAGAGATAGCTGGAAGCTACGAAACCTAAAAATTAGGAGAAATTGAAAACCTGAAACTATTCAAGAACCCGAAATTTTCATAACTTTTGGTAAAGCTCAAACCTGACCCGTAAAAATAAGAGGAACATTGTAAATCCTGAAGTATTAAAGAAGAAATGTTTTGTACACGCAGCAAACTATTATAGAAAATATATTTATTACAGATTGTTTCATTATTAAAGCAAAGGCTGTTAATCCTTTAAGTCGAATTGAGGAGCCGAAGCAGCATCACAATGTTTCTGGATAATTACCTCCAAACTTAATGAGCTGACTCGATGCTAAGACCATTAGCAGCTGCTTAATATTCCTGAGCGATTTGTAACGCTTAACTTTTAATTCCTGTATTGACTATTGAATTAGATTTGATTATTGAATCTCATTTTTCAATTCTACTCTTACTAAAATATCTAAAAAATTTGTATCAGTAATTAGAAGATTGGTAGATTTATGCCCAACTTTAATATATCGAAAAAGCACAGCATTTATTTAAAATTCAAATATTATTGAGCATTAAAAATATAAAATTTTCAATAATCAGAATGAAAAAATTAATATAAAGGGACTCGGTTTTCAACGTTTCGACAAGAAAAAGCTTTTTTTCAGGACTTAGAAACTGTCAAAGGTAACCTTTCAATTTGTCAAAAAATGACAGTTTTTTTTTTCAATGCTGTATTTTTGACCAAATTCATATATATTCGAGGGAATTTTTGCTTAAATCATTGAGGAATTCTCCATCTAACGAACCATTCGATATAAAACCATTTTTTAATAATAGCTAGTAAATGATAAAATATTATAAAATCACACCCGTTTGGAGGTGGCGTAATGTACGGTGGGCATTACAGACGATCAATAATACTAAAAAATCAAAATTTCATAAGATTTGTATCAACGCTTTGTATAAGGGGTTTTTCATTTCACTGAATTCAAATCTGAGGTTTACAAAAAGAATAAAAAATGGTGAACACAATATGGCAGCCTCAATTTCAAGATTGTTAAACATATGGTTGAAAATGGATGTAAGGCCCTTTTTGGGCTCTGTTATTTTGAATTTGACGTCAGAAGTTAGAAATTAAATATAGCGGATTCAATGGGGTGGTCACTGTTTCATAACTTTCATTATCAACTGTCCGGAAGAAAGTTGTCTTACAAGAAAGATTTTCCAATACAAGGTGTATCCATTTTTTTCGCGGCAGTCTATATGTGTGATTGCAGCTCAGTGCGGATCACGCATGTCGAATTTTGAAATTTATTTTGATTTTCTGTGAAAATTATGTAACGATAATTACTGCCATAGATTCGCCATTTACGGACTTGATTTACTATTATCATAATCGTGTTTATGAATATTTGTACCAGACAGAGCATGTATTTCTGGTTTGTATTCATCACCGGAAAGTATATAAGGGTGGCCCTTATTTTCCACTTCTCGAATTTCTTCACTCTCACCCCACCCCCTTTTTTGTTCGAATGACAAAAAAAAAGTCTCCTCCAAATTTGAGCAAAATCGGTTAATATTTAGGGATTGCGCAGACCATGAAGTTTCCCATTGATTTAACATGGGAAAAAGTCAGCTTTTTGTAAATCAAATAATTACGCGATAATATTTTACAAATAATTCCGCGTTCCAGTATATTGTTCAGAAGTCATCAGAGAATGAGAATCAATTATAAATTTTGGGGTTGATTAATTTCAAGCCACTCGTATGGGTCCCTAAAGAAAACCCCATACGTTACAAATTTGAATTTAACGTAATATTGCGGTTTATTGACGCTTTCAAAAAGATTTTTCAAAATAAATAACCCTTAATCGGTAATTTAAGAATACCCAGTCATTTATTAACTAATATTGAATTGTTTAAACAATTTTAATTTGTTTAAATGTTTTTTTTTCAGTTAACTCGCGAAATGAACGTATTTTCTAGACTTTATTAGTTATTCAATCAATGATAACAGTAAAATAATTTGTTCAAATAATTTTACAATTATATAAATAATACGTATTTGTTTACTATATATTTTACCTAGAAAAAGCAGGAAAAATATTTCATCTCACTAAATTTTCGACAAATTTCAATATTTTTAAGTACTTATTTGTTTATTATGAATACTCGTAGATGTTTAAACTTTTAAAAAGTGTCAAGAAACCGCAATATTACGTAAAATTCAAAATTTTCACGTAGGGGGTTTTCTTTGAGGACCCATAAGAGTGGCTTAAAATTAATCAACTTCAAAATTTATGATTGATTCTTATTCTCTGAAGAATTCTGAACAATATACTGAAACACAGAATTATTTGTAGCATATTATCGCGTTTAAAGATTAGATTTACAAAAAGCTGACTTTTTCCTATGTTGAATCAATGGGAAACTTCATGATCTTTGCGCCACCCCTAAATATCAACCGATTTTTCTCAAATTTGGAGGAAATTTTTTTTTGTTATTCGAACAAAACTGGGGTGTGAGAGCAGAGAAATGCGAGAAAAAAATCCACCAAGTTTAAATAAGAACCACCCTAATTAACAACCTTTGAGTGCCTCCCTCTACGACTCGAAACTCAATCTCAAAATTTTTGTTTTTCGGTCCACCCTAGTGTTAACTAAGTTTGGAATTCTAGGCTATAAACTCAAAGTTTAGCGCATTTATGTAATTCTAACGAGCAATAACAGCTTCTAACTCTGAAGAGAACCTACAATCACAATAACGTACAGTGCTCTCTAAAATGTACATAATAACTTTTGACAACAAAAATAGCATATAGGATAATTGCTAACATGAAAACTTTACAATATGCTTTAGCTCCTGGAGTTAAAATAGGTTTCGAAATACAGATTTTGAATATTATAAGTGTTAAGTTCGATAACTTATCTCTCTCAATTATTCATCAGAAAACTGCTTTTTCGTTAAGAAGAAAAGTAAGTTTTATTTATATCCACCTAATCCAGTCACAGATACTGCATCTGTTCGCACTCAGAGTTCTAGTGGATAACTTTTGCATACAATTTCGAGAAAAGCCCCCTGAGTTTGAAAATATTTTTTATATTTTTTGGAACAGTATAAACAAATCGATCGAAATTTTTTCCCTCTATGGAGAACGTGCCTTGAGAATATTTTGTTTTATAAATAATGCATATATTTAACCAATGAATGACCAATTTTTCAAAAAATTACCCTGGATATTCATGATCAGAGGGATTTTCTTGACATTACAAACACAGTTCCCTCTAGCCTTCTGATTGCAAACAGATGTATTACTTTCCAAATTTGAAATTTTGTTTTAGTGTTCTATAGTTCTACAGTTCTTGATAATTCTTATAAATATTTCTGGTGTTAAAATGGGTAAAAAATCGATTTGTAAAAATGGGGTGGCTTAGTTCACGTCCCCGCTCCCACTTTTGAAAATGTGAATTTCCTCGGTATTCTGGGTAGAATAACCATAGTTCTTACGTCCTTGACGCTTATCAAAAATAGTCTTCACAAAATTCACAAGAAAAAAAATGCTACGCAAACATAATTTCAAAATAATAAAACGGAAGAGTTCTATTAAAAACTCTATGACCACTTATTGAGCAAACCAAACGCCAAGAAGCTACAGCAGTTCAAAGTGACCCAAAAATTAAAAATTTTAACACGTATAGAAGTTCTGACCAAAGTTGTGACCCCACCCCCTGTATTTGCTCTAAAAAAATTCGAATAATACTTTTTCATTAAAACTATGTCAAATAAACTGCAGCAGTTTTAAATGACCCAAACATTATGAATTAAAAAATTTTAACAGGTCTTGAAGTTGTGATCAGAGTTCTGTTTCCCCCGGAAGAGCTCTATTAAAAACTCCCATAATACTTTTCGATCAGACCAAAATCAAAAAAGCTACAGTAGTTTGAGGAAACCCATAAATGTTTATTCGAACAGTTTGACAGTTGCAGAAGTTACGATTTTTTATAGAGCTTTTCTCGGGGGGGGGGGGGGAGAACTCTAATCAGAACTTGTGGAACTGTTTAACATTTAAAAATAAAAAAATGTTGGGTTACTTTAAACTGCTGTAGATTTTTAGGTTTTGGTTTGATCAAAAAGTGGTATACGACTTATTTATAGAACTTTTCCGCGGGGATCGGAAATCAGATCATGGTACCTGTAACTTTGCAACATCCCATAAAAATATTCTTAAAAATAGAGAATGTGAAAAATGTAACTCATGTTTTTTATTTATTTGAAATTATTATTGCGTGTAGCTCCAGAACTGCTTCGGATCTGAAAAACTGTTTAAAAATTCAAATTTCTGAAAAGTGGGGATGACTTTCTTCAAAATTTTTTCTGTGGTGTAGTTTGCCGGAACTATTTTTGAAAAGCATCAAGAACTTCAGAACTATGCTTATTGTACTCAGAAGTCTAAAAAAATTACTTGTTTAAAAGTGGGTAGGGGGGTGAGCGTGGACTTAACCTTCCATTCTTAAAAATCACTTTTGGCCCACTTAAATATAGAACTATTTCTA
The DNA here is from genome assembly GCA_932178445.1 of Andricus quercusramuli. Classification (NCBI taxonomy): domain Eukaryota; kingdom Metazoa; phylum Arthropoda; class Insecta; order Hymenoptera; family Cynipidae; genus Andricus; species Andricus quercusramuli. The sequence goes on along the minus strand of CAKNXH010000618.1, from coordinate 32,954 downwards.
CAAATTATTGAGAACTCTAGAATCATCTAAAAGGATGACAGAACTCAAAAAAATATTTGAAATTTGGAATGTAGGGGTATAATTTTAGATGTATATTAAGTGAAACCAAATAAAAATTATTTTTCTACTGCATCCTTTGCGATATATCGAACAAAGGTAAAATGCAACATTTTCATGGTTTTTGTCTCAATTTTAAGTTATTCTGTTATCCCCAAATGGTGTACATTTTTTGTGTTTGCGGTTCTGGTAAAATGTCCAACTCAAGAATATATTCTATTTTTTCTAATTTTTGTCACCTGAACGTTTTCTCATTGAACACGAAAAAAGTGTCTAACTAAACCAGTGATGTTTATTCTTAATTCAGCTACAAATGTTTTTTTATTAATTTAATGTTTATAGTCACATCAACTGCCAGGTTCATTAGCGACTGTACTATAGGGTTAATTATGAACTGTAGGGTATCTGTGGGGTATTTATACCAAGGGACAGAAGCGAATCTTTCTGAAACACATCGAGTCTCTTTTCCTGCTTTGCGATACACATTTAAAGTTAAGGAAAACTACCCTTTGAAAACAAGATATTATATAGCTGTATTGAGAATGTTGGAACTTTTAATATGGCGCTAATGAAATAGGATTAATTTTGACCGAGGTTTGAAATTTGTAGTTGATTGCACAGTTAACCATACAACTAAGCAGAATATAAAGGCACATTAGAAATTGAAATAAATGGAATTAATGCAAGAACTAGTTTTTAAATTTATTATTTTTATATGAGAATCCTTGAATTGAAATTACAGTTAGCTCTTTCAGAAATAAGAATTACTTTGATCAACTATATTATATTAATTTTATTTCACAGTACTTTTCTGTTTGAACTACATATTCTTTTCCGTTAAAGCTTCTTTGTGAATTTATGTCATTTTTCAGTCGAAAAGGCACTTTAAGCCAAAGACGAGAGAGTCTTGGGGGAATTTATTTGAAAAGGAGGAATTATCACCCGCTTCGCGACAGGCGTATATGCACAGCCTTGACTTATTAAATTATTTATTTGTCGAAAGTTCAAGCACGAACTCCGTTGATTTGCCAACGGAAATCCTCAAACGCAAACGACGAAATGTGCCTTTAGCGCAAAAGCATTATGTTGACACGGATTCGTGAGGCAGAGCTATTCGAAATTCTGGAATCTTGGCTGTTTGCACACCCCCACATGTCCTACCAACGTTTTACTCATACCATTCGTAATTTCCCGGTAATTCTACTTCCGAATTTTCTGTCACTACATTCAATGCTCTGAATGCACTCGGCTATGCACTTGCACATTCAATGCGTGAAACTGGCAAAATTTATTGGACCTCACTGGTGGGCTTTCCTATTTTTGGAAGAAAAATACTTTCGCTCTTTCTACAATGCTTTGCCTGCATTAATGGTGATAAAACCGACCTCGAATTTGCAGAACAGAGTCTCTGTGATAATATAATGTGCGTTCGTGCGTTCATTTAGTTTCCAAATGCAAAGGGACACAATTATTGCGAATAAAAGTTGCCAGAGTGTACTAAAACTTGAGTATCATTGATTAAATTATAGTTTGGAAAAAGTAGATAAATCAGAGATTTTGTAATGCAATTAATGAAAATCAAAATAACGAAAAGACTCAGGAAAAAATAATACCTTGAATTGTCGGGTTATTTCATTTTATTTCGCCGAAGCCTATTTAGCCTATTCTTTAAAATTCTGATACACAACTATGATACTTACCAATTTTTTCGAAAGTTATTTGTCACATTTACATTAAAGCTGTTTGTGAAAAAGGGGCATAACCACTTAAATCTCGATTTCGAGGTGAATAAAAACAAGTGAATTGGCGTAAATTTTAATGAATAATCACATATATATGGGTTTTTATTGTAGTCACTGACCGAGATAACCGAGAATTAGCCTACAATGTTGCGCAACCGGAAAAAGCCGGGAATTTTTTTTAAACGGAGAATTCTTCAGAATTTTTTTTACTTCCTCAATAATAATAATCTAGCTCTTCGAAAAAAGTTATTGCATGTCGATCATTTTTGTACAAAATCGAGATTTGCTTGAAACATAAGTAAATGGAACTGAAATGTAATGGAGATCAAGAATCTGCAATGAAAAAAGTCGATCGAGACGAGACGATCATCTCGACTGTGTGATATTTCGTCTCGATGTGATGAGTATGGTGTTCATGGTTTTAATTTAATCTGACAAAATTTCGGAAATTTTTTTCAATTATCGACATGCATTACTATTCGAAAAAAAGGTGTTTTAAATTGTGCTCAGTGTTACCAAGCATCTCTGTTAAAATATCAAAGATCACTTTTATATGTATTTTCTTTATGTTTTTTTTAGAAAATCAATGTTATTTGTTTACTATGATGCCTGCTTGATGTATGCTTTCCTATCAAAAATCCGAAATCTATAATTTAAATTCTGGACAAAAAAACGCGAATATCCCCTAAAGTACGATTGACAAAATGGGCCCCTTTATTGCGGAACGTCATAATTTATATACTGAGATAAAATTAGTTGCTTCCTTGCACAACATTTTCACTGCGGTTTAATAAATCGCAGACTTAACACTTTTTCCCCTATTCTCCTCTTACCTCCTTTTCAAGAAGATTTCTCTTTTTCTCGTTTTTTGTTTTAATTAAATAATGCATTCATAAAAAGCAATAAGAAAATCCGACTTATATATTTTGTTTCAAGTTAATTCTTTTCCATTGAAAAGTCTACTGTCATATTTTTGGTTAAAAATGCTTCCATTCGGTTGAAAATTCAATTATCTTGTTGAAAATTCAAATATTTTGTTAAAAAGTCATGCTTTTCAGTTGAAAATTCATTCTTTTTATTTGAAAGGCCGTCTGTTATATTTTTAGTTCAGAATTTATCACTTTCGGTTGAAAATGTAATTATTTTGTTGAAAACTCATCTTTTTTTGTGGTGAATCAGACTGTTTTGTTGAACATTCGTCTTTTTGGATAGGAAATCCGTCCTTTTGGTTTGAAAATTCATCTTTCTTGGTAGAAAAGTCATCTTGTTTATTTAAAAATTTATCTGTCGTTTAAAAATTGTGTGTTTGTGGATTCACAATTGAACTATTCAGTTGAAAATTCATCTTTTTTAGTAAAAAATTGGACTATCTTTTAAAAGATTTGTCTTTGTAAGTTGAAAATTCAACTTTTTATTTGAAAATTCACCTTTTTTGTCGCAAATTCGTCTATTTTGCTTAAAAATTCGACCACTCTGTTGTAAATCCTTTTTTCTTGGTTGAAAATTACCACTTTTTTTAATTCCTCTTTCCCTTTTTAGGAGTCAAATGTTTTTTCGAACATTCGACTTTTTAGTGCTCAAACTTAAAATTGTTAAAAATTCGTATTTTTGAGCGAAAAGATAATTCTTTTTACTTGAAAAGTCTACTATTATATTTGCGGTTCAGAATTCACCTCTTTTGGTTAAAAATTGAATCATTTTGTTGAAAATTCATCGCTTTTGGTTGGAAATCCAACTATTTTGTTGAAAAGTCATCTTTTTAGATAAGAGGTCCGTCATTTTGGATTGTAAGTTTATCTTCTGGTAGAAAATTATTCTTTTCGGATTTAAAATTGATCTTTTATGGTTGAAAGATAATTCTTTTTAATTCAAAATTCTATTATCATATTCTTCGTTCTGAATGAATCTCTTTTGGTTACGAATTCTACCATTTAGTTAAAAATTTAATTATTTTGTTGAAAATGTTACTATTTTTTATGTCATCTTTCTTCGTCGAAAATTCGCATGCTTTGTTGGAAATTCGTCTTTTTGTATAGAAAATTAATCCTTTTGGATTGAAAGTTCATCTTTTGATAGAAAATTAATCTTTTTGGTTGAAAAATCATATTTTTTTATTACAAATTCAACTAGCTTCTAAAGCATTTGTCTTTGTAGTTGGAAAATTCAGATAATTAGTTGGATAATCCACTATTATGTGAAAATGCAATTTATATCAACTGGAATTCGTAGGTTGAGGGACCACCCTACAGTAGTTAATAATTAATTTAAAATACTTATGTATGTAAAATAATTCATTTCATGTAATTAATAGTTAAGATACGATACGCGTTCAATATCTCAGTCTCTATTTCTCAAAAATACTTTAAAAGGGCTTTTTTGACTCAGAATTCAATTACCTTTCTAACGCCTTTTTATTAATTATTCTATCTTATTTTTTCCGGATAGGTCCTGCGAGAAGTGACTGCATGTTTTCAATCGCTATTTTTCATAAAATGCATTCTATTTTTTCCCTATTTCCGTGGAAACCCCATTTGCTCTGTTTTAGAGCATTTTTGACTGTGAAGTCTGAAATCACTTTCACAATAATTTACATTAAATATTTTACCTTAGAGTTCTAAAATATGTGATTCTTTCAAAAATGTATATAATAAAGCAATCAGTTTTCAATCATTATTATGATAAACGATCAATAGTCACACTCACAATGAAAATCATTTTTCCCCGTCGAGTTCACACCCATTCAAACATCTTTCTATTGATCAATAATTTACATTCATAGTTTATCAAATTAAAAAAATAATTATTCACTTCTCATATATTTTTGTAAGGTGAAGAATTATAAATCACAGTTCTTTCCAGATTTCTAAAAATATTCCGTGTGAGAGAGTAAAACTGGTATGTAAAATAATTCCCGGTTAAAGTAACCACATTCGCAAAGCTGAAATCCCAACTGTGCAATATTTTACGGGTTTAGTCATAGTGCGCTATTATGCATTAATTTTAAACCATAGTAGAGGCACGTAAACTTTTCAAGCTGCACCTCACCTTTTAGCACCCTTCAATTTTGCAGTCCTAGTAATTCAAAACTGATCGAAATTTTGCTTATACTCATTTGATAATAAACTTGGTTCCACCTATTCAATAAAGAAAATAGCTGCAATTCGCACCACAAGCACACATCTCTACCCCTCGAAGGGGTTTGCAATATCCAGTTTACATCAGCTTATTCCCCTTTCTATAATCATCCTTCAGACATTGTTCCCTGAGCATTAATAAATACAAGCTTAATCCTCAGCTTTGGCAAAGTATCTATAAAAAGTGGATTTCTCGGCAAAGCTTATTACGGCAGAAGATTTTATAAGCGTACTTAGATTATATTTATTATGGAAAATTTCAATTTTTTTACTGGCTATTTCTTCCCAACTTTGTCCGGGTGCCATCAATAAAAAATATTGTGAATATGCTGCAATATTCAAAAATGCCTCTAAACTAGGGTGGCTCGAAAATGGCGAACTTTTTAGATTGTATTGAATTGAATTGCATTCAACATTATAGCCAATCGCAAGGAAAAAAGTGCTTCTCGTATGGTGCCGAAACCCTACATATTTGTATATTCTTTTCAGAATATTCTATAGCGTTCTGGGATTCACTTGGTCATTCTTTTGTTTCTGAAATAAATTCTTTTAAAAATCTGCAAAACTCTTCAATTTCTTCTAATATTCTGGAATGTTCTAGAAATTACTCTTCTGGATTGCTGTAGATCTTCTAGGATATTTTGGAATGCTTTGGAATATTTCAGACTAGGCTGTCTCTAGGTTCTCTGAAATTCGGGGAGCCCAGGGAAACTGGAAAGGGCGGCTAGTTTCACCGTAATTTGTTGAAGAGAGACTAGATTTTTTCGGTGTGCCTAAACGGTTTTGTTCAGAATATTTCAGGAGGTTCTGTATGAGTCTAGAATGTTTTACACATTTTTTTAGATTCTTTCGAAATTTTGTAGATTATTTTAGAGCATTCCAGAATATTCTTGACAATTCTGGATGTTCAAAAATATTCTGGAATCTTCAAGTATATTCTGTAATTTTGTGATCATATTAGGGTTATGGAATACTCCAAAAATGTCTAGAATATTGTAGAATATTTAAAAATATTCTGTGATGCTGAGGACTATTCTAGAATGTTCTAAATCATTCTGAGCGTTCAAGCGTGAACGCTTCCTGTGTTCCATGTATTGGTTTTATGATAGTGGATTTGATTTATGTATCTATTAAATTATTTCAGATAGAAACCTTTTTTATGGCTGAAGTGTATCGCGATTAATTTGAATTCCGTTTACTAGAGCCCTAGTACCATATTTTCCTAGTACTGCCCTAGTTAAATGATCAGTTTTACGGTAAACTCCGTAATACTAGTCAGTGCCTTTAATGCCATCACATTTTATACAATGACCCTGCCTTATTTGCACGAAATTGTTATTTTACTACCAACTATAAAGATTAGACGAAATTAACCTGGTTGATTTAGAAGACAGGGTGCTCGGACGTGATACTCCACGCTATACATCCAGCGAAGAGCTAATCTGATTTTGGTCTAATTCTAATCCGCGACCCCGTTAGAAATCACCTTTGCACGCTACATTATCCAAATCCTCGGAACCAAGCTTGAGATTAGTCTTAACTATCACTCTGAACGGTGTACCTTAATAAATTTCATTCTTGTGAGAACATTTTTACATTTCCTCTCCTTAATAATTTTTTCAAAATGCTTTACGTGATTATCCAGATTTTTTTTACTTAAGAGCTGGAATCTAGTTTGTTTTTGCTAATTTGAATGGAAAATTAGAATTTAAATAACGTGTAAAGTTCAGAAAACATGCGCTACAAGCGAGAAAAAAATCCGCTCCATTTTCTCTGAACTCGATGGCCTTTTTCCAATTTGAATCAAGCTTTTTATTCCTCCCAAAAGCACTGAAGTTTCTCTGGAAAAGTTTTTTTTTTCTAAAATAAAGATTGGATTTTTAATTACACACCAAAGTTGAAGAAACTCACGCCTCGAGCGAAAAAAGAATTTCCCTTTACTTTTTCATATTCGTTTTCTTCTTAAATTTAAAACTAGATTTTTAATCACCATACAAAGTTTAGAAAACGTGCGCTTGAAGTAAAAAAATCTTTTACCTTCTTAAAAAATCGTCAAAATGATGATTATGCCCTCAGGAAGGGCCAACCTTCATTATGATGATTTGGTTATAAAATTCTGTGAAAAAAGAAACTAGACACTTTTAGAAGCTCTAGATGATGATTTTTCCATTTTAAAAATTAATTTATATTAAATTTGTACATTCGAGAACGTTGAATATTATATGATTTGAAATTAAATATTTCTTCTTAATGAATGAGATAGAAGATCTTAAAAGCTTCCTTAAATTATGAAAAACGATCGTCCTGGCATTGACAAATTTGTTTTCGTGCTGGAAGGCAACGATCCCCCTAATTGGATTTCAATTCCGAAAAAATAGATTGCATATCTTTGTTCTCCAGATTTTTGTTTTGAACAGGTGCCGCCAGGCACTCGAAATTTTCCATCTAAAATAGATCAGAAAAAATCACTTTTTGGGTTTCTTGGCTAAAGTTCTGTGCGTTTTGGAGAATATTGGAGGAAAGTTTTAGGAATTTCAGAGAACTTTTCAGTGAAGAATTTTATGTTTCAATCATATGGGCTTGACACACCAAGCACACTACCGCGTTGCTCTGAAAAATACCCCTAAATCCAAAAATGTCCGTTCTGCACGAAATAAACACCTATGAGCACTTTAATCTTATAATAATATTTGACAGTAATTTTCAATTATTTAAACAAACTTCATCTGTTTAAATAATTATCTCTTTCTCCAAAAAATCGGCTTTTTTCTAACATAATCAAAATCAAGGTTGCCATCTTATATATTTTAAACGTTTTTAATACCTCAGCTTTATTATTGCCAAACCTCAATTTGTTTGAACAATATTATTCTAGGAAACTTGGAAATCTGCTCTATTTTCTGCTATAAATATAACAATTAGTGATTATTGAAAACATAAATTCTGTATATTCATGAATTATCTAGGCAATTAGTTACTAATTATTTCCAGTATTTTATCGTTTTGCTTTAGAAAATTCAACGTTTTTTAAAAATGAATTTTTAGTCTACGTTGCCTTCCTTTATATTGCATATCTTGATATCTAAGCTTTCTTAATTAACAAATTCTTTTTGCTTGAAGAATTTTTCTCCGGAAATTCCGAAATTTCGATGAGAAAAATTCTATGAGAAAGAAACGAACTAGTTGTTATATTTATAGCAGAAAAGAGAGAAAATTCCCAAATATGCTGGAAAAATATTGTTAAAAAAATGTGTTCTCTTTAAATAAATAAGTGTTTTTAAAGTAATAAAGCTGAAGTAGGGTAATGAAACCAATTACGGAGAGGGATCTTATTATCTTATTATTATTATCTTATTTACACGTACAGTTCCGTTACCCTATCGAAAAAGTAGAAGATACATAAAAAGCCAACTCTGATTTTGATACTGTCATCACGAATACAAATTTCACAACGCATTTATGAACCACCCTACTGTACAGTTTAGACTGTATAGTGTATACACAGTTTTGCATCAAACTCAATTAATTTCTTCGGGTTCTCTTAAATTATAGTGATTTAATTGAAAAGTGAAATTCAACTTCAGAATTCATTACTGATTTCGTGAAAACGTACTTTTATTAATTACTAATTAATTGGGTACTTCCATTGAAAGTAATTTCATGTGTTTTTGTATTCGGTAATGGGTTTTCTGATTCTCTTGACGGGACGATCGTTATTAATAATTTAAGGAGGCTTTTAAGACGTCAGGTGTAATTCATTATGAAGTAATTTCTCAGTTTCAAATCATATAATATTCAACTTTCTAGAGGATACAAATTTAATTTCATTTTTTTTAATTTATTAAAAATTCAAAATACGTATTTTCTAATTCGATATTATGATAATTTTTATTGGATTAAAATTATCACTTATTACTTGGAATACGGTCATTTTTGCTGGTTAAGAGCTTTTCCATGGTAACTGAACCAATCCGGAAGCTTAACTAAGACTCATGTAATGACTTTTACTCAAAAAATAACATACTTGAGTTGTAGGTAAGAAGATATCAAATATTTCCTCGATAAATGGTTCCCCCTTGTTGATTGCACTCGATACCCTAGAATAGCAATTTTTATATTATTTTGAAATTAACTCTTTGATACAACTTATTTGAAGGATAGCTCTTCATTAACAGGTATTGCTGAGGGAACTCCCTTTAATAAATGTACAGCTTTAAGAACCGTACTTTCCAATAAAGACTTAACTTCTGTATGTGTAATTACAGAAATAATCGTGTTCCCAATATCAATAAAAACAATGTAATTTTATGACTTCTGAAGAGGAATATTGCCTGCAAAATGTTTGTTCACAACGCCCTGTCTGAAGGTTCGACGTTCGAGGCATTTACAGCGTTTCGATAGTGACAAATTTCATGCATCTCTACTTTTTGTTGTTAAGTCATCATTTTTGTTTCAGAGGAAAAAAATGAATTTGTGTTCTTATTTTGTGAGATTTTCCAGTGGACACGACTTTGAGCTTAGCTTTTGTTAATATATGGAATTTCGCATAAATTTCATAAGTCATGAATTTGATCAATTATGGTACTTTTAGGAAATTTTTGGTAATTTTCGGCAATGTGGAATATTCATAATAATTTACCGGTAACTTCTGATAATTTTGATAACAGTGCTGCTGGACACATGAATTGTGCTCAACATTTTTGGTAGCATGGCTTTCTATGGCTACTTGAGGTTTTCTAACCCTTCTGGTATCCAACTTATCAATCGTCCATATTGGAAACGAAAGTAAAACTTTTAGTAAGGTAGCTGTGAAAAGTACTCTACTAAAAAAGCGTTACTGAATATACCAATGACGCCAAACAATAGATTTAATCAGTGTGTATTGCAGCCCGTTGCTAATTTATTGTTCTGAGACTAATGTACGGTTTTTAAAAGATAATTTTGCAAATGCTAGAATGAAAGTGATGAATTATAAGTGTCATACCTAACCAGCTGATGGTCAACGCGTACGACCAGATGTCTACTGGTACTGAGTAACCAGTGAACCTCACTGTTTAAACCAGTTTCGGAATCCCACTGAATATACCAGTGAAATCCCACTGATTTTTAGCGACACACTTCTGGCTGTTTCAATTAGTGAGATTTCACTGGTTCATTTTAAGAGAGTACAGTGGCTACCAAGGCATGTAAGGAGATAATGCAGTTTCTTAACTCGTGCGAACGCCACACGAACGAAGCGATTGTGTCCAACTCCACACTCATAGGAAATAATTGCCTTCCTCCCCTTGGCACGCAATCTACTACTAAAATATAATTTTGAAGGTCACCAGAAGAAGTTGAAGGATTAAATGAAATTAAATTGATGGTGGTGAATTTTTCGATCATAATATAGAATGTAGGGAATGTAATGCTCAAATAAACGTTCTCTGGACGAATGTGTTCTGTAGAGAAAGCCGATAACCTGACTCGACGCATTGACTATTCACGAACGAACGAGGCAGCTACCTGCAGCGCAGCGGCTCAGCGTGCTGACTAATGAAATGAAAATGGCCGAGAGGGTCGTCCGACGACGGACGAGTTCGCGAAACGGCGCGGAACACTTCTCCATTCAATTTCACACGCGATGGAACAGACCTGTCCGTCCGATAGCGCATGATTAATGGAGACCAGGTATCTGCCCAGTACGCCACCAGGCTACGTAATACGTATTAGTATTACATTCAACGCTTGGATGATATTTGATCCCCCGACGCATTCAATTACAATAATGGCCAGCGAGAAAGGTGGAAGAAGAGAAGTTACCAGCTGTTTCCTAGGAGATGGCGCCACCAAAAGGGGTGCAATAGAGGAAGAGCTTACGGGACAAACCGGACCTTCCCCAAAGTTCCAATTCGTAACCTAACGAGTTTCGAGTTGAGTGGCTTGCTTGCGTGAGGTCTCTAATTTTCCGTTGACCCGCGAATGTAAACGCAAGCACTGATTCAGAACCTCTTGATCCAATTCGTTCCACTGGCGCGTGACGTTCAATTACAAGATGGACTGAAAAGGCATTTCCTGTATTAGAGGAAAGGGTTTGTGTATTCAGTAAGCTCATTGTAAGACTATCATGCCATGCTTGAAATTCCGCCAATAGTTAAGAATCAGCAATTTTGTTAAAACACTTTTATCACGCATATGGATTCATCCAATTGCTTACTTTGATAAAAGGTTTTATACTTACAGCGAAACATGCCACGTCAAATTTTTACTGAAGTTAGCAATCATCACTCTGACAAAAAAGAAAAAGCAGTTTCAAATTTATGTGACAATTTTAATTAATGATAATATGAGAAAGTTTGCGCAATGGACTTTTATCTTCCACATGCCATAAACGTCATATAATGTTTCGTAGACCTTGGTGAACGTTCCAACCCCTGAATTGTTAATTCACTATTTCCTACACCGAAGCTTCCGAACTATCTACAACAATCCAAAACTTGCCCCAGGTGGTCTTTAGCACTCTCCCAATGTCCTCTTCCTGTCAACAATTCTCCGATACCTCAAATGAAGTTCCCCTCAAACCGTGGTGGCAACTCAGCCTCTCTATAAATGAATTAATCAATCAATCTAATCCATAATTTTCAATCTGTTATGTTTTCTTGGACTTGAGCTAATCTACTTCACCTGAACCTCTAGGAATTAAGTATTTAAATCCAATTCTAATTAGTGATTACAATTATATACTCTTTTACTAGTAAAGTCGAAGCTATCAATAAGGCCGCTACGAATAAGGCATCTCCTCATCCTTGCTCGAGCTCGCCGAGACGCTACCCCCACTCTCACGCTGACTTCGAAATTCCAGTCAGCCGCTACCAATAGTGCCGCCGTAGAAATCGCAATTTTTATGGGTTTGAGGAGAGTTTTTTTTATATTATCCAAACATATCAAATATTAATTGTGATATTTTCACATTTTATGATATTTCTCAGTATTATAAAATTCATAATATAAGGAAACCTCATAAAAAACCATAAAATTTGCGATTTTTACGTAGGCACTATTCGTAGCGACTGACTAGAATGTCGAAGTCAGCGTGAGAATGGGGGAAGCGTTTCGATGAGCTCGAGCAAGGATCAGGGGAAGCGGTCTTAATCGTAGCGGCCTTATTGATAGCTTCGACTGTACATATAATGTATTGATATCGCTTATAGAATCAATCTATTACTTCCAAAACTGATTGAAAATACTCGTTATGATTATTAGTTCAAGGATGAAGGCAGCTTAACAATACAACCACCTTGGTACAATTGCCCCCCATCCTAGTAAAACCGAGCCAAGAGCTTCTTAAGTTCGGTGTTCAAATGATAAGCCTCGAAAAGTTTCGTATCCAAGAGTTCGTGAAAAAAATGAAAGATTTAATGTTTTGAGGGAACTGCAGATTAATTCAAAATATTCAAGAATGTTGAGCATATTAATTTTTCACCAAAAAGCATGAATCTCTTTGTTTTCAAAAACAAAACTTTCACATGGTAATCTTACAGGAATTTTATAACCTCGAAGTATCGTGTTAATATAAACAAATTTGCCCGAAATTCTAAGGTAATTTTTTCAGACAATTGAAAAGATTAGGAGGAGAAAGTAAACTTATCTTGAATGACGATTTTTGGGCCATCCTCGTCGAACTCAAATCGAAGCATTTTTACTTGGGTTTAGAAGAAAAATTTGAAAGTATATTTTTTCTGTTGAAAATTCTTCATTCACTAGAAACATTCAGATTCGCCAAAGAACATGTTGTATCAAAATTTGTATTCAATATATTTATTTAGTCCTTCAGTTCAAAACTCTTTCCTTGATTACTAAATGATCGAATTATGAATATAATAGGTGTTAGAAGAGCAATAACATGTGTATGTTCTCAATATACGTGCATTATCACAGTGTCAATGTTAATTACAAAAGTACTATCAGCTTCCGGCAAAAGGGAATGTATTATCCTGAGCAAATTAATTAATTTCTGAATTCTATGCATACATTACAAAGCAATCGTTTGCGCAATGTCGGTGGAACGTACTGAATAATGTTATAATATCACCCGCTATATAACAATATCGCGACTGAAACTAGGAGAGGAGGCTTCCTGCTTTTACTTCCACAATGTTAAAGCAATGAATGATCGTTGCATTCGCGTGAAAAGTTAGTTAACTACGTTTCATCGAAATTGAAGAACGAACTGTAAAGCGTAAAATACTCGTAAATATTTTACGTACAAAATTTTATTTCATATAATGCATTTATTTTCATGCTGCAGCACACTGTTTCGTGGCAATTATACATTTTATACTCTCTTCTCCAATGAGGATTTCATTAAACTGGATTCTTTTTAGCATTATTCGTATTACTGCTTGAAATAATTAATTGTACAAAAAAATTCCAGCGGAGAATTTAAATACTGATAATTATGAAATCAGTCAAGGGTTCAAGTTAAAATATTATCGTCCACGTTTAAGTATGTCTTGGGACTATTTTGTTTTGGTCTTGTATACTTTGAGCGCAGACTTTTAACGACATTGAGTTTTTTGCGGACTAGCAAAAGTTCGATTTCAAAGTGTTTTACTGATGTGCACAGTTTGTCTGTGCTTTCGGTGAAAATGTGAGGCAACAAAGAAGTGGGAACCCCATTAGTCGTCTGTCATGTCCACGTACTTTCGAAACCGCGAAATCGCGTGCGAATCGCTGGGTGTAACATCGGATGGAGCTTTAATTGAGCCAGCAAAATGTTCTGACGCGGAAGAAGTTCTGAATGATCCAGTAAGTGCTCGAGACAGAAAGAACATAACAGAGGCTTATTTGTGACGAGTATCTCCCTCTGCTTTCAATGCTGTATAATGTGGCTCAAAAAACGATTTTTCAATTTCTTTACTCCACCCTAAAATTATTCTAATTGTTTAAAAAAATTGTATCGTGAAATAATAATTCTTGAAACGCATCTATAATGATTTAAACTAGTATTTTCGACTTCCGATAATATCAACTTTTTCTATTCCAACCAATTTTTACAATTATCGCATTTTTGCATTATTTACTCATGGACGAAGGAATCAAAATTCAAGATCAACTGCATGGCAGTCGGTAATGGAAATGAAGGTACGGAAAGTAATTGCAATCGAGACTAGTCAGAGATGCGATGCGCGTATCAGTGAAATAAATTTACAAAAAAGCGGGGCATTGATTGAAAACGAGTAATTAAACGATATAGCGGATTGTTTCGTACTCGCTGGCTGTGTTCGTTGATCAGCCACGTATAGCTGTATACAGATGAACGCTCTCTTGAATTTCACTCGCTGCAGCATTAACAAGTATCATGTAACCCTATATAATTTAACGTCCAGCATGTAACGCGAGTGTTTTCAGCAAGGATGTCAAAATTCTACTGTTCAATTATCTCTCGGTGGTCCAGAGTCACGGTGGTTTCAGGCAAAATGGACAACTAAAAGCTGTAACAACCACTCGACCGCGAACTACGAAACGGCAGATCGCCTCTCTTCCGGTAGGAATCTGGTCTCTGCCACTCGTTTCGTAGCAATTTGGTGATTCAACGATGCAAAAATGTTTTTCACCATGTCACGAACAAATAGAAAATCGGACTACATGCGTACAGTAGGAACAAATTATTGGTTCGCGAAGGCTGGGGGTGCGATACTAAATTGCAGAGGAATGTTACAATCAACTTCAAACAAGTTATGAGAGTCATATGTATGAACTTGATAACAAACGCTGGAACTAGAGACGATTCGGTGTTGAAATGTTGTTCGGGATGAAGCGGGCCACTCTACCCTCCCCTATTCTTGTAAAAAAAACTCGTCCCCTCCTATCAATCCTCTCTCAATCATCCTTCCTCCCCCTTTACCCCTTATAACCGATCAATCCAACGTCGTTCTTCTAATCTCTACCTTCCCCTACTTTAACCTTCACCCTACCAGCCCTCCGGTTATCTTCTCCTTATGTGACCCCTCACGGCTAGCTTGAATCACTTTTGACTGAAAAGTGCTCGCCTATCCCAGTTTCTTTCTGAATATGTTTTGTGGATGCCTCCCGAGTATTTTAAGGTCTAAATAAAAAAAATTGTTGTGCCCCTTTTCAAGAAATCATCATTTTTAATTTTTTTGTGGGGTTATTAAGTATGTTTTCGTTAAAATCATTGCAAATTAAATATTAATTGGTACGAACCATTTAGTTTGGCATTCAAAATAAGCCTCTGATAGTTAAACATCAAGTAGCATTCAGAAGGCTTTGAAATCTTGTAAAACAGGTGAAAAAAGTCAGTTTTTTTATAATTTCTCCTTTTCACTGCATTGCACGCGTGAATAGTCTGAACAACAATTTAAGTGCACAAAATTCCCTATGAAATTAAAAAAAGTTCATGTTTATCTTGAATAGTTCAGGAGATATGAGTTGCAAAATTAATTTTTAAATGAAAAATTAACCTAAAAAATTTAATTTGAGTTTCCGTTGAATATCTCATGTCTTGCACATTTTAGATAAAAGTTACACTCATATTCGTTAAAGCAGAAAAAATTTTCCGGAGATCTGAAAAAAGTGCTCTAGCTCTGATAGGTATCTAGATATTGCCTCCTGAAAATCACCCTTTTTATTGAGTTTTATTGTACATCTCCGGCAAACTTTATCTGCTTTGACTAATACAAGTGCAACTTTTATCTAAAATGTATAATACATGAGATAATGTACGAAAACTAATGCTAAATTGTTTTTAGGCCAACTTTTCATTACAAAATTATTTCTGGAAGTCATATCTCCTGAACTATTTAAGATAAAATATTACATTTTTTTAATTTTACAGGGAATTTTGTGCACTTAAATTGTTGTTCAGACTATTTGCGCGTGCAATGCAGTGAAAAGGTGGAATTATAGGAAAAACTGACTTTTTCACCTGTTTCACAAGAGTTTAAGTCCTTCTGAATGTTACTTGATGTTCAACTATTAGGGGCTTATTTTGGATGCCAAACTTAATGATTTTAACGAAAATATACTTTATCTGAAATAGGCAGAATAAGCGCTCGCTTCCTGCCCGCGGAGCGGCAGTAAAATAGCACTTTATTGTACCTTATTCTGCCTATTTCCGATAAAGTATCTAGGAACATAATCTACTATAATAACCCCACAAAAAAATTTAAAGTTATCATTTCTTAAAAAGGGGCGGGGAGGCATCACCCAAACATATTCAGAAAAAAACTGGGATAGGTGAGCATTTTTCAGTCAAAAGTATTCCAAGATAGCTGTGCCCTATCCCACAGTTGGATGAAAGAAATTCAAAAGTATTTAGCTCTCCTGTGTAATGCTTATTCCATTGTTCTTTACGAGGAAAATTGTACTTTGTTGGACACCCCCAGGGCCGTAGCGGAAGTAAAAATTTTACTTGATCTGATCTGGTCAATTGTATTTTTTAAGGTAGGGCATTGGTGTTTTAAGGTTGGGCATTGCCCCACAATGCCCACCCCTAGCTACGGCTATGCGCCTCCTCACTTTAAAATGTCACGTATTTTGTGAAAGAGCACTTAACCTCATCACATGTATTCCCATTACACCCTCCCTATCACCCCATTAACATTTTATTCTCCTCTATACTTTTTCCCTACAGCCTGCCCACTGTGTCCCTTTCCCACTCTATCTCTCATAACTTTATGGACCACCCTTCCCCTCTCTCTTTTTTCTCCTATCACCTACTCACCACCTTTTTCAACTGATTACCCGAGTTACTCTTCCACTGTCCCTCTATTTCTCTATTGAACTCCCCCGTTTTAGGTTTACGGCTACTAGAGATTGACTTATGTTTCTGCAAAGGAATTATTACTTCAAGAAAGAACGAGGTTCATACCTTACATAGTTTTTTTCGGGTGACGGACAACTTTGCACGTAGCAACTTTGCACGTGCCCAACTGTGCACGTCGATGGCCGGACGGACAACTGTGCACGTCCATCTGTGCACGTCCAAGACCACAGGAGCCCATCTGTGCACGTCGACATTTCGACGTGTACAGTTGTCATTTGGACAACTGTGCACGTCGAAATTTAGACGTGCACAGATGGACTCTTGTGCACTTTACCGTGCACAGATGTCACTTTCCTAACTGTGCACGTGCACAGATGTCTCTTGCCCAACTGTGAACGTGCACAGATGTCCCTTGCCCAACTGTGCACGTGCACAGATGTCACTTGCCCAACTGTGCACGTTTATGTCCTTACGTAAGGGTTGTACTTAAGTAATTCAGAGAGTTCAAGGAATTCAGAGAATTCAAAGAATTCAGAAAATTTGAAGAATTCACAGAATTTGAAGAATTCACAGAATTCAAGGGATTCAGAGAAAGAAAGGCATTCAGCAAATTGGAGGAATTCAGAGAATTGAAGGAATTCAACAAACTTAAGTAATTCAGAGAATTCAACAAATCCAGGGAATGCAGAGAATTCAGGGAATTCAGAGAATTCAGAGAATTACGAGAATTCAAGGAATTCGGAGAATTCTATACACTCAGCAAATTTGAAGGCATTCCACGAATTCTAGAAATTCAGCAAATTCAAGGAATTCAACGAATTCAAGAAATTCAGAGAATTCAACAAATTCAACAAATTCACGGAATCCAGAGAATTAAACACATTTAACAAATTCAAGGAATTCACAGAATTCTTCAAATTTAACGAATTCAAGGAATCCAGAGAATTCAAGAAATTCAGAGAATTAAAGGAATTCAGAGAATGAAAGGAATTTAGATAATTCAAGGAATTCAGAGAATTCAGAGAATCCGAAGAATTCACAGAATTCAAGGAATTCAGAGAGTTCAAGGATTCAGAGAAGTCAAAGAATTCAGAAAATTCAAAGAATTCTGAGAATTCCGAAAATTCGAAGAATGCAGTCAATTCAAGGATTCAGAGAATACAAGGAATTCATAGAATTCAAGGATTCAGATAATTCAGGGGATTCCGAGAATTCCTAGAATACAAAGAATTCAGAGAATTAAAGGAATTCAGAGAATTAAAGGAATTCAGAGAAAGCAAGGCATTTAGCGAATTGGAGGCATTCAGAGAATTTAAGTAATTCAGAGAGTTCAAGGAATTCAGAGAATTCAAGGAATTCAGAGAATTCAAAGAATTCAGAAAATTCGAAGAATTCACAGATTTCAAGGAATTCAGAGAATTGAAGGAATTCAGAGAAAGCAAGGCATTCAGCAAATTGGAGGCATTCAGGTCGAACAAAGAGAGATTTTCATATATCTTTAATAATTTGAGAGGAATAATTAAAAAAAAATAATATTTGAAATATTTTCAAACTAACATTGAGAAAGTTAATACGCTCCATTCCACTAGGATTTAATAATTTTAACTGTTAAAAATTTATTATACATAGATACAGAGGATCACCCTCGTATACACCCTTACGCAAGGACATAAACGTGCACGGTTGGGCAAGTGACATCTGTGCACGTGCACAGTTGGGCAAGGGACATCTGTGCACGTGCACAGTTGGACAAGTGACATCTGTACACGTGCACAGTTAGGAAAGTGACATCTGTGCACGTTAAAGTGCACATGAGTCCATCTGTGCACGTCTAAATTTCGACGTGTACAGTTGTCATTTGGACAACTGTGCACGTGCACAGATGGTAGGGAATATGTATAAAAACAGGGTTTGTCGCCTATTTTATGTATCTTCATTATCTCCAAAATTGTTCAGTATTTTTCATGCTTGTGGGGTTAATTAATTACTTAATTTGATTAATCGTTAACAAAACTTAATAAATCATGATTCTACAATTATGTCTTTATCTATTCTTAAATCAGTTAAGCTTTGATTAAAAAAAGCAGTTATGAATTTTAGAATTCTTCACTACAGTTTTTAGGTTATATTTTGTCACTTTGAACCCTTTAACAGATCTTTAAGAGTTCATCAACAAAGCTGTTGATGATTTCAATAAGAAGTGCGGGATTTTCCTTTTCAAATGAGGCCTAGAAAAGTAACAAATGTTTAAGCAATTCAGAGATATTGATCGTTTTTGAAAACGTGTATACAGATATGGCATTTTTTGCCGTATTTCAATTTTGTAGTACGGCATTTTAGTGACTGGCTACAGAGTACTGATCTGTCACATCTCGAACATCTTTTCCAAGTCTCTCTCAAAAAAATACGCGTGTTAGTGAGTGGTCGGCCTTACGAATAATAAAATACCAGTTTTTCCTAAGGCTGGTTTGAAAAGTACTATCTTATGCTCAACAAGTGTATTTTTTTAAGCATTAAAATTCGATTCAATTATTAAATTCTTTACATTATTTAATATAAGTATATTATGAATCGTGGTTATGATATTTTTTCATTTTCTCCGTTAGTGTACATTACGGTTGATGGCAGCACCATATCCGTGAAAAGCGCGGGATTTATTTGATATCTAGGTAATTTAATTCTTAGTGGGTAGTAAATTGTCCAATTCTTTATGCTCCATCCATTATTAAAATTTAAATAATTAATTTATTTAAGCTGAAAATTAAAATATCGCTACTTCAGAAATTGTTTATTTTCGTAATTATTGTCATCCGGCCAGTCGCGTCCCTAGTACCTTTCGGCCGGATACGTTCAGTGCTTTTGCTTTTCGCCTGGCCGTAAGAATATCCTCAGCCTTAGAGAAACTTAAAAATATTTGATAAATTTGAGATTGTAGAGATTAATTTTATAATGAGATACACTATACTGATAAATTTCAATTTTTTGGTCAGAGGTTTTAAAAATTACTGAAAGTTCGGATAAAATATTCAGTATGTGGAAAAGTAGAAAAGATTATACTTTAATTTAAAATTTAAAATATGTCCCAACTAAGGGGTCATTCACAAAATACGTGTTACATATTTCATAAACTTCGGATACTCCCCCCCCCCCCCCCGTCATGCTTTTTCCATCATTCTTAACATCGAGAATGATACTTTCATAGACCCTCTCCCCCTCCTGAAAGTATCACGTATTTTGTGAGTTACTTCTAAAATAAATCACATAAAGGAAAAAATATTCAAAGTAGTTGCCGCGTGCCTACAATAAAGGGTTTCATAGCCTATTCGGACGTTAATTATATCGTTCAATTCCTCGTCGTCCTCAAGTCGTGTCTCTCTCCTACTTTCCCTCCCTTACTCACCCTTCTACATCCTTTCTACTTCCCCTGTTTTTTACAACTTCCTTCTACTACTTTCCTCCTTGCCTGGCGCGCCCCCCTTAGTACCCATACTGTCACTCCCTTCCTCTACATTTCCACCCCTTACTGCCCCCTTCAACTACATATCCCTCCTCTATATCTCTCGACGATTCCCCTACTACACCTCCTTCACTTCCCCTACTACCATTCTCCAACCTCCTGTCCCTATGTCCCTTCCCCTCACTTTCCTATTATCCCCCCTCACCCCCTTCACGCACAATCCTCTCACTTCCTCTCCTGGAAAAAAGTACGACGGACGGTCGAACACTAAACCGAAACTATAGGCGTTTCTGCTCGACGTTACGAAACTCTAAAAAATGTTTTCTTTTGATTAATTTTTACTTATAAAATTCAGATACGAACATCCTTTTAACTTTTAATATTTGTCGATAAATACTACTACTTCAATGAATAATCCCACCTTAAATTGAGGATAATCCTCGAATATATCAGATTTCGCGTGAAAGCTATCATTTCACGGGGTAAAAACGCGAGAGCCATGGGATCAATAGGTTTCAAATGCAAGCAGGAAATGTGTATTCTATCAAGTGACGGCTTTAGCTGGGCCAGCGATTTGCGTGTACAGCCGTTCAATTCATGCGAGCGGTTGAACACGTCACTCATACAATTCCTAAATCTGCTCGAAACCTGATATAGTTTCTATTTGCGGGCCATTTTTTGTTGTTGACTTTTATTTCAATTTTTCTCATTTTTTGTTTTTTACATTCACTGAATTTTTTTTCTACAGAGTTTTTAGGAAATTCATACTTTCCAATTCGTATTTTACTCTATTAGAAAAATGTCCCCAGTGTGTACAAAAATAGTCTTAGATAAAAAAAATAAGTAGACTCTTTAGCGAGATATTTAATAGAAATTGAATGATGTGATAATATTGTAAGAATTTTGTTGAACTGTACATGAGTAAACATCTTTTTGTTGAATGAATAATTAAATTATGTTGTTATTTGAGTAAAACCTTTATTGTTGGTTTTAATTTTGTAGAATGGTCGAGCCAGTAGCGAAAGTAGCGAGGATGGAGCCGGAAGTAGTGCGAGCACGTCCCGTGGTGCCGGAAGTGGATTCGGTACCGGCTGTACCGGCGGATGGCGAAGCGTCTTCGGAGCAGTTTCCGGTCGAGAGCTCAGGCTCTACGAATGCGCACCCTGGAGTCCAGAAGCCTGGGCGTCTCCAAGTATTACCTGTCCCCTCATTGCCACGAGGTAAGCAACTTTATTCCAACTTCGAAAGTTCTTAGACTTAGCAAACTTTCGAGGTAAACAGCTAATTTTATCTTAAACATAAATTCATAACTAATTTTCTTATTTCTTATATATTTTTAGAAACATTCGTTTCTAAGTCCTACCAATTTCTGAATAATTGAAGCTATTTAGAAAATTTCTTATCCATGATTTCAAAGAAATAGATTCCTCTTACCGACATGTTCTAGTGGGCAAGAAAATTATGTGCCCCAAATTTTAGCCAAATCTGTTTATATTTAAGAATACCACTCACAGCTTAAGTTGTTCCATACGATTAACATGAAAAATGTGAAATAATGAAAAATCTACATAACTTTCTCAGTTTTCATCGCATTCTTCTACCAACTGCGACCTTGAGTCCCTTACATGAAAAAATCTTTTCAATAGCTTCAAAGCAAGTGCTGCCATTAAAAAAAAAATTAAACATTTTGAAAAAGTTGAAAATGGAAACTTCAAAGGGTGCGTACTAGGGGTAAGTATTAACCGATTTCTCTCACATTTGAAGCACATAATTTTTTTCCGTCATTGGAACGAAACCTTGAAACGTACCTTACTGTTAACTATGGAAGAATCAGAAGGAATCTTTTATTAGAAATCTTCCTATAAGATAATGACTCTATACCTGCTGAGAACAATTATTTCTTCATTTTATTTCATTTTATTGAATTAAATTAATATTGAAATATCAGTTTTTTCGAATTTTTCACATCGCCAGTTGCAGATACCTGAAATCATGAATGCATTTGGTGTTCGTGTTCGCAATTCAGTCGAAGGGATTACCAATGAGGCGTACGCAGACCGTCGGATTACCGCAGTTAGCAGTATTCGTTAGTCCATCGCTATTTTAATTAAGACTATTATACATCCGGCGACGTTCGCACATCCCGCGACTGGTCCGGCCGTTACGTGCGCAGACAACCAAATCGCACGTGGTGCTTCCAAGTCTCGCGAGATTTAGTTTGCAACCATAACTTTCCGAAAAATTAAAATAAAATTCAAACCTAATTCTCTTTAATTTAGTGTGTCAGGAAAACTTTCCTAACTGAATTTTAACAAAACACAAAAGAATCTATTGATATTAATAACATAGTTTTTAATTATTGTTTATACTTTTCAATTCATTATGCACATCACGGAAAAAGCGAATCGTTAGAAGAAGTCTCTAAACCAGTAACTGTAACTTTCTTAAGTTGAAGCGCAGTTTTTCGTCGGTGAATTTTAATAAAATTACTATTTCACGTTCAGGTTATTTATAACACTGTACAGTGTACACGATTGATAATGATATTAGCTCAAAAAACTTCTAAAAATCGCCCCCGCTGTGGATTCAAACCCTACCAAACTACCTAAAACCTGTTCCGAAACATAAATCTAGCAAACGCATTATCCAACTGAGCTATCGAACCGCTTAGATATTTCTGACAAACTTTCGGCCAAGCGTTTTTTCTTAGATAAAGGTGGGCACCTAAGAAATATATGTACCGTGTTCAGTTTGATCAATAATTGTTTTTACATATATTAGATACTAAAAGGCAGGTTTAAAAATGTTTGATTACAATTTTTTAATTGTTCTCTTACAAAAGATATCTAATATTCTGTAATGTGTTTGGGTAAAATATTTTTCTTCGAAGTATTAAATCACACAGTAAATATATTATTAGTAATTTATATGCAGGGGAGTGTCGTACATATTAGGAAACTTTATAGGTTGGGACGGTGCGTTTTCTCCATTTCTTTGAACTGGTACTGTTATTACTGTCACATATTATTATCAATAGTAGCTCACTTTTTATTTCAACTTGAGGAGATAGTTCATGCTTGTTGCTGCTGTATCAAACAGTGTTTTTACAAGGAGTAGAAAATAATTATCGTGTTGACATTATTCAACCGCCATTAACTGAATATTTTTCATCGAAATTGCAAGGTAAATGAATTCAAAGTGTGATGAATTGAATAAATTTTTATCTTTGAAGTGGGTTTTGTATATAGTGCAGATTTTTTCCCAAAAATGCACAAGTTCCGCTATTTTCGCTGAAAATTGTCTTTGAGTGTTATTTTGAGTTACTTTTGAGTGTTATTAATTAAAATAATCGCACCTTCGGTCATTGTCATGTACTTTTCACACTCGACATATCAGCATGTCTCGTTACAAGCTAAAAAGTGAACGGTGCATCACTGATTTCGAGGGTTTGGCAAAATGGATAAAGCTGAGATTTTTAGTTTCTTATTTTTATGTGAAGACCCAATTAAACAAATAAATATTTACTGAAGGGTTCACTGTGGGGTTTTGAAATCATTTTTGACACTTATTTTTCCTGTCTCAAGGGGTGTCTCAACCTCCACTACAAAAATTTTGTTGGGTCTAAAAATATTATCATGGAAAAAAGTTAAGGGCCAAAAACAAAATCCTTTTCAACCTTCAATGCATTCCCCTATTATTATGATATGATTTAAATTAAAAAAATTTAAAAGCACATGTATAAAAATGTTTTTGTAATATTGAAAATTAAGAGTTGAAACATTATTTTTGAATGACATTTTTTTATTTTGAAATTTTATTTCATAATCACCTTACTTTATTTAGAACGGAACATTTGTTCACACAACTTATATATAAATAAAAAATAGGCTTAACAACGTAATGATATATCAAATATAAAATCGTTTGAAGAAATGGATGTGGAATTTAATTGACTGCTGCGGATCGCGATACAAAATTTAATTTTCAGTTAAAAATTAAAATTAAAACATGGTCCTGAGATAATAAATTTCTGCATACGGATTAATAAAGGTTGACATCAAAAAGTTAGCTAACTCCGAGAAAATAGACCGAGAATTTTTACATTAAAATTTCATATGTAGATTCTGAAAATCGGTTTTGGATAGCGATTTAAAATCGAATTTTTTGCAAAAATAAAAACTGCTCATTGCTGTTTCAGAAGAAAAAATGATCCCAAACTCGAAGAGAATAATAAAATATTTGTTTGGTCCATTAAATAATAATAATTTCAAGAAATCTCATTGCGAAAATGTTGAAAAAATTATTCCTACGTTAAAATTGTAAATTAATGTGAACTAAAATTCTATTACAAGTTGTTTCCTTTATTATTGTATCAAAAATGATATTTTGAAAAAAAATTCTTTCACCACAATATGTATTTGATGTTTTAACAATATCGTGTGCAATAACCCCAGTTTTGATAACAATGTAGGTTAAAATGCACTACTCCACTTAAAAAAATGCTTACAAATAATACAATATTTAAACCTGCGTGGCCTAACCAAGTACGATCCTGATAAGAAAAGTATTTTTTCTTATAATTCTTTAGAATATTTTTGAATTCTGAAAATGTTGTATCAAAGAAAGAAAAGTATTTAAGTATAAAGTAAATGTTATTTGCCATGTTTATTTATAATAATTATTTCAAATAATATTATATGTACTAAAAGATAAAACATATAAAATATTTTCCCACAACTTCACTTTGTAAAATATGAGTGGCTCAAACTCGCAATGCTTTGTTTGCTATGAAAATTAGTTATTCATAACCGCTTACGTGTTCAACTGTACTATTTCAAATAGTTATTAAAGCTGCTTGTTCTATTGATCTATCTTTTTACAATTGGAAGTAATAATGATAACTTTAGGTTTTCTGCATGTTGAGATCACTATCTTATACAGTATCAAAAACTATTCAGATTTTTTCTTGTACAATGCGAACAAGTAAACTTTAAATTAAAAATGTGAAATAGTGAATCTGGCTAATAAAATTTTTTCCGTGATTGAAATCTGAATTTTCAGTAACGCTTTAGTTTAGATGACAGGATTCACGTTAGAACTGCAGAATTTTCAACCATTTATTCGAAAACCCAGCGATGCACACATTTTTGATTAAAATTATTGAACGTCGTTTTCTGCTGGAGTCAGGTTCATCTCACATGTCATTCAATTTGACCGAACGAGCTTTTTTGTTCATTCAATTTTCAATAATAGTTCACTTTTAAATATACAAAAACAGTTGCACTTGATGTTATGGGTTCAGACTGCCTGAAGTATTTTCAAATGATTTTATCTGGAATCATCAAAAAATTGTATTTTAATCAATGGAAGTTGATTGTTAATAGTATAGATTTTTTATTATATTCAGGGATCAGATTCTTTCTCATATTTCTCTTTTATATTTTATATTATATATATATATATTCCCCAATTATACCCTTTTCAAATTTCCCCTTTTACACCTTTCCTTTTTGAATATACAATATTCGAAAATACAATAGTCTAATTATGCGAGAAATTCTCTATAATTAGTAAATATACATAAGGACTTGAAGAACCATTTTCGTTTACAATTTCAGAAAATTATTCTTTTCAAAACTAGAATATGCTACCGCGTGTAGAAAAAAAAATACTTTCTTGTAACTTACAGAATTGTTTACTATACTTGAATTAACTTTTTCCTATTAAATATTAAAGCACTTGAATAAATGATTTAGAAATAAATAAAGCATAAATAAAAAACAGTATAGCGTAACATAAATATAACTGTACAAGTGCAACAAGTTTCAAGTCTTTACAAGTGTAATCCACTAAAAATAAACACTCTTAAAGAAAAAACTGGAAGCTGAAACATTTTAAAACATGTTGAAGATATGAAAATCGGAAACAGTAGTTGTTATCCACTATACAAAGTTCGAAAGGTTAATAAATATATAGTAATTTTTTTGAAAGTGATGAAGGGTGAACAATTTTTATTTGAAATACGTACAAAATCAAATAATTCAAAAATGGAATATTACAAGTTGATCAACTGCAATGTGAAATATTCTATATTGAACAATTCGAAGTGAAATGTTTGAAATTGAGCCACTTGAATTTTGATCTGCATAGAAGTGTTGAGCAGTCTCAAATTTTATTTTAAAATCTTACCAATTATAAATTTTAAAAAGTTAATTTGACCGATCTCAAACTAAAGTATTTAGGATTTAAATATAACTTTAGAGCTAAAATATTCAATTTTTAAGTATTTTTAATTTTAAAAGTGCGGTAGGACCTCTCGGATCGGACTTCGATTTTTTCGTTTTTATGTTTAAAGTTTAGTATAATTAATAATATCAATTTGTAATTTGTATACTACGCTAAAAAATAGTTTAAAAAATTATAAATAATTATCACATATCTAGATTTTTCAACTTATAAATATTGAAAATTCGAGATCCGATCCGAGAGGTCCTACTGTATTGAAGAATGTAGTTTCAAAACATTCAAAGGATTAAGGTTAATATTAAGGATGTAATTACAAATCTTACAAAGAAGTATTTGATTATATATATAGATATCACAATTTGATTATTAATGGTGGTATTTAACAAAATATTTTTGATAATGAGAATGATTTTATACATGTAAAAATGGTTTATTTGACGATTTTTAGTTTTTATCAGACTTTTTTATATCGCCTTAAATGCATTTACAAGACCCAAGTATGCCCAATTTTTAAAAATAAATTCTTTAAGGGCAGAAATCATAAAAAAGAAGTATCCTATTTCCCCTTTATTGAGCTCTTTTCGCGCTGTCATCTCGGTAAATTATATATCCTAACTAGAATGACACCTTTTGAATTTAGAAGTATGGAAGATTTTTTTGAATGTAGGAAATTATCAAATAATTCAGTATGAAAATAAATTACTTTGTATGCTATAAAATCTAGGAATTTCTTTTTGCGTTTGAAAATGTAATGCTCAAGATATATTTAGTTACATTTTCAGAAATTATATAAATGTACCTAATTTTAAGACAATTAGAAGTTTTTTGATTATATAGTTAGTTTGTTAAACCAAATTGTAAAATAAAAAACCGTGGAGTTTTATCCTCATACCCCTAAAATTCAGTGACCTCAAATCTCAAATCTGAAAATCCAATACGATTATTAAGGGAAGAGTCGTTATGAAATTATGATAGACTTGTAGTACCCAAACGATTAATTGCTGTGATGAATAATAATTGCTGGAGGGGAAAAACTTGTAAAAGTTAAGGACCGTCACCGAGCGACCTTCTCTGTCGCTTATTCGAGGACAGGGTTGGGGCTGCATGTATCAGCCGAGGGGTTTGATAGACCAGAGGGCAGGAGGAGGAAATTTCGAGATGGGGAACGATTCCCGGTTAATTAATAGCAAGTGATTAATCGTCAGAGCCGGGCTACCCTCGTCAAACAAACCTCCAAGCACAGCTCCGAGCTTGTTGTACGTGATCTGCAAATACGAGCTAGCATCTACATACTACAAACTTCTACATATATATGTGACGTGTGTTCGTTTATTCACACCCAGCGTTCTGTGTGCTCGGACTCAATGCGATTTGTATTTTGTGGCAAAGCCGATAAAACATTTGATCAGTTCCATACAAAAATCGAGAAAAAATCTTTCAATATTTTTTACATGCAAAATATTATGGTTTTCCTTCCTCATAGGGGGAGGTTTGTAGTTATGTACATTTTCAAATACACTTTTTTGACGTACATGTGTAAATATAATTTGACGGCAGGAACTAAAAAATACGATTTTTCACATTTTCGTAAAATAATCTATTCTAATTTTAATACATTAACACGAATAATGTCTTAATTATTAATCACATTAAATCAATTATTTTACATACATTAGTATTTTAAATTGATGATTATCTACGGTTGGATGACTGTGTTCTGTAGGGGGGTCTCTCCCTACATAAAATTCTTCCAAACCTTGAAATTTTATTTTTTGGGAAATGTGGAGTAAGAACGACTGACAATACAAGTATATTTAGATAAAGTAAGTTGTAGCGTACCCAAAGGCAGACCAAGGAAGGAATGGTGAAAAGGTGTGTATGAGACCCTAAGTCGGAAGGATATAAAATGCCATAAAAACATAAGAGCTTGCATGATAAAATGAATTGACGTAAATAAAGCTAAATCTGTATGCCAGGACAGGAAAGTGTGGCTATGAATAGTTTATAAAAATGTGTGATGAGGAGTGTCAGTGGAGTGAGAGACGCCTGAAACGAAATACCTAGGGTAATAATGGGCCCGCTTGTACAGCTTTACTTGGTTAAGGTGATTAGAGTAATTTTTGTAGTAGTTTTTGTGTGATCCAAGACACATTATGACTTTGCAAAGCTCTTGGCTCGGGGTGATTGCTAGAGAGATTGATCAGCAGCCTAAGTCGGAGCAGAATTGTCCGTCCGTCCGTGCTTCCGTCCGTCGTACTTTTTTCACGAGACTCGAGATAAGATTCGAGAAAAGATTTGAAGCGAGATTCGAGATTCTAGACGAGAGAAAAAGTAGGGGATGAAAGGAAGAGAAAGAAGAGGGACAGGAAGGGAAGGTAGATACTTTGATACATTTTTGTAGGAGTGAAGAGAGATATTAAATTTTCCTTAAATATTGGTTATTTTTCCAAAAATTTTACGTTTTCATTCATTTTAATGATAAATTATAACATGGTTATTAAAAATCTGACTCAGGGTAAGTGTGAAATCTGTTTTTTGTTTTTATTTTTCATTCTGAAATACGGAAATATGTCAAAAGTTCGAGGTTAGTTTGGAGAGTTTAATGAACTTCATTTTTGCAATAAAAATTTCAGTACATAATTTTTGTTATTCTTATCGTAGTGTAGACAGATACGGAATTTTTTGCCGTATTTTAATTTTGTAGTCCGGCATTTTTTGCCGGATTTGAATTTTCTAGTACGGCAAATTTTGCGGGACTTGAATTTTCTAGTATGGAAAATTTTGACATCAACAACATTTCTTTTCACATTTCAACTTTTTGAGCAGTATAAGCATTGCTTTAAAAAATATTGAAAACTTTATTGGTTAACGTTACGTGATCTATCATATCTCGAAGCCTTTTCCAGCTCTCCCTTCAAAAAATTTTTGTTATTATTTGGTTATAGAATAGTGATCTGTCACATCTCGAACCCCTTTTTTAAGTCTCCCTTTAAAGAATACGAGTGTTAGTGACCAGTCACAGAAGAGTAATCTGTCACATTTCGAACCACTTTTTGGATAATTTGAAGATCATAATTCAAATTTTTAATCGTAAAACTTAAAACTTATTGCATCATTTTTATTATATAGATCACAAGACGTTAACAAATAAATTTTTTAATATTTTGTAAAGCAATGCTTACTGCCGAAAAAGTTGAACTGTGAAAACAAAAAGTTCCTTATTGACACAAAAATTTGCCGGACTAGAAACTTTAAATACTGCAAAATTTTCCGGTGCTCAATACTCGACCTATTTTTATTAGTATTTTTATAAATGACAAACATGGAAGCAAACATAAATTATAAGAATCAGTCGATGCAGTTACGAAAGAACAATTCTGTAAAGTTTAGACTTTTACACGTATCACACTTACCCATAATGACGCAAGATCTTAAATCGTTGACTCATTAGCAAAGAAAATTAAAAATATTTCTTTAGGCAAGTTTTTGTTGATTAAATAAGTGGACGAAAAGCAGAAAGTCGAAAGATGGTTTTGGCAAAATTTCAAGCAAGAAAGTTCTCAAATATTTGTAATATCATTATTCAAAGTAAAACTTCGTAATTTCATAACACAATCACCCCTACCGACCCTATTTAACTTAAATATAAAATCATTCAATTTCGAAAGGTTGAAATTTCAGCAAGTTAACGTTTTCATAATTTGAATGCATTTTATAAGGATTTCTCAACTTTGAAAATTTGCAATAACAAATGCTCATTTTTTGGTTAATGTTATGTTTAATGCAAATTTCTGCTATGAAGTGTTTCAATTTTTTAATCTCAAGTTTTCTCGACTTTAAAACTGGTTCACTTATAGGGCAAGTGCACCAGTGGTTGGCACTGACAGCAGTTGCACTCACCTCTAATTTGCTTCAAAAATACGAAAATTCGAATATTTGAATTACTTTTTCGAATAACTCTCATCTGAGTAAATGATGAAAAATATATGTATTTTTTTATTCTTTAAAGCGAATTAGAGGAAGTGCCCACGACTGCGGTGCCCTTGCCAACCACTGGTGCTCTTACCCTGCATTGCTCGATTTTCGATGATTCATATTTGTACAAGTTCACCTTTCCAGATTTTAAATACAAATTTTCTCATAGATTCTTAAGGCTTCAATTTCTACATTTTTATGATTTTAAAAGTTTTGACTCAGCACGAATTTTTGAAATTTGAATATCTCTTTTTTTGTATTTTTTCTTTTATGCCTTCTTATTTTAAGCTTCTGAACTTATAGCATTTTAATTTTGAAAATTGCACAATTTCTAATTCTTTCAATTTAATTCTTAAAACACTTTCAATATGAATGTTAATATGAATTTTATCCTTTTGACTACACACCCCTAAACTGGGTGAAATAGACCCCATCGTTTTTTTAATGCCTGCTATTTTAAACATATCAAATCGATTTTAACAACAAAAACTTTAATAAAAGCTTGAAACATTGATGAATATGTTAAAACAATGATACTGTGAAAAAGTAAATGTTAAGGTATAAGAAAAAATTGTTGGAAAATCAACTGTTTATGTCAATTTTTAAGGAAATTAAGTTGGAAGGAAATTAAGACTGCGATACTTTCGAAGGAGAAGAGTTTGATCTCGTAAGTCTTTGACTTCTGAAAAGTTTTACTAGCCACTTTTTTAATCTTGTAGCTACAAGCTTTTGAGACATTTTCAATTAAAATTCAAAACTTTTTAATTAAAACTTCATTTTATTTTAAAAACTCTTCATCTTGGTATCTTACTTGAGGTTTCAATCATTTTAAATATTTAAAAAAGCTTTCTCGGGCAATTTTTAAAAAATTATTTACTTATCTACCTCTCTATAACTAAAAACAAGCTTTTTTATTTTGCAGTATCATAAAAAAGTTGTAGGAAAAATTCGAGTTTCAAGATAATAACATTCTCATTCGATTCCTGGAAAATTTTTAAATGCTTTTTTTATCCTGAAGAGAATATTCGAAAAGATTTCAAGACAAATTTGTATTGTATAAACGAATGTATCTAGCTTCAAATTGCTTAAAATAATATCATTTTTAAATTCATACATTTTCTTATTCATTCTTCAATTTATAGCATTGAAATTGATACGATAAATTGATATTTTTCAAATCTTCAAACTGTACAGTTTATAAAAGTAACATTTTCTTAAATTTGCAGTTTAACGTATTTTAGTTAAAAAATTTTCAATATAAAAGTATTTATGGCTTTCATTTTATAGGCGTAAATTATTGAGCGTTTGAAAGAAAGAAATTTTGAAGCTTTAATTAAAAAATTTTTTTTATTTAAAAGTATTCTATTTCGAGTGTTTTAATTTGCAGTTCAGTTTTCATGGCTTTAAATGAAAACGAATTTATATTCAAGAGTTCAAATCTTTTAATATTAAAGACCGTGGTGAATTCTTTCTTAATTGTTGAATTTTCGTTTGCAGTAAAAATGTTGTTAATAACAATTATTCATCATTGTCATTTAATATTGAATCATTCCTTTGAAGTTTGAACATAGAAGCTTTTTTGATATAGCGATCGTGTACACATCTTAATTGAAAATTATCTCATTGGAATATTCTAAATATTTTTCATCCTGGGTCGAAAAAGAACAAATTTTTGACTGCGAAACCTGTAAATTCCTATAGAATAATTGATCAAAAGTTGTACATTCCGGTAATAATTTTAGTTTCAATTTATTGTGTTCATTCGTGTAAAAATGGTCTTAGTTTTTTGCATTTTTTATAATAATTATTCTACCAGGGATCATCTTAAAAAATCCAGGATCCTTTAAATCAAAAAATTAAAAATCAAACTTTTTTGGGTTCAAGGAATTAGAGTATGATATTGAAGCTGTGAAAGCAGAAAAAAGAAAAAGTACCAGAATAGTCTTGAAAACCATTCGGAATATTGCACTTGGGTTGCACGTTTGGGAGGGAAGGCAACTGTCGTCGACACCTTCAATAATTAATTATCAGCCTCAGGCATTTAATTGATCCGGTTCGATGTTCGATTATCGAAACCCCATCTTTTATTCTCCCGCTGCCCCCACTCGCGCCATTTTACCCATCCTGCAGACTTCGAATCTCTTCGTCGAAATTATCTTCCTGAATTTCCGTTTTCGAAGCATGAATTTCACGTTTCGTTCGATCCGATTGCACTCTATCGTATTAGGCTCTCAGCCTCGTCGACGCGATAAATTATCGCGAAGAAAAACTCGTCTTTCCGGTTCGTTTGAGTATCCTTCGTTCCCTCGGGCTTTCACACTTTATTTCATTTGAATAATTACCGATTTTGCGCTAGACGAATCTTCAAATGAAATGAAAGTTTTCAGAAGATTGGGATACAGTATTGCATACAAATGACTTTTAATTATATGTCCGGCTTTTTAATAGAACTGGAGATGAAGTTTGCAAAATTACAATAAAAAAATATTTTTGTCAACTATTTTTCGTCGGAGGAGGTTCTCAATAGACTACAGTCGAAGCTATCAATAAGACCGCTACGAATAAGACCGCTTCCC
>CAKNXH010000617.1:142592-156747 GCA_932178445.1 Andricus quercusramuli | reverse complement strand
TGCCTGTGATTGGCCAGAGTGCCCCATGGTGGGGACTGCTTGAACTTTATTGTTGAAAATGCATATTTTCGAGTTGAAAACTGAACTGTTTTGTAGAAAAATCGTGTTTTTAGCTGGGAAATTGAACAATTTATAAGGAAATTTAACCATTTGGTAGAAAAATTAATTTTTGTAATACAAATTTTAACTGTTGCATTTTTGGTTAAAAATGTATCTTTTTTAACTCAAAAGTTTAACTATTTGGTTGAAAATTCATCTCAATTAGTGAAAAATTTCAGTAAATGATTTAAAATTCATGTATTTGTTTGAAAATTCAATTGTTTGGTAAAAAGTAAGCTTTTCCATCGAAAATTCATTGAACTGCTTCGCAGAAAACTCGTCTTGCTTGCTGGAAAATTCAACAATTAAGTAGAAAATTCACAGTTTTTTTTAAATTAGTTTTTTCGTTTAAAATAAATTGTTTGTAATGCAAATTCAACTATTGCATTTCGTATTAAAAACTGATCCTTTTTAGTTAAAAACTTAAAACTATCTGGTTAAAAATTCATGTAATTTATTGAAAATTCAACTATTCGATTTTTTATAGAAAATAATTCTTCTCGGTTGAAAATGTAATTGTTTGTTTGATAATTTGTGTTTTCTGTTCAAAATCTTTTTTTAAAAATCAATTTCTCGGTTGAAAACGCAGCTTTTTGGTTGAAAATCGACTTGTTTTTATTTGAAAATAAAATTATTTTTTATTTGATACATTAACTATTACATTTTTTTATCGAAAATGCATATTTTCGGGTTGAAAATTCAACCGTTTTGTAAAAACCTTGTCTCGATTTCTGGAAAATTCAACAATTCAGTAGAAAATTAACTATTTTGTAGAAAATCGCACTATTCAGTAGATAATTCAGTTTCTTTTAATTGATCTTTTTTAGTTTGAAAATTCAAGTAGTTGACGGAAAATTCATGTAATTCTCTTAAAATTTCTCTTTTTTACTAAAAAAATTAATCTTTCGGGTAGAAGATTCAATTATTCGTTTAAAAATTTACATATATATTTTTATTTAAAAATTCGTCCTATCTGGCAAAATATCAATTTTCTTTGTTGAAAATTCATCTTTTTGGTTGAAAAGTTAACTATTTATTTGAAACTGTATTTTGTAGAAAGGTCGTTCAAATTAATCTCTTTTGTTAGGAATTTTTTTTTTTTAAATACGGATCGGTTAAAAATTAAACTGTTTTTTTTTTTAATGAAAAATAGTTTTTAGTTGAAATAATAACTATTACATATCCCAATAGAAATTCATCTCTGTAGGCTGGAGATGCGTTTCTTGTTTGTTAAACATTGATTTTTGTAACCAAAAATTCAACAATTTCATTGAAAATCCAACTGTTTAGTTGAAAATTTCTTTTTAAATTAAAAATATGAATGTTTAGAGGAAAACTTGCTCTTTAACCAAAAAAACGGTTTAATTTGAAACAAAATGCACGAATTTGCAATTAAAAAAGATGAATTTTCAACGAGAAATATAATAGTTGATGTGATTTCAAGCAAACAGATTTTAATTAGAAATCAAATACAGTTGAATTAAACCAAAAAATACGAATTTTCAAAAAAAGTAGCTAAAT
This sequence comes from Andricus quercusramuli, assembly GCA_932178445.1. Lineage (NCBI taxonomy): Eukaryota > Metazoa > Arthropoda > Insecta > Hymenoptera > Cynipidae > Andricus > Andricus quercusramuli. The sequence continues at coordinate 155,127 of CAKNXH010000617.1, read as the reverse complement.
CGCAAACGAAATCAAATTAACTTTTCACCAAAATAGTTAAATATTCAACGAAAATAGAGTAGATTTTTTAACAAAAGAATAACTATTTATTTGTTAACATTTTTTGAACACTCAAATTCGACTTGGAATTAAATTCTTCGAATTGAGAATAAGAAAATAAGTATTATCAGCTTGTTTTTGAATTTATATAAATATAATTTCTATAAGATTCTTGAGAAAATTGAAAAAAGATTTTTGAATATTCCAGATGTTTCAAAAAATAATCTAGAAGATTTTGAATAAATTCTCATCTATTTGAAACGTCTTAAATTCTTGAGAATTATTTATATGACTCGAATTTTTCTTAAAAATTTGAAGAATTATTCAAAATATAAAAAAATTTCATGTTCTCATTTTTTAATCTTACCAAGTTGAAACATTTTGCTTTACGATCTTCTACACTTTTTTCCAAAATTTCAGGAAATCGTTTGATATGTTTGAAAACCTTTCTTAATTTTCTCTTGACGTTCATTTCTCGAAATAAAAAATCTTTTAAAATTTTCACACGAATATGAAGAAAATTTGTTTTTTTAATCTTCTCAGACCTTTTAAGCCTCCTAGTCTTGAAACATTATTCAAATTTTTCCTGAATTTTTCCAAAATTCAGCCAAATTTGAAAAATGGCCTTAAAATCTTTCAGATTCTTCGTCGACAAGTTTTGAAATCTTTAGAAATCTTTGTAAATAATATCATAAAATTAATTTTTCGGAATAACAAATTATTCTAAGTTTTCTTAGGAATCTAGATTTTTTTTGTGAAACCTTACAAAATATTTAAAAAATCTTGACAAATTTTAATTATTTTTGAGTCGTTTCGAAACTCCTGAATATATCTTAAACTTAATTAATTTCTTCTAAAATTGTAGAATGTGGGAAAATTGTAAAATATTGCTTTAAAATCTTTTAACTCTTTTCGAAAATCGTAGGAAACAATTAAAAATCTCTTGTTATATTTTCAATTTTCTCTCAGAATTCATTGAAAACAATCATAAAAATTTCCCCATGAATCGTAAGATCATTTTTTCATTCGCTTGACACGATAAAAAATTCAGTTCACCTAAGAATTTTTAAATCCTGAAAAATTGAAAAAAATGTCTCAAAGTCTTCCATATTTTTTCCACAATTTAAAATATTTGAAACTTAAAATTAATCGTTTAAAATAAGACCTAAAGTATTCGAAACTTTCCAGCAATCTTGAAAAAATGGGACCTCTTAAATCTTTCGTAATTATTAAAAAGTTTGTAATTATTTTTTGAAATCTTCAAAATAAGTTTTTGCCATTAATTTAATTTTTCTCATCTCTTTGAAAATATAAGAAAGTTTACAAATTAAAGTGTAGTAGCGAAATGTTATGAACAGAATTGTTTCCCATTACTAAACAATAATTTACAATCTAAATTTTCTCTTTTATCAATAATTCTTAGAAAAAATTTGTCTGTGAAAGACTTCGAAAACTGAATTTGATTTTGGAATTAGTCTTTCATTAGAATTTCGTCTGCAGTTGACATCCGTGGATGGAATTTCAGGAAAAGTGGATGGCTAATTGGGTGGAAATGAAATTTTCACCTAGGAACTCACCATGATGCGCGAAACAATCAAGGGGCGTGATCCTTCAGGCTGAAGAGGTAGGACTTGACCATGTCGAAAGGCTCTCACGTCGGCCAGGATTCTTGTACGCGAACGTTGCCCGTATTCCAATCCCTGCAACACATACCAGACATTCGTCTGAGTCTTCGAGTGTCCTCTTCATCCCCATTTCATCCCCTCCAATTTTGATTATTTCCTATCAAAAATGACCCTTATATCGCCCATCTATCTAAAATCAATTTTGATTTGGATTCTATTCCAGTTCATTCGTTTTTTCGAATTTTGCAATAATTTATTATAATTTATTGTAATTCATCAAGAATTTTTAGTTGGAAGAACTAATTTTAGGTAGATGGAATAATAAGTGTTCTATCAATAAGTTTCAGTCGCCCTAATTGGAACCTTCAATTTTCAGAGAGAGGGAAGTTTATCCCATTTTTGGTTTCTCATAGAGGAAGCTTTGTAATGGTAACAATTTCTAAAATTTTTGAATTAATGTCATTATACTTTCTGAAAATATTGATTGCCTTTTTTTAGCACTCAATAATATTTTCAACATCGGTTTTTTATAGTAAAATTTTGTTGATTAACATAATTCAAAGTTGATGCAAGAATAAAAAAAATCCTTGGTTCGAGACGAATCGATTGACCTATAATATTTATACATTGTATTGAAGAGTAAGGAAGATATAGTCATTTATATCATATGAAAATTCGATTTTCATAGTGAAAATCATCTCATCCTCATAATTTAAAGTTCATGCGAGAATAGAAGAAATGTGTTGATTTGAGACGAATCAATTGAATTATAATATTGATACAATCTATGGAAAAGTAAGGAAATTATGGTCATTATTATTATTTTGAAAATTGATTTTCATAGTAAAGAATTTTTCATTCTCATGATTTGAAGTTGATGTGAGAATATAAAAGATGTATTGATTCAAGACATATCTATTGACCTATAATATTGATACATTTTATTGAAGAGTAAGGAAGTTACGGTATATGCATAATATTTTAAAATACGGTTTTTTATAGTAAAGCCTTTTTCTTCAACATAATTCAAAGTTGATGCAAGAATACAAGAGATTCTTGGGTTCGAAACGGATCGATTGACCTATAACATTAATACATTTTATTGAAGAGTAGGAAAGTTATGATAATTTATATATTTTGAAAATCGGTTTTTTATAGTGAAAATTTTTTCATTAACATGATTCGAAGTTGATGTAAGAAAAGAAAAGATGTGTTGATTTGAGTGCATGAATTCCTTAAATTCCATAAATTCCTTGCATTCCATGAACTCTATTGATTCCATGAATTCCATTAATTCCGTGAATTTCATGAATTTCATGGCTTTCATGAATATCGCGAATTCCTTCCGTAAAGTCCATAAATTCCCTGAATTCCATGAATTCCTTGAATTACATGAGTTCCTTTAATTCCATGAGTTCTTTGAATTCCACGAGTTTCTTGAATTTCGTGAATTCCTTGAATTCCATGAATTCCTTGAATTCCATAAATTACTCGAATTACCTGAATTAATTGAATCCCATGAATTCCTTGAATTCCATGAATTCCTAAATTCCATGAATTCCTTGAATTCTAAGAATTCCTTGAATTCTAAGAATTCCTTGAATTCTAAGAATTCCTTGAATTCTAAGAATTCCTTGAATTCTAAGAATTCCTTGAATTCTAAGAATTCCTTGAATTCTAAGAATTCCTTAAATTCTATGAATTCCTTGAATTCCATAAATTCCTTGCATTCTATGAACTCTATTGATTCCATGAATTCCTTGAATTCCGTAAATTTCATGGATTCCATGAGTATCGCAAATTCATTGAATCACATGAATTCCATGAATTCCTCATTTTATGAATTTCTAAAATTCCATAAATTCCAGGAATTCCACGAATTCCTTGATTGACATGAATTCCTTGAATTCCATAAATTACTCGAATTTCTTGAATTCCTCGAATTACTTGAATTCCGTGAAACCCACGAATTCCTTGAATTCCATGATTTCCTGAATTCCATACATTCCTAAATTCCATGAATTCCTTGAATTCCATAAATTACTTGAATTCCATAAATTCCTTAAATTCCATAAATTCCTTGAATTACATGAACTCCATTGATACCATGAATATCGCGAATTCCTTCAATCACATAATTTCCTTGAATTATGTGGATTCCTCAAACTCTGTGAATTTGGTGAATTCCGTAAATTCCTTGAATTCCGTGAATTTGTTGAATTCTGTTAATTCCTCGAATTTCTTAAACTGTGTGATTTTCTTGAATTCCGTGAATTCCTCAAATTTCATAAATTTCTTGAATTCCATGAATTCCTGGAATTCCACGAGTTTTTTAAATTCATTGAATTCATTAATTCCCTGGATTCCTCAAATTTCATAAATTTCTTGAATTTCATGAATTCCTGGAATTCCATAAATTCGTTGAATTCCATGAATTCCTCGGACTTTTCTTGAAATCCACGAATTCCTGGAATTTTATGAATTCCACGAATTACTTGAATTCCTTGAATTGCACGAATTACTGGAATTCCACAAATAACTGGAATTCCTTGAATTCCCTGAACTCCTCAATTCTATTAAGTCCTTAAATTTCATAAATTCCTTGAATTCCATAAATTCCTTGAATTCCATTAATTCCTTGAATTCCATAAATTTCGCTAAATTCCATGAATTCCTTGAATTCCACGAATTGCTTGAAATCTACGAATTCCTTGACTTCCACGAATTCCTTGAGTTTCATGAATTCCTTGATTTTCATGAATTCTCTGAATTCCACAAATAACTTGAATTCCTTGAATTCCATGAAGTCCTTGAATTATACGAATTACTTGAATTCCTTGAATTTCTCGAATTACTTGAATTCCTTGAAACCCATGAATTCCTTGAATTCCATGAATTCCTGAATCCCATAAATTCCTAAATTCCATGAATTCCTTAAATTCCTTAAATTACTTGAATTCCATAAACTATTTGAATTCCATAAATTCCTTGAATTCCATAAATTCCTTGAATTCCATAAATTCCTTAAATTCCATAAATTCCTTGAATTACATGAACTCTATTGATTCCACGAAGATCGCGAATTCCTTTAATTACATGTTTTCCTTAAATTCTGTGAATTCCTTAAATTCTGTGAATTTTGTGAATTTTGTGAATTCCGTGAATTTCTTGAATTCTGTTAATTCCTCGAATTTTTTGAATTTATTGAACTGTGTGATGTTCTTGGATCCCCTGAATTCCTTGAATTCCACGAATTGCTTGAAATCCATGAAATTCTTGAATTTCATGAATTCCTTGATTTCCACGAATTCCTTGAATTCTACGAATTACTTGAATTCCTTGAATTACATGAATTCGTCAATTCCATGAATTCATTAATTCCATGAATTCCTCTAATTTCATGAATTTCTTGAATTCCATGCATTCCTGGAATTCCATGAGTTATTTGAATTCCATGAGCTCCTTGAATTCCATGAGTTTCTTGAAGCTTATGAATTCCTTGAAATCCATGAATTCACTGAATTCCATAAATTCTTTGAATTCCATTAACTCCTCGAATTTCATGAACTCCTCGAATTCTGTGAATTTCGCGAATTCCTTGAATTTCATGAATTCCTCAATTCTATGAATTCCTCAATTCTATGAATTCCTTAAATTTCATAAATTTCTTGAATTCCATGTGTTCTTTGAATTACTTGAATTTCTTAAATTCCACGAGTTCCTTGCATTCCATGAGCTCCTTGAAGTTTATGAATTCCTTGCATTGCATAAATTCCTTGAATTCCATAATTTCCTTGAATCCCATACATTTTTTATTCCTACCAATCACTTAAATTCATTGAATTCCGTGAATTTCATGGATTTCATGAATATTGCGCATTCCTTCAATTACATAAATTCCTTGAATTCCATAATATTTCTTGAATTTCTTGAATTCCAAGAATTCCATAAATTACTTGAATTCCATAAATTCCTTGAATTCCATAAATTTTACTAGATTCCATGAATTTCTTGAATTCCACGAATCGCTTAAAATCCACGAATTCCTTGACTTCCACGAATTCCTTGAGTTTCATGAATTCCTTGATTGTCATGAATTCCCTGAATTCCACAAATAACTTGAATTCCTTCAATTTCACGAAGTCCTTAAATTACACGAATTACTTGAATTTCTTGAATTCCATGAATTCATTGAATTCCACGAATTACTTGAATTTCATAAATTTCTTGAATTCCATGAATTCCTAGATTCCATGAGTTCTTTGAATTCAACGAGTTCCCTGAATTCCATGAGTTCCTTGCATTCGATGAGTTTCTTGAAGTTTATGAGTTTCTTGAAGATTATAAATTCCTCGAATTCCATAAATTCCTTGAATTCTGTGAATTTCGTGAATTCAGTGAATTCCTTATATTCCATAAATTTTCCTAAAGGCCATGAATTCCTTAAATTCCATAAATTCCTTAAATTGATTTAGTTGTTGATAGCTGATTCTCATTTCGAGCCTATTTCAATCCATACAAATCGGCCTTATTTTATTAGATTGGTGGATCAACCTGAAGTGCAATTGTTTTGTTGCGTGAACTGTTTTAATACTGAATTAAGTCCTAAATCAAATCCTAGTTTTTACAAGATGAATTTCACCTAAGGAGACAAATTTTCACCAAAATTGCTGAATCCTCAACCAAAAGAGATTAATTTCACACCCATAACTGTCCCAAAAACTCTCTTACTAGAAGATATAAAGAAAACACCAAGTCACTTTAAAGTAACTAAAATTAAAGTTTCAAGTTAGTATAAAAATCTTAACTAAGTTACGTGACAAGTTACTTCTCAAAATAATAACAAAGTTACCCTGAAAATTACAAGTAACGTAACTTTTTAGTAATTCAGTTACTTGTAACAAGTAGCTACCCAACACTTTTATCAACCTGATGATGCTTTACTTCCAACACCTTTTATTCAATTCTTTTTTTTGTAGTCGAAGAAATTAATAAGCAACTGGGCGGATCGTGGCGAAGCGCACGACACCCGGTGTATATAATTTCAACTGATCTATTAATCCTGAGCTTCCTACCTCTCACGCACGAACGCGTACCTGCGCGCACACGTGATATGTGAGCACGTCTGTAACCCGAGGCTAAAAAAAAAGAAAATGAGACAAAAAGACCAAAAAAAAGGCAAGGCGCGAGATCATCGAGAGGATCGAAGAGGGGGAGGGAATGAGGTGGGGGTGGGTAGAAGGATCAGGAAAGATAGGGGAAAGGGGGAGGGAGGTGATGTACGTGACGTCATGCGTGACTCACGTGAACCCATGGAGAATGGTTGATATTAAGACATGTGGTGATGCATCATAGAGACATCACTCCTTGCTATCTTTCCTCCCTCTTCTTCCTTCCACTCATCGAATTTAGACCTTCTCTTGATCTTCCATAAAATCTTTTCTATTTTCAAGATATCTATTTCAAGATCTCTATTTCAATTTTTGATCTAATTTTATTTATTATAATTAGACTCAGTTTAGGGAGCATCCACATACTATGTGATACTTTAAGGGAGTGGGGTGCAAAGGTTTTGCAACATCCGAAATAGCTGGTTCACGAACTCGTTCTTTCTTTTTAGGCCATAAAAAAGTGTGCCAAAGCTCAATCCAATCTGATCAATTTTTCGAGAGTTATCGTGTCTACATGATACTACAGACAGACAGACGGACAGACAGACAGACATACAGACAGGCAGACAGACCGACAGGCAGACAGACATACATACATACAGATAAACATACATACATACATACATACATACATGCATGCATACATACATACATACATACATACATACAGACAGACATACAGACATACATACATACAGACAGACAGACAGACACCTTCGTAAAAATCGTTTTTTCTGACTCAGGATGTCTCAAAACGTGTAGATTATATGAAAACCGACAATATCAGATTTTACATAAAACTAATACCTTCTCATTAGAATGAGAATGTAATAAAATCTAAATCTGTGTCGATACATTAAGGATCAATATTGTTGACACCAACCTATTTGGTAGTTGCATTTTTAACTAAGTAGTTGAATTTTTAAGCCAGAATAGTTGAATTTTCGATAAAAAAGTTAAATTTCAGCTGAGAGAGATGAATTTTTAAATAAAGTAGATGACTTTACTACTAGAAAAGATGAATTTTCAATCCAAAAATACAAACTTTCAACAAAAAGTTGAATTTTCGACCAAAATAGATGGCTTTGCAAAATAGCTCAATTTTCTACAGATTAATTGAAAATTCAACTTTCAATAAAATAGTAGAATTGTTTACCAAAATGCTAATTTTTTGCCTACAAAGATAAATTTTCAACCAAAAAGATTCATTTTCTACCGAAGTAAGAATTATAAACAAAATAGATACTTTTTTAATCAAATAATTGAATTTCCAATAACAAAGGTAATTTCAAAACAAATAGTTCAACTTTCTACAATAAAAGATGAATTTGCAATTCAAAAGCACGAATCCTTAATAAAAAGTTGGATTTTCAACCAAAAAAGATAGGTTTAACAAAATAATTACATTTTTAACCAAATACATTAATTTTCAACTACAAGAGATAAGTTTTCAACAAAAAATGAAATACTTAAATTTTCTGATTGAAAAATTACTTTTCATATCAATAAAAAACTAATTTCCAACAAAAAAAAATAATTTCTTGAAAAAATAATTTAATTTTAAGCCAAATAGTTTAATTTTCTGATGAAATAGTTTAGTTTCTGACCAAAATAGTGAATTATCGACAACAAAGATAATTTCCAACCAAATAGTTTAATTTCTACCAAAGGGCGAATTTTCAATGAAATACTTGAATTTTAACTAAAAGAGATACATTTTTGAATTAGAAATAAAATAGTTAAATTTTCGGTTAAAAAATTACTTATCACCAAAAAAACTAATTTTCAACAAAACAGTTTAATTTTCTACCAAATAGTTGAATTTTCATCTTTAAACCAATTAGTGGATTTGAAAGAAAAAAAAATTCTCAATAAAAAATATATTAGTTAATATTTCAACCAAAATAAGTTTCGATTAAAAAGAAAATTGAATCTTCAAGCAAAATCAAATTGTTTGCAACCAAAGAGGATAAACTTTGAACCAAGAAGATTAGTTTTCTACAAGAACAAGGAACGAATTTTCAACAAAATAGATGAATTTTTTATTGAAAATATAAATTTTCTACCAAAAGAAACAAATTATTAATAAAATACATGGTTTGTTTAATCCATTGCTTGAATTTTCAATCAAAAAATATGAATCTTGAACCAAATGGTTGAATTTTTAATTAAAAGAGGTAAATTTCCAATAAAAAATGGTTGAGTTTTCGAATTTTGAAACAAAATTTATAAATTTCAAACCAAAAATATAATGGTAGGATTTTCAATAAAAAAAAATATCTTTTCACCAAGAATAGTTTGAGAAATAAAAATGATTTTCAAATTTATTATGTTATTATTTAACTGTTCCAAAAGGATTTAAAAAATTCTGAAGATTCCCATGCGAATTTTTGATGGTTCGTCATTGAAAAAATATAATTTGAAGACAATATTCAAAAACATTTGATAACATTTCAAAAGATTTCCAAAATAGTACATAAAAAATCTGGAAGATTTAAGGCAATTTTTTACATTTTGCCAGAACTTTTTAAGACGATTGTTTTAATTTGAGAGAATTACAAAAAATTGGCAAAATTCGAATCATATTCAAAGATATTCAGAAGGTTTGGGAGTTTGAAAAAAGATTCAGAAATAATTTAAAATTTTACAATATTTAAAATCATTTGAAACAAAATGAACATTTCCTTTTTGATTCCTGGGAAAATTTGTAATGATTTTTGTTTGAAAATTAAACTACTTGGTTAGAAGTTGAACCAATTAGTTTAAAAAAAAATTCTGGTCAAAGATTCATCATTTTAGTTGAAAATTCATTATTTTTGGTAAAAATTCAGCTATTTTGTTGAAAACTTGTTTTTTTTTCACAAAAAATTAATTATCTTGGTAGAAAATTCATCTCTTTGGTTGAAAAATGAACTAATTGGTTTTAAATTACCTTTCTTCTTGAAAATGTATATTTTCAGATTAAAAAATTAAACTATTTTGTAGTTAATTTGCCCTCTTGTTGAGAATTCAAATATTTTGCTGATAATCCTTTTTTTTCAATCTAATTTGAAAGAATCTCAAATTGGAAGCCAAATTTTTATTATATTAAAATTAGTTATTTAATTTCAAGTGGAAATGGAATTTCGTAGTTAGACCAATCGCAGGGTATTCTAATTGAGAAGCTGATGATTTGGGGATTACAAGGTGATTTTGTCTTTAAAATCATTTTCGTCAAGTTTAATTTTATTCGTTAATAAACTTTTTGTTTATCAATCTGAACATTAAAACCCATAAATTTTAAGTGCAATTTTTTCTTATTTATATGAGATTACTAAATTGAAAATAGGAAGAAAAAAAAAATTTGTCAATACAATTTCTGCATTTTTTTCTGTAATTTCCTGAGATACTAAACTGATAATGTTTTCAAAAATAATGAAAGAAAATTTTGATTTTTCTTGTCCATTATGTTTACTTTTTCTCGGATTGTTCCAGCATTTTTCTGCATTTTTTTGAAAAACCATATTTTCATTATTTTTAAATCGATTTTTAATTTCAAGTGGTAATGGACTTTTGTCGTAGGACTAATTGCAGAGAATTTTAACTTGAAACTAACTGATTCGGAAATTTAATTTAAATTTAATTATGATAAAATTAATTAGAAACAAACTTCAGAATTAGTTATGAAAATTGAATCTTTCGCTTATAATTTACTAGAACTAAAAAATTCTACAATCAATTTTAAACATTTTTTGAAGCATGGTTGAACAATTTCTTGTTCCACCTTATTTTTCATACAGTATTAATAACCGGGGTAAATAATTTTTGCTAATTCGCAAAAACTTTCTCCTAAAGATTATCTTTGCAGTTATAAACTATATTATTTGGTTGGAAATTTAACAATTTTCTAAAAAAGACATCTTTTTTTTTGCAAATTTAACTGTTTTGTTAGTACATTTTTTTTCTGGGTTAAAAATTCAACTCTTTTTGTATAATATCAACCTTTTGTTTAAAATTTATTTTTTGTTGCTGATAAGTCAACTGAAATATTTTTTGGATGAAAAATATTTTTTCTGGAAATTTGTCTTTTTAATTTAAATTTTCATATTTTTTTAGTAGAAATATTGCATCTTTCTTGGACGAAAATGCAACCGTTTTTTCTTTGAAAATTCAACTATATTCTAGAAAATTTACTCGTTGTTTAAAATTTGTATTTTGATGTAGAAAAGTCTATCGAAATCCTTTTAGATGAAAATTCAACTCTTTTTTCGAGAATTTTTCTTTCGATTGAAAAATTCATCTGTTTCAGTAGAATTTTAATCTTTCTTGATTAAAAGTGCAATTTTTTGGTTGAAAATTCAACTCTCTTTTAAAAATTTTTCTTTCTGATTTCAAAATTCACCTGCTTGAAATTAAACAATTTTGTTGGAAAGTCATACTTTTTGATTGAAAATTCTGCTGTTTTGTTGAAAATTTAACTATTTAGGAGAAAATTTACATTTTGTTTAAATTTAATAATTTGGTGTTGAAAATAGAACTGACTTTTTTCTGGATGAAAATTCAACTACGTTTAAAAAAAATTCTTTTAATTAAAAATTCATCTGTTCTAAGAGAAATTTCATCGTTCTTGGATAAAAATTCAACTATTCGGTAGAGATTTCAACTATTTAGTTAAAAATGTATCGCTCTTGATTGAAAAAATAAATCTTTTTGGACGGAAAATTCAATTTTTCCCGTATAAACTTATTTTTTGTTAAGAAATTTATATTTAGATCCTGAAAAGTCGACTAGAATCTTTTCTGGATGAAAATTCAACTATTTAAATAAAATTTGTTTCCTTTTTACATAAAAATGCATCTGCTTTAAAAGAAATTAATTCTTCTTTGGATAAAAATGCAGCTATTGGGTAGAGAATTGAACAATTTTGTTAAAAAGTCATCCTTTTTGGGTAAAAATTCGTCCTTTTGGATTGAAAATTCAATTTTTTCAATAGGAACTTATTTCTTGGTTAAAAATTAATATTTTTATCTTGAAAATTCAACTAAAAAAGTCAAGACAAATCTTTTTCAACAGAAAATTCCACTCTTTTTTTATTTATCTTTTCAGTTTACAAATTTATCCGCTTTGGTAGAAATTTTTTCTCATGAAAATGCAACTTTTTGAATAAAAATTATTTTTCTTTGCTTGAGTATTCAACTATTTTGTTTGGTTTAATTAATTGGTGTGAAATTATTCTTTTTAAATTGAAAATTCAACTACTCCGCTGAATGTTAAACTACATTGTTAGAAATTTATTTTTTTGATTGAAGGCTCATGTCTTTGGTTAAAAATTCAACTGTTTAGAGGAAAAGTCTTTTTTTTTTTTTTTAAATCAATTTTTCAACTGAAAATGTAACTTTTACATTTTTTAAGATCCATCTTTTTTAGTTGAGAATTCTCCTTTTTTGGTAGGAAAAAATAATTCTCTTGGTTTACAATTTCATTATTTTTGCGTAAAAATACCATCAGTTTCGTGGAAAAATAATTTTTTGCTGAAGTCATATTTTTCGTTTGTAAATTCAATTTTTGTAGAGAAAATTCGTTTTCTTGGCGTGAAGGTTCAACAATTTAGGTGAAATTTTCTTTCTTTAGTGAGAAATCTTTATTTGTTGAAAATCCGTCTTTTTGGTTGAAAAAAAATTTTTACATTCTCATTCTAATGAGAAGGTATTGGTTTTATGT
>CAKNXH010000617.1:116994-137592 GCA_932178445.1 Andricus quercusramuli | reverse complement strand
TTTGTTAAATAGAATTTTTGGAAAATGAGTATGAGTATGCATTCTTCAGAAAAGGTTACAATAGTATTCTGATTAGTCTTTCTTACATTTGGTTTGTTGAATATAATTAATGGAAAATAAGTACGGGTATGCTTTCTTTAGAAAAGGTTACAATATTATTTTTGTTGCAGCGAAACATTCGTCGGAAATCGATGTAAGGTTTATCTTCTGTTTTTTCTGTTAAATCTCAATTAAAAAAGATATAGATCACATGTTAAATGACAGAACACGCTGATAATTTCTCCGAGAGTAAGTGCGAAAACGAAACCTCGTTGAGCGCGAGGAGAAACAATTTTAATGACCAATTTGTTAGAGGCGAATTAGTCGGTCCGAGTAACTAAGGTGTAAATATAATTAAACGTTTTTCATTCTCATTCCTTGACGAAGCTATCAGTCTGACGTCTTGGTTTGACAAGGAGTCGAATAAATTTCACGTATTTCTTCTTCTTCAGCCTCGGCGAAGCGCACGTTAATTACGGAAGATCTCGTCGTGCGCAATTTCACATGGAGTTCTCACTTGTGGATATGTGTAATTGCATGCACAGTGTACACGTAATCCGCACGAGTTAATTTTATGTACGAAGAGACATAAAAAAAGAGACAGTCAGATAGTGATTAGACTATCCTGACAATGTACCACATACGGAATGTGTCGTGTACTTGGCCTTCTCTTCAGTGCGGACGTGTCTTGTCCTTCGGAGGTGCGAGAATGACGACCAGTGATAGAAACGAACGACCGATAATACTTTGCGTGCCTTCTTCTCCCTCAAACGTTTTTTTTTATACGGCGTGCCTAAGCGTAGACTATCATGCTGCCTGCCCGATGCGCATTTATTTGTCCCACTTTTTCTGGACGTTACTACTTGTAGATCAGAATTCAGGCTTTTAGAGGACTTTCCGGGCGACAATTAATCAAATGCACAGGGAAAAAATAAAATAAAATAAAAAAAACTGATATAAAATGAATAAATAAATGGAAATAAAGTGATAAGACTTTGCATGACTTTCTCTCTTTCAATGTTTTTATAGGATGTACGTTATTGTAGAATATCGTGAATATTTAATTTGTCTGACTTTTTTGGACGTAACTACTTGAAAGTTGAGTTTCAGGCTTTCATAGGAATCATCGGACGACATTGGTCGAATGCACGAGAAAATGAAATAAGAAAAATGACAAAATAAATTAAAATAAAATAGTAAAATAGAACTCAAAAATTAGGTTTAAGGCTTTTATAGGACTTTTAGGGCGACATTACTCATATGCATGGGAATATAAAATAAAAAATTTTAATAAAATAAAATAAATAAATATAAATAAAAAATGAACCGATAATACTTCACAGAAAAAACTGAAGTTAAATTTTGTTGCATGTAAAATGTTCAGCTGTTAAAGATTAAGTTAGCGAAAGTTGATCTTACGATGGAATAAAAGCTGTCGTCTGTTACGTCTTTCGCAGCAATGGAAATACGGCAAAGTGTACGTGAAAAGCTATAAATCAGGACACTAGATTTAGAACAACTTTTTACTTACCTAATTGTTATTTTTAAAATAATTAGACTTCATATATACATCCTGCCACAGTCGGTATTGTAGGTTAGGAACAAAACCAAAAAGTAGGAATCGAATTATATTTGAAGTTGGAAAATTTAGTGGCGGATCTAGGTATTTGAATTCAAAGTAGCAATATTTGAAAAAAAATTTAAAGGACTGAAAAATCCCGGAAAATAAAATTCCCGACTCTTTCAAATTACCGAATTGGGAAATTCCCGAATAATAAAATTTTCGGATATGTAATAAAATTTCTGATTAATAAAATTCCCGTATAATGAAATTCCCGAATTGGAAAATTCCCCAACAGTTTGTGATATCACCGAAATAGATAATTATTATATAGTTTATAATATTACCGAATTTAAAACTTCCCAACAGAAAATTGGCAAATTATAAAATATCCGAACTAGAAAATTTCCGAATTTAAACAAATATAATAATGAAATATTTTTATCAAGAAAAAAAATATTTTCAATGTTTAAAGTTTCTAAAATTATTGGTTAACTTTGAAATAACGATAATTGAAAAAAATATATTTCTGGATGAAAACTGTCTTCAAATATGTTTATTTTAAATTCATACAATAATTTTAGAAACTTTGAAGAAGAAAAATATTTTTTCTTAGAAAAACATTTGATCATTGTATTTTTAAGAAATAAATAATATTGATTGAAAAACCATTTTTTATTGTTTCGGGAGTTTTATAATGCAAGAATTGTCCAGATCGTATATTTTATAATTTGGCAATTTTCTAGCGGGAATTTTAAAATTCGGTAATATTATAAACTGTCGGGACTTTTCCATTTCGGTAAGATCATAAACTGTTTGGGAATTTTTCATTCGGGAATTTCATTCTTTGGGAATTATATTATTCTGAAATTTCATTTTTTAGGATCTTTCAATCGCGCACAAATTTTCATCCAAAAATATATTTTTTCAATAATTTTTATTTTGAATTTAAACAATAATTTTAGAAACTTTGATCAGAAAAAAATATTTTTTTTCATACAAATATTTCATGATTGTATTTTTAATAAATAATATTGATTGAAAACCATTTTTCCATTGTTTTGTTTGTTAACAAGTCATCATTTTTGTTTTAAAATTCAACAGTTTTGTTGAAAATTCGTCTTTTTGGTTCAAAAAATCAGTATCTCCGCAGAAAATTGACTTCTTGTTAAAAACTCATATTTTAATGTTGAATAGTAAAACTCAAATCTTTTTTTGGATGAGAATTCAAATTTTTTTAATTTTCATCTGAATATTCATCTGTTTTAGTAGAAATTTCACTTTTCTTGATTAAAAATGCAACAATTTGAATGGAGATTCAATAGCTTTGTTACAAAGTCATTCTTTTTGGTTTAAAATTCAAGAGTTTTGTTGAAAATTCAAGTATCTTCGAAAAAAATTCACTTCTTATTCAAAACTCATATTCAAAAGTTGAAAAGTCAAATTAAAAATCTCGTTCGGATGAAAATTCAATCTTTTTCAAATTTGTCTCTTTTATTCAAAAATTCATCTGTTTCAGCAGAACTCTTATCTTTCTCTGCTAAAAATGCAACGTTTTGTTTGAAAATTAATCTTGTTTGAAATTAATCTTTGGTTGAAAGTTGAACTATTTTGTTGAAAATTATTTTTTTTTGCTAGAAATGCATATTTTATTATTGAAACTTCAATTTTTACATGAAAAACTCTTCTTTTGGCTTGGAAGTTCAACACCTTAGGTAAACATTTTTCTTCAGGAGTGAAAAATCTTCATTTGTTAAAAATTCGTCCTTGTGCTTTTAAAATTCATTTTTAAACGAAATTTCATATTTTTTGGTTGAAATATCAACTATTACACTTTTTTGTTGAAAACACATGTTTTTAGGTTGAAAATACAATGATTTTGTGGATAACTTAATTATTTTGTTGAAAATTCAAATATTTTGTTCAAAATCCAAGTATTTTGTTAAAAAATCATGTTATATGGTAGAAAAGTAATTCTTTTGTTCAAAATGAATGAATAAATTTAACAATTTTAAATTTGTATCTGAAATATTGTTTTATTCCGTTTACAAAATACCTTGAGTTAAAAATATTACTAGAATAAAATACTGTTATTTGAATGTTATTGATTAGGGAAAATAAAAAATTGGTGAAGGAAAAATCAGAGAATTTTGAAAATGAATTTTTACCCTGGAAAGCATTATCTTAAATGCAGTGGGAGGGGGGAGGGCCTATAATCCGTTACGTGATTTAAAAACGGCCCCTAAGCGTAGAATATCGTGTGCATTTATTTGTCTCACTTTTTCTGGACGTGACTACTCAAAAATTAAGTTTTGGGCTTCTATAGGAATTTTCGGACGACATTACTCAAATGCATGAGACAATAAAATATAAAAAAACTGAAATAAAATAAATAAATGAAAATTAGGCGATAATACTTTGCATGACTTTTTCTATTTCAATGTTGTTATAGGATGTGCCCAGGCGTAGAATATCATGCACATTTGTTTGCCCCACTATTTCTGAACGTTACTGCTTAAAAATTATGGTTTAGGCTTTCATAGAACTTTTAGGACGAAAATTACTCAAATGCATGGGAAAATAAAATATAAAAAATTATTTTAAAAACTTGACTGAAAGAAACGAATAAAAATGAAAAATAAAAATAAACCGATAATACTTTGCCTTTTTCCCTTTCAATTTTGTTATAGGATGTGCCTAAGCGTAGAATATCATGATTATTTATATGTCCCACTTTTTTGGACGTTACTACTTAAAAATTAAGTTTCAGGCTTTTATAGGACTTTTCGGGCGACATTACTCAAATGCATGATAAAATAAAAGGCCCAAACATTTTTTAAACTGAAATAAAATCAATAAATATAAATAAAAAATGAACCACTAATACTCTGCATGCCTATTTTTAATGCTCTTGTAGGATGTGCCTAAGCGTAGAATATCATGCGTAGTTATTTGTCTCACTTTTCCTGGACATTACTACTCGAAAATTAAGTTTCAAGCTTTTATAGGACTTTTTGGGCAAAATTATTCAATTGCATCAGAGAATGAAATATAAAAATAAACAAAATAAATAAATATGTAAAAATAAAGCGATAATACTTTGCCTGCCTTCAGCTCATCCAATGTTTTTATAGGACATGTCTAGCGTAGAATATCATGCGCATTTATTTGTCTAACTTTTTTTGGACGTTACTACTTAAAAATTAGGTTTCAGGCTTTTAAAGGACTGTTCCGGTTACATTACGCGAATGCATGTGAAAATAAAATAAATAAATAAATATTTTTAAAAACTGTAATAAAAATGAATAAATAACAAATTAAAATAAAGCGATACTACTTTGCGTGCATGAAGAAATAAAATAAAAATTAACGAAAAATAAATAAATAAAAAATGAACCGATAATATTTTGCGTACGACGGGCTAATCAATTCCATTCTTTGTGTACACGTAGGAGATCAATAATGTTGATGCAAAAAAAGGTTCGTTACAAAATGTATTTTAAAGACTTTTAATAAAAACAGACGTACAGAATTTTTGACGATTTGAGAGAGGAGGGAAGAAGGTGAAATTTTACTATCTTATGAATTTTCAAATAATAAATGAAAACAAAAATAAACATGAATAAAAATAAATAAAAATTAATAAAAATAATAATAATCAAGTATAATATAATAAAAAAAAGTTTCAAGTTCAAAAAGTTAGTGTTTAACCCCAAAAATTAGAATTTTTGACAAATTAAATGAATTTTTGGAAAAAAGTGGAATTTACAACCACATAAGATTTCTTAGTCCATAACAAATAAAAATTCATTTGAAATGTTGAGCTCTGAAGCCAAAAAGACGAATTTTTGACACGGCAGTCGAATTTTCAACCCAAAAATATGAATATTTAACAAAAAAGTTAATTTGGAATCAAAATGCTCAATTTGAAAGCCAAAAAACGAACTTTCTAGGAGACAGTTGACTTTTCAAGCAAAAAATGTCACTTTTCTACTACAATAGTTGAATTTTCAAAGAAAAAATGACGGGTTATCAACGAAATGAATGAATTTTTGACTAAAAAAAAAAACAATTTCCAAGCAAAAATTAAAGTAACACTTTTCAGTGGAGAAAAATAATTTTAAATCAAAAGAAAATTAACTTCAAAGAAAATAGTTTCATTTTCAACTAAAGCAATACATAAATTTGCAAAAAAAGGTGTCTCATCATTTTTACTTGAAAAAATATATATAATAATTTCCAACGAAGGACAGTCGAATTCAACCAAAATAGACGATTTTGCAACAAAATAATTACATTTTCAAGCATAATAGATCATTTTCAACCAAACAGTTTCATTTTAAGCCAAAAAAATTAAATTTTGATGAAAAAAGATTAATTTTTAAACAAAAAAGACCAATTTTCAGCACAACAGTTGAATTTTCAACCAAATATTTGAATTTTCAACTAGATTAGAAATTTCTTCAACGAAACATGGAATATTGGGATAGTTCAAATTTCAGTTTAAAAAAATTGATTCAAAATGAATATTAAGAAACAGTTGAATTTTCGACCAAAAAAATAGCTTTCCAACCAGAAGGATGAATCATTAAACGAAAAAATTAATTTTTAACATATATATTATAGTATATATATATATATGTAATAAATAGTAGTTCCACTTTCAACTAAGTAGTTGAATTTTCAATCAAGAAAGATTTTTCTTTCAATACAAAAAAATATCATCACAGATGTGAAATTTTCAACAATATGTTCATTTATTCTTACAATTCTATTCTTTAGAAATGCAGATTGCTGCGAATATGAAAAAATTCGAAATATTTGTAACAATCTTTATTTTTCATAATATAATTAGTTTAGATAAATTCCTCGATTTTTCACTGGTTTTAAAACGAACCAGAATCAAAAAAATTTTGTTAGCTTTTAATTGAAATTTATACATTCTATTTCAATTAAATGTTAATTTAAATAATTTTCATAAATGTTCAAAATTTGACAAATTGAAATTTTTGTTGAAAATTCATGAGATTTCAAAGAAGATTCACAGTCTTAGAACAATTTCAGTTGATGTTTACAATTTTTCACAGGATATTGGTCATTTTAAACGAAAAACATAAGGTTTAAAATAAGATTAACAATTCTGACGAATTTGTTATGTTATGTTATTCAGAATTTTGCATCTAAAATTGCTATTGCTAACAAAATTCTTCTAGATTTCACACAAAATTTACAATATTTGAACAATAATAGGGTATATTAGCGTTTTTCACAAAAATTCTGTCATTTTCAAAAAAAAAAAACAATTTGAATTCGAAAATGAAACTTACAATTTTTAATAACTTCAGGTTCTCTTTCAGTGATTTTATACGGCTATCTATAAAGTGTAACTATCATGCTGACTGATGCGCATTTTGTTTGTCCCACTTTTTTTGGACGTTACTACTTGAAAATTAGGTTGGTGAATTTTTGTTAATCACTCGGCATTCTCAGTTAGACACGTTTTTTATATCAGCTTTTTCTCTATTTAGAAAAATGAATACCCGAATTAAATATGAAGTATCACAAAAGAAAGTTGATTTAAACCAAATTAGACTATTTTTCAACAAAATTTATGAATCATCGACAAAGATAGAATTTTTAAAAGTACAGTTACATTTCGAAACGAAAGGGAATAAATTTCTATCAAAAGAGATGACCCGTGTGGAAAAAATCCTCGAAAGTCTGGTTACAGGTCTGGCCCAGGTCTGGTTCTATCTAGACTGTCTAATCTGGAAAATATTATCTGGCCCAGGTCTGGCGCTAGTCTGGCCCAGGTCTGACCATATCTAGACCGTCTAGTCTGGAAGGTCTGGTCTGTTCCGGGACGAAGTGTCGACTTTTTATCAAGTAGTTTAATTTTAAACCAAAAAATATGAATTTTGAGTAAAAAATTTTACAATCAAATTTTTGACTAAAAGCGATAAATTTTCAACCAAAAATAGGTTAGTGGAATTTTTATTACAAAAAATTATTTTCAAGCAAAAAAAAAAGATTTTTCAACAAAATCCTCTACCAAATAGTAGAATTTAATCAAACATCTTAAGTTTTATGACTGACTTTATCCGAATTTTTCCCTGTAAGTAGTAACGTACTTTCCGTTCAGCCTTTCAAACCTCCCTTTATCAAATCCTGGCATAAGTCATAGAGGGCGTCCACATATTACGTGACACTATTTTCAGTGATTTTTTACTCACTCCTCCTTCTTGGGACAATTTGTGACATTTTGGTAAACCCCGCCCCCCCCCCCTCCCCGCCCCCAAAAAAACATGTGAAAATAAAGCTCAATTTTTTTTTTATTTAGGAACATTGTTATAATTTAAGGATTAACTTAACAGATTCGGGTCGTCTTGTTTCCCTTTTTAAAGCAATTCTTATTTTTCACCTGTTTTTAAGAAACTTCTCCTTTTGCTTGTACATTTATTTTTTTTTATTTGAAAAGTCTATTATTATATTTTTGTTTTGAAATTAATTTCGTTTGGTTAAAAAATCAACATTTATAAGTTTAATATTCAACTAATATTGGCAGGAAATTAATGTATTTGTTAGAAACTCTTTTATTTGGGTAGAAAATTTTTCCATTACAAGTTTCATTATTCAACTGTTTAGTTTAAAATTTATTTATTTAGTGAAAGATTCGTCTATTTTAGTTGAATTCAACCAGTTGAAAATTCCTTTTTTTTTGTTTGTTAAAAATTAGTTTTAAAACCTGAAATTTTAACGATTGCATTGTTTATTTCTAATTCACTTCTTTCAGCTGAAAATTCAAATATTATGTTAAAAATTTATGCTTCGTGATCGAAAATCAACCTTCTTTGTAAACATTTGTCTTTTCCAAATTAAAGGTACACCGTTTCCGAAAATATTTTACTTTTTATTTTCAAAACTTATTTTTTTTTTTTTTGAAAATTCATCATTTTGGTTGAGAATTCAACTATTTTTTTTAAAATTCGTCCATCCTATTTAAATTCAACTTAGGTATTTAATGTTTTTTTAGTTCTGTTAACAATTAATTTTTTATAATTGAAAGTATAACCGTTCCATTTGTGGTTGAAAACTGATCTTTTTTAGTTGAAAATTCAACCATTAGAATAAAAATTCATGTCTTTTGTTAAAAATTCGTCTTTTGGTAGAAAATTATTCTTTTTGCTTAAATATCATTATTTGTGGGTTAAAAATTCAGCCATTTGGTGAAAAAACTCAAATATTTTGTTGAAATTTCACTTACTTTGTTAAAAAAGAAACTATTTTCTAAATTCATCTTTTTGATCCAAAATTCCACCTTTTCGTTGAAGACCAATTTTTTTTTATTGAAAATGCATCTTTCATGACAAAAAAGTCATCTTTTTTTAATGAAAATTCATCTCTGCTGCTGAAAATGAACTTTCTCGTCGAAAATTTCACTATTTTGGTAGAAAAATCAAACCATTTGGTTGAGAAGTAATTTTTTTGTTAGAAAATTCATATTTTTGGGTTGAAAATAGTACTTTTTGGTAGAAAATTCATTTTTTTGACTTGAAAATTGAACAACTCAGTGCGCAATTTGTTTTCTTCCCTGGTTCAAACTTTGGCTTTTTCGTTTCAAAATTTATCTCTTTTTGTGAAAAAACTCCTTTTTTTGAAAATAAAACTTGAAAATCCAACTATTTTGGTAAAAAATTAATCTGAGTTGGTTGAAGATTCAGCTATTTTGTGGAAAATTCGTATTTTATTGAAAATTTCACCGCTTTGGTAGAAAAATCAACTATTTGATTAAAAAGTAACTTTTTTGTTGAAAATTTATATTTCTGGTTTGAAAAAAAAACTACCTTGTAAAAAATTCTTCTCTTTAGGTTGAAAATTGAACAATTCAAGAAAATTTTTCTTTTTTTGGTTCAAAATTCTACTATTTCGGTTAAAAATGTATCTCTTTCGTTGGAAAATCTCATTTTTCATTGTCAAAAATTCACTTATTTCGTTAGAAAATTAATCTGATTTTGTTAGGGATTTTCTGTTTTGAAATAATATAAATTATTATATATTTTTCGTTGAAAATTCATCTATTTTGGTAAAAAATTCATGTATTCTGTTAAAAATCAAACGGTTCTGGTGAAAAGTTAAACTAGTTCGCTGAAGAATAACGAACATTTTTTTTTGTTTGAAAAATCAACTCTTTTGTTTCAAAGTGTTGTTTTTGGTTTGCAAATTCATCTTCCTGGGTAGAAAGAAATTTCAGAGGGTTCAGCTGTTTTGGTGAAAGTTGAACTAATTCCTATACAATTTCTTTTTTTTTGGTTGAAAATTTATTTCTTTGGTTGAAAATTCAACTGTTTCGTTTTAAATTCGTTTTTTTCAGGGAGTGGGGGAGAAAATTCAAATATTTTGGTAGAAAATTCACCAATTAGATTGAAAATCAACTTTTTTGTTGGAAACTTAACTCTTTTGTTCGAAATTCTTCTTTTTGGTTTGAAAATGGTAGAAAATTTATTTTCGTTGAAAATTAAATTTTTCTGTTGGAAATTAATATTTACGGTATAAAAATTCAATCATTTGGTTGAAAATTCATGTATTTGGTGAACAAGTAACTATTTCTCGAAAATTCATCTTTTTGGCTGAAAAAGTAAACTCTTCTGTTTAAAATTGTTCTTTTTAGTTTGAAAATTAATTTCTTCCAAAGAATAA
The DNA here is from genome assembly GCA_932178445.1 of Andricus quercusramuli. Taxonomy (NCBI): domain Eukaryota; kingdom Metazoa; phylum Arthropoda; class Insecta; order Hymenoptera; family Cynipidae; genus Andricus; species Andricus quercusramuli. The sequence continues at coordinate 127,295 of CAKNXH010000617.1, read as the reverse complement.
GTTTCTGTGGAATATGTAAATAGGTTCTTGAAAAGTCATCTATTTTGTTCAAAATGCAATATCCCTTATGAAAAAGAAGTATGGAGAAGTATTGGAAATCCAATCCTTTTTCGCGAGAAAATTACTGTATCCAATACTTACCAATACTTCTTTTTCATACTCTCTAAATCCGAATTAGTAGAAATTTTACTAATTCAATAAGTAGCATTGTATCCGACTGATAAATTAGTAATTTTATCACTTTCTACTGTGAGAAATGGTAAGATTTATGTTACTAAATGAATTATTGAGGGTATTCTACTAATCTGTTTAGTAGCAACAACTTACTAATTCGAAGAGTAGAAATGAATTTCTAAGGAAACCTAAATTAACAATTTTTAAAATACATTCTGCGGTTTCTTGAGTTTTAATTAAAAAAGATTAATGTTTTGTCAATACACCATCTATTTCTCCAATGCAGCCAAAATGTGAACTCGTGAAATTGGTTAGAATAACTTATAGCTATTGTTCGTTCCCAAAATGTTCCGGAGTTTGTGAATAAGTGGATTCTGATGGCAAAGAGTGGGTTAGAACTGCAATTGATTTCAACTATCAAATAAAAATTTGTTGGAATTATTATTCAAATTCATAGACTTTATAGACAAATTTAAGAAATGATTGATTATGTTTTTAGTATTATTTGGTTATATAAGTATTTAATGGTGCTAATATATTTGAGAATATCTTGTAATATAATTTGTTGAAGATTCCTGAATTCAAAATATTGATTAAATCCCCAGAAACTGAAATAAAAATTTATAATGAACTCGCGAAACTGTGGACTTATTCCGAATCGATTAAAAAAAAGAGAAATATTTGAATGGTTCCGTAATATAAAAAGTTATTTAACAAAAAAACTTGACATATCTGGATAGAACTTGAAATTGTCAGGGAATGTTTTTTCAGGTATGATTTCTTCATTTAGCTATACTGTAATAATAATTAACCATGATATGGGTAATATTCACGAAACTGTACACCTTTGCGGCTTCAGCTATTAGACATAGAAAAAGTCAAACCAAGTCTTAGACTTGTAATATTTTATCGTACAATAACTTCATTCAATTTTTTACCACGAAATAAGTGCACCTTTTAATAAATATTTACACTATATTGCGTAAAAAATATCCAAAATGTCAGCTCCGTAATTGTCCCAAATTAAAATATTTTGCGCAAATCCATAAAATTTATTGCACTAAGTTAGTGTTACCTTCCAGTATCTATATTATTTTAATCCAAGTATATGGTTGATTTTTGAGTGCGCTACAATGTTACAGAAATGACTGTTAAAGTTTCTAAATAAAGCGATGCACTTTGTCACATCATATTTCAAATAATTTTGTTTATCATACTTTCTCACGATTTTTAAATCTCGCGGTTCATTTAAACGCCATTTACTGACATTATTTCGAAGACTGACTCTCAAACTAGGGTAAGTGTGGGTATTACAGCGGGAAAAAAATCAAGACGACTTTTGAAGATAAAAAACAAGTGTTTGAATGGGAAATTCGTTACGCATTAATTCGTGAAGCAATACTTGGTATTTAATCAATAGAATTCAGTCGTTAGAACGTGAAAAGAAATTAGATTTACGAGAAAAATGCGAATCTAAAAAAATGTTCCATGTAGATATTACCGCGGGCTGCATGAATTACCGCGCGCCAACTACCGTGGTAACCCAATTACTGCGCTGGTAATACAGCTATTTTATTTCAAGTGAAGTTACGAATAATTTAGGAGACTTAAAGCTTGTAATTATGTTTTATATTTTTGATAACATGGATTAAAAATTACTGAGATGAAAGACACACTGAGACACTGACAGGCATTATCGCACGGGCGACTAAGTAAGGTTAGTTTTGAGGTTATGATATAGCGCCTGTTGACGCTGGAAAAGCCGCGGTAAAACATGCAACAAGGAAAGTCGTGTGCCAAATACGAAGTAATAGCTGGTAATAGGAGATTCAAATTGCAACAAATTAGTTAAAAACATAGTAACTGCAGTTGATTTATTGAGGATAATTAAAAATATGTCACATAATAATGTTTTGAATTGTTTCAAAGCATTATATACATTCAAAACATTATAAATAATTATTTATCTTTGACGCCGCAGTAATAGGAGCATCCACGGTAATACCCACACTTACCCTATCTAACCGATGCTCGATGGAATTTTTCTTACTCGAAAACATTCGACAACTGTGATGGTTTGTTCACAAAACAGTCCGTACAAAAAAGCCGGTCAGCTCCAAAATGCAACAAATCGCTCAAAGTAAATGAAGTTTCTCAGTGATTTTGAGTTTATTTACATTTACAGTCTAGGCACAAACTGCCGGTGTGCTGAAAAAAGTACAAGTTAAAAAATTCAAGAGAAAAATGTAAGTTTAGTTATAAATGTCAGCTCCATAATGGTCAGCTCCATAATGAAACTTGGCGTAAAACGCATAACCGCAAATCACCAGAAATTGCAGCCAATGACTGTGTTTCTGTGGATTACTAGGAGAATATCATTGGCTGAATTATCTAGTGATTTGACGTTTCGCGTTTTCCGCCAAGATTGACGCTGCCATGGGACGTCATCCTTATTGCTGGTAAAGTTTGCAAACATTTTTCGAAAGGACTATTAAACTACACTATATCCATAAATATATGTGTAAAATCAAGACAAAGTAAAGCAGATGATAAACATGAGCAACCTAAAACTCAGGGAAAAAGTGTACAATCCAAGAGTCTCAAATATAAAAAAGAACCAAAAAAATCTGCAAATATTGATGCCTCAGCAGTTCGATCAAAAAAACTTCGTATGAAAAAGAATTGGAAACAAGTTATTATCTCTTTTCTGCAATTACCCAGTTCAGTTTTAACTAATGAACTTATCATTTTTCAAGTTAAATAAAGGCCTTTAAATAAATCACCATATTGCTCATTAACTCTATAGTTAAGAGTATTATAATCTTTAGAAAAATGTTGTTTTTTGTGTTTGAGCGGCCAAATAAATTACTAGAGTTATCATTAAATGTAAAAATACGTGTAGTTTAATCATCAAAATGTTGAAGTTCTGTTTTATATATTTTATTTTGAATAAATTATATTTTTGTATTTATTAAATAGACTGAAAATTTCTTTACTTGTCACTTCTACAGACCTATAACTTTTGTATTTAATTTTGAAGCAGCGAATATTGGAGAAATTAAGTTTACTCTTCCACATATTATGTAAAAAAATGTACTTCAAATTGTAATTATTTATCAACCTCTGATAATTTGATTTTCATGCTCAGTATTTATAATATATATCATATACTTTACTTTTAATGTGCTTAATTTTTTGCTTTGCACTTTATATCATTGAAATATACTAAAGATATGTATAGTATATGAAGAGGAAATAGAATCCAAAGTATTTTTTAAATCGACAAGTCTATTTATAATGAAAACACACTCATTCATACAAATGGTCAGCTCCATAATACAGTGGTCAGCTCCGTAATGTGAAGTTTTTGAAAAAGTGTCTATAATAAATTTTTTTACAAGGTTGTACTGAAAATAATGCCTAATTTTCGTAAATAATGTACTTTCAAAGTAAAAAAAATATTTACTGCGCACAAAAATGCAATTAAAAATTTTATGATTTTACTTGCAAAAGTGTACAGTTTCGTGAATATTACCCATATACTAATTAAAAGTATGTAATGAAAATTTTGTATTCTAGGATGCTCGGAACGCGGCTAAGGAAGTAGAGGGTATCCGGAATCAATCAAAGACCAGTGTACATACAGCCGTACATTGTATGGTGCAAACTTACAAAGCTCTCCACCAAGCATTATATTATATTTTAATAGTTTTATCTAGCTAAAGGAAAAACAGTTACGACTTCGCAGTTGTTTTTGTCTTGTAAAACCTTTTGAGATTATTAATATTCTATTTTTAATTATTACAATAACATGTTTTCAATTTGGATTATTGAACTAACTTGTTTTTTAATCCCGTGCAGAAATCGCCATATATATTACCGATTACCGACTAGGGCCTGATCCGATGTGTACTATCTGGTCCTGATAGGAAGAATTCTGTGGCCCTGACTCGTACCAGACCGGGCTATGTACTGTGACGTCATATAGCCTCTTCGCAGCGCCATCTTAAGCCATATGCGCTAGATGTAATTAGATATTTTCACTTCATAATCAGCTAACTTCACTTCGTTAGCTGCTGAGGGGAAAACAATGGATCAAATGCATGGGATTCGGTCAATTTTTGCCCTATTTTGTTAATATCTTCGTAAAAACTAATTTATTCTATATAAATGTATTTGAAAAATAGGTTTTATTTTTTAAGAACTATTCAATGACATAATAAAGTAGTAATAATTATTATTCATTATGAAGATATTATCAAAATAAAGTTTTGTCCCATGCATTTGCTCTATTGTTTTCCCCTCAACACTCAACGAAGTGAAGTTAGCTGATGGTTGAACTGAAAACACCTAATATAATCACGAACATAACCTTAATTTTTGTTTCCCTTCGTGGCGTTTTGTTGCAAATGTTCTAGGAGTGTTCGACCGTATAATATATTCTTAGCACATTAATAATAAATGCCAAAATTAAGGAGCACACCGTGTTTTCGCAAACATCGTGCCATCAGCAAAATTCCGTATTTACGCGATGAAAACGAAAGCAACGAAGGCAAGTCTTTTATGGTATTACACTTTTTATGGTATTATTACATTCTGTGATATATTTAATTGTATTGTACTGGATCCAAGTTCTAACCTAAAAATTCGATTTCCTCATTTTAGTCAAAAAAATTATTATTTGATATTTTTTCGCTCGGTGGCGTTTTTTTGTAAAACAAGTAGTTGGAATTTTGAGGTTATATTTTGGATTCTACGTTTAAAGTTATGCATATTATCGCTCCAGTGACGGGGTAAGGGATAATATTTGTGGATTGAAATGAAGAAATGTAATTTTGACAAATTCAATGCAACCGAAGAGGAAGTGCTGTCCCACATGAGCAACGTCTTCTGGAATGCAAAAGACTGGGACGGTAATCGGAAGCAGAGGTCCAAATAACCATTTTTAATTATTTTTAAGGTATTGTTAAAATAAAGCTCAATCCTATTAATTTGGCTTTTTATTTAATATTCTGTTATAATTATTTTGAAGCATTTTAATTCCTACAAGAAAAGTAAATAATGTGGCTAGACTCGGGTAAATAATAGGGGCCAGACCGGGGACAGATCGGGCGTTTGATCGGGCCCCTAGACATGGCTCCGAGGTGGCTACGTGTTTCATGATGAGTCTGGCCCTGACTCGATTTCCACATCAGGGCCCGATATGAACGAGTCTGGGCCCGATCGGGGCCACGGCGAAATTTCTGCACGGGATCGGACCTAATTCGACTTTAATGATAGAATAATATATTTGAATAAACTTCTCTTCGTTGAAAAAACAGTTTTTAAATTTACCTGAGACTACCCTTTGAAATAGTAACCAGCAATACATTTACCAATTCATTTAGTAGTAGCGTTACCAATTCCTTTAGTGGATATAGTTACTAATTCATTTAGTCTGTTATTCTTACGCATTGAATTAGTAGATTCTTACTAATTACCAGTAAATGAATCGGCGCTATTTGAATTAGTAGAAAACTACTACCAATTAGTAGTTTACTGGAATATTATGAATTTAAAGCGTTTTAAATTGAGTCATGCGAAAAGTGTATTGTCCGAAATTTCAGGTCATGATACGTAAAATTATTACCTGAATTTCAGCAGTAACTCTTTAGGTAACTTAAAGTGAAAAAAAAGTAACTTACCCCATACTAACCTATTTATTAGTGTAAAAATAAGCCCAAAACCAGTATTAAAAAAAAAACACATATTTTTCTGATCCAAAAAAGGTAAATTTTGGAAATTATTTCGAAACTGATTTTCGTACCTTTATCGTGTCTAGTTCTGGTCTACTTTGTAGGAATCATCGATTTTCCTCGTTAGTGGAGAGCTTTGGGTAATTAAAAAGAAAGCGGATTCCTCATTTGTTGGTATCTCTGAAGATATGCTCATTAGCTCGGTTGTTAGCTCGGAGCAGTGCGTACAGTCATATCCGTATCTATACGTATATATACGTATATCTCTGTACGGCTAAGTAAGCCGTGCACGCCTCCAATTGGCTGGCTGGTCGGTTGGTTGGGTGTCGGTGATGGCTGGTCTGGTTGGCTGATAGAGGCGCATCCTCCTTCTTGCTTGCATTTTCCTCTCCCGCGCCGCGTTTCGATTCATCCGCGAATAGCACAGCCGCTTTTACCAGTGCCAGTTCTGCTTTTGCCTGCTTTCGCCGCAGGGCTCACGTTCCTAATGAACCGTGTAATAACGTCGCCGTCGCGACGCCTAGCATCCACGGGTATCCACGAGATTTCCTAGATTCATACTATTCCTCCTGGAGACTATCACCAAAAAAAAACGGATTTGCCCAAAAAAATTGTAATACATCCGGATAGAAGAAGCAATTAAGAAGCCGTACTTAAATTACGTAATTACGCAATTATTTTGCGATTTTTCCCAAAGAATATTGGAACGCAACATACCCAATATTATAGGAAATTTTCCCGAAAATAAATTCGGAAATATTTCCTAATTTATTTGGGAGTTGTACTTCAAAATGAGGAAATTTTCCCAACAAGAGACAAGATTATGCGCAAATTTTCCGAAGGCAAATAAAATATTTGCTATGGAAGTGAGAATTTTTCTGAGTATCAATTGGGAACATTTCCCAAATATTGTAGGAATTTCTCATTCCCAAATATCTACATAAGATTTCCCAAACCGATCGAAATATTTCTATTGTAATTTTTTAGTTTCCAAAATGTTTTACTAGTTATTGCTAGTATAATTGAGTAGCGCGTCCGAGAACTTGCTTTTCAAAATTCCTTTATTTTTCCTTGTATAATTTTTCATTTTCCTCCATTATTAATATTTAAATACAAGCATTTTAATTTTGAAATACTTTTACATAGTATCTTTTATAAACGAAATAGGACAGTATTTTAGAAACAAATTTAAAAATTTCAAAATTTTAAATTTATTTTTAACAAAAGAATGTCTTTTCTACTATAAAAGATGGCTTTTTAACAAAATACTTGAATTTTCTACCTAAAAAGATAAGTTCCCAACAATAAGTGTCATAATTTATATTTCAATCAAAAAAGATAAAATTTATACAAAAAAAAGTTGTTTAATACCAAAAAGACGAATTTTCAACAAATAAAGATTTTTTACTAAAGAAAGAAAATTTTACCTGAATTGTTGAATTTTCTCTACAAAAATTGAATTTACTAACAAAAATATGACCTCAGCAAGAAATCATTTCTCTATGAAACAGATGCATTTCCACCCAACAAAAATAAAACTTTTAAACCAAGAACATTTTTTTTTATCAAAAAAGGAGAATTCTCAACTAAAAAGGATCAATCTTAAAAAAATGGTAAAGTTAAATTTTAAGTTAAGAAATTAATTTTAAAAAAAAGACTTTTCCACTAAAAAGTTGAATTTTTAACCAAAGACATAAGCCTTCAATCAAAAATAATAATTTTTAACAATGTAGTTTAACTTACACCCGATTAGTTGAATTTTTAATTTAAAAAGATTCATTTTCAAAAAAATAGTTAAAGTTTCAACCAAAGAGATGAATTTTCAACTTAAAATATTCATAAAAATATATATACATATATATTCAAAACAAAAATAATTTCTTGAAAAAGTAATTCAACCAAATCTTTTAAACAAAATAGTTGAATACTCAAGCAAAGAAGAGTAATTTTTCATCAAAAATTTGCATTTTTATGGAAAAAGGAAATTTTGAACAAAGCGGATGACTTTATAAATCAAAAATATAAATAAAAGAGAAATAGTTGAATTTTCTGTTGAAAATATTTTAGTTAACTTTTCAAGATCGAAATATGAATTTTTCAACAAAAAATAAGTTTCTACGAACAAAATTGAATTTTTCATCCAAGAAAACGAATTTTTCCAACCAAAAGGGACGAATTTTGAACGAAATAGTTGAATTCTCTACCAAATGGTTGAATTTTTATCCAGGAAAGATGAAATTTGTACTAAAACAGATGAATTTTTGATAGGAAGAAGACAAATTTTTCTTTTAAGTTGAACTTTCATCCAGAAAAGATTTCAATTCATTTTTAATACCAAATTATAAATTTTATAAAGAAAGTAAATTTTCTACAAAATAGTTAAATTTTCAACAAAACAGTAGAATTTTCAACCAAAAGTATGACTTTTCAGGAAACTAGTTTTATTTTCAACGAAACGTAATTAAATATTTTTAACTCAAGGTCATTTATGAACGGAATAAAACAATATTTCAGATACAAATTAAAAATTTTCAAATCTATTTATTTTAAACAAAAAAAAAGAAGAACATAGAACATGATTTTTAACAAAAAACTTGCATTTTGAACAAAATATTCAAATTTTCAACTGAATAATTGCATTATCCACAAAATTATTGAATTTTCAACCTAAAAAGATGAATTTTCAACAAGAAAGTGCAATGGCTGATATTTCAACTAGAAAATATAAAATTTTGTTAAAAAATGAATTTTAAAATCACAAAGACGAATTTTTAACAAATAAAGATTTTTCAGTCATGAAAACGAATGTTCACCTAAATTGTTGAAACTTCAAGCCAAAATACGAGTTTTCTATGCAAAAATTGAATTTTCAATCAGAAAATGTGAATTTTCAGCAAAAAAATTAATTCTCAACAAAAGTAGGTCAATTTTGAACCAAAGAGATAAAATTTCTTTCAACAAAATTGCAACAACCAGAGATGAAATTTCTACTAAAACAGATGATTTTTTAAATAAGAAAGAGAAATTTTAAAAAGAGTTGATTCTCATCCAAAAAAGATTTTAATTTGGTTTTTCAACATTTAAATGTGTATTTTGAATAAGAAATAAATTCCACTTTTGGTTAAAAAATTATATTTTTTGATAGATATTGGTCGTTTTTAGTAAAAAATGACACTATTTCGTTGAAAATTTAATAATTTTAATTGAAAATTCATGAATTTGGTTGAAAAATTTTTTTTGTTTTTATTTAAAGATTCATCATTTTACTTAAAAATTTACTTTAACTATCCCAATTTGGGTGAGAAATTTACCTTTATTGATAGAAATGTAATTTTTTTCGTTAAAAAATTATCTGTTTTGTAGAAATTGAACCCTTCTAATTTTTGTGAGGAATCCATTTGTCAAAAAAAATATTTAGTTGAAAACTCGTTTTTTGTTGATAGAAAATTCATGTTTTGGGTTGAAAATTCCACTATTTGATCAAAAATTGATATTTTCGGTTGAAAACTCATCATTGTGAAGAAAAATTAATTTCATTTCTCTTGTTGAAAATTCGTTTTATTTTAGTTGAAAATCAATTTTTTTAACTGATGATATATTCCATTTTTGCTTGAAAATTTACATTTTTAGATGAAAATTAATTAATTTTGCTGAAAACCCTTTTTTTTGTTCAAAATGTACTTTTCTACATGCGAATTTAACTATTATATTCTTGGTTTGCATATTTATCTTTTTTAGTTGAAAATTTATATATTTTATTGAAACTGTATCTTTTTTGGTAAAAAATTCATCGTTTGGGTGTAAAATTGAATTATTTTGTTGAGAATTAATTTTTTTTGTTGAAAATTGGTTGTTTTAACTGAAAATTGAATTCTTCTCATTTTTGTTACAAAATCTTTTTTTGTGAAGAAAAAAAACTATTTTTTGAAAATTCGTTTTTTTTGTTGTTGGACATTTATTTTTCTAACATTTTAACTATTTTCATTTTGGTCGAAAATTGATCTTGTTTAGATGAAAATTCATGTACTACAATGATTTTAATTTTTAGAGGGTCAAAAGGATTTCAAAGGATTTCCAAACATTTTAAGGAATTTTTGAGGATTTCAAGAGATTGCGAAAGATTCAAAAGGATTTTTGAAGTTTTCCGGACTTTTGAAGATATTTTTAGATTTTGAAGGATTTAAAGGGATTTCTAAAGATTTCATAGGAATTTACATAATTTTATTAGATTCCGCAAGACTTTAATGGATTTCAAGGGATTGTGAAAGATTTTAATGCTTTTCTAGGTCTTTCAAAGGACTTACAAGAAGCTTGATAGTTTATGAAGAGCTGTACGAGATTTCAATGAATTTTAAGATATTTTTAAGAATTTCACGGGATTTCCAAAGATTT
>CAKNXH010000617.1:102472-116894 GCA_932178445.1 Andricus quercusramuli | reverse complement strand
TGGGATTTCTATTTATGTTAAGAGATTTTCAAGGATTTAGAGAGCTTGCAAAGATTTTAAATGATTTTAAAACGTTTCTCGAAATTTCGAAAATTTTATTGGATTTTAAAGGATTTCAGAAATTGTAAAAGATTCCAAAGGATTTCTAACAACATGATTGGATTCTAAAGAATTTCGAAGGTTTTGTGGATTTATACAAATATTATTGGATTTTGAAGGATTTTAAGGGATTTCTACAAGTTTTAAAGGATTTTCAAGCGATTTCTTAAATTTGCAAAATATTTCAAAATATTTTAAAATATTTTAATGGATCTCAAGAGATTGCAAAAGGACTTCCAAGTAGTGTAAAAAGATTTAAAACAGTTTCATGAGATTCCGATGAATTCAAAGAGATTTTAAAGGATTTCTAGGGATTTCCAAACATTTCAAAGGATTTTGAAGGATTTTAAGAGATTGTGAAAGATTCAAAAAGTTTTTAAGCGGTTTTTTGGAAGTTGTAAGATATTATCGGACTTAAAAGTACTTCAAGGGTTTCCTGAAGATTTCAAAGGATTTTACCTCATTTCAGGAGATTTCGTAAGATTTCCGAATATTTCAAAATATTTCGAAAAATTTTAATGAATTTCAAGAGATTCAGAAGGACTTTCAAGTATTTTGAAAAATTTTGAAGACATTGACGAAATTTCAATGAATTCAAAGAGAACTTAAAGGATTTCAAGGGATTTCCAAACATTTTACAGGATTTTCAAGGATTTTACGAGATTGTGAAAAATTCAAAAGGTTTCTAGCAGGCTTCCCGGAATTCTTAAGATATTGTCGGACTTAAAAGTACTTCAAGGGTTTCCTGAAGATTTCAAAGGATTTTACCTCATTTCAGGAGATTTCGTAAGATTTCCGAATATTTTAAAATATTTTGAAATATTTTAATGAATTCCGAAAGATTCAGGAGGACTTCCAAGTAGTTTAAAGGATTTTTTCGGGCATTATGGGATTTGTATTTATGTTAAGAGATTTTTCAGGACTTCAAGAGCTTGGAAAGATTCCGAAGGATTTCAAAACTTTTTGCGAAATTATGAAAGCATCACTGGATTTTAAGGGATTGCTAAAAGTTTTAAAGGATTTTTAAGCGATTTTTCCAATTTTTCAAAATATTTCAAAATATTTTAAGATATTTTAATGGATCTCAAGAAATTCAGAAGGACTTCCAAGTAGTGTGAAAGATTTCATAGAGTTTCACGAGATTTCAATGAATTTGAAAAGATCTTGAAGGATTTCAAGGGATTTTCAAACATTTCAAAGGATTCTGCGAGATTGTGAAGACTTAAAATGTTTCTAACAGGCTTTTCGGTATTTTTTTAATATTATCGCATTCAAAAGTATTTAAAGGGTTTCCTAAATGTTTTAAAGGATTTTACCTCATTTCAGGAGATTTCGTAAGATTTCCAAATATTTCAAAATATTCTGAAAGATTCTAATGAATTTCGAGATTCAGAAGGACTTCCAAGTAGTTTAAAATATTTTGAAGAGTATTGCGTGACTTCAACGAATTTAATGAGATTTCAAAGGATTTCAAGTGTTGTCCTTCTATGACTGGCCTGTTCCACTTACTAAATTTCAATAACGATTTTTCGAGAAACTATCAATCTGAGAGGAATAGTGTGCAAAATCAAAAATGGGTATTTTAATTGGATCTACAACTTTTAGGGTCTGGAAACTTTTCAAAATTTTTTTGTGTTAATCAAGATGAATTCAAAAACCTATCACTTTTATGGTTTTCTCATGGGTTTCACCATAAATATAAAATTATATGGTATTTCCACTATCATTTTATAAATCAGCGCATCAAAATACCGTAGATACGGAGTTTTCAATAATTCATAAAAATATGCGTTTTCCGGAAGTTCATCCAAAGTCGCAAACTTAAAAAAATTAATCATCAAGAAACGAACTAAACGTTAACTAAGTACGTGACGTTACTTCCACTGGAGCATTTTGAAGTATCTCTGGTGAGCCAGTGATTTTCTGACTCTAACTGGGTGAACCAGTAAGTAGGTCAACTAAAACAGCGTTACTGAATATACCAGTGACGCCAAATGATGGATTCAACCAGTGACATAGCGATATATGTGGTCAGGATATGAACCTCCAGTTGACTGACTACAGGTACTGATAAACCAGTTAACCTGACTGATGAAACCAGTAGCGGAATCTTACTGGAGGAAGCAGTGACGGAATTTCACTGGATGAAACAGTGTTGGAATCTTACTAAGCGAACCAGTAAAATCTCACTGAATGTCAGTGACACACTTTCGGCTGTTTTAACCAGTGAGATTTCACTGCAAATCAGTGGGTGTTGGCCCCTGGCTACTCAGGTTTGAATTTGAGCGAGGCATGCGACTGATTACTGGTACTAAGTAACCAGTGAACCTCACTGATTACACGAGTGATGGAATTTCAGTAGATAAACTATTGGCGAAATTTCACTGGGCACACCAGTGAAATCTCACTGAATGTCAGTGACACACTTCTGGCTGCTTCAACCAGAGCGATTTTTACTGGAAATCAGTGAGATTTCGCCCCTGGTCAATTGGCTTTTAATTTGAGCGAGGCGTGCGACTGACTACCGATACTGTTTAACCAGTGAACCTCACTAATTCAACCAGTGACAAAATTTCACTAGAGAAACCAGTGACAGAATTCCACTGGGTGAAACAGTGAAATCTCACTGAATGTTAGTGATACACTTCTGAATGTTTCAACCAGTGATATTTTACTGGAAATCAGTGGGATTCTGCCGCTGTCTACTTAGGTTTGACTATGAGCGATGCGTGCGACTGACTACGGGTACTAAGTAACCAGTGAACCTCACTGATTGAACCAGTGAACCTCACTGATTGAACCAGTGGACCTTACTGATTGAACCAGTGACAACATTTCACTAGATGATTCAGTGACGGAATTCAACTCTGCGATCCAGTGAAATCCCACTGATTGTCAGTGACACACATCTCGCTGCTTCAACCAGTGAGATTTCACTGGCTCGTTTCAAGGGAGTGTCTTATTTGGAATGGAATCGGTCAGATGTAGAATGTAGATATTGCAGAATATTGTAGAATTGTAGATTGTAGTTTTGTGTTGGGATTAAAGGGGAGGAAAAGGGAAAAATGGAAAAGGGAAAGAGGGTTAGGGGGTTGTAGGGTGGATTGAACTTGGCGCATCCGAGTACGCATAAACGCGTCCATTCGCCTCCACGAGTACGAGTACTTCGGTGTACTTCGTCGACAGTAGCAGGGTTCGGGGCAAATCATGCGCAGGAAGCGGAAGTCCATCTCTACTGCAGCGAGACAGAACGAGCGTGGGTGCGGTCATGGACCGACGATGAACCCAGGACGAAAAGGGGGCTGGTTTGGAGATGAGATCGCCTGCCGGAAGTTCCGCTGGACCGGAATCCACGTTACGCGCTTACTTTTACAATTCAGAGTCCCTATCCTAAAATACTGAAATAACTTCGAGAATTCACCGTTCTGAAGCCCTCTCATACTTCTTTTATAGAGAAAATAATCGGACTTTTCGAAGACCTTCCGCTTTCTTATGCCTAGTTTTCCACCCAGAAGAATTTTCCTCAATAGATTAGGTTTTTATTATCAAAGTTTTTTTCTTTACTTTTGTTGAATGGGTGATAAAGTGTGAATTTGTGTTTTTACTTCCTCATCTTCAATCCTACTGATTTTTGTATATTTGAAAAATTACAGAAAAAATACAGTGTTACGATTCAAGAAAATTTGATCATTTTGAGTGATATTCACCCAAAATTTAGAATCAATTTGCAATAAAGTAGTTGAATTCTTTACTTAACAGATAAATTTTCAATCACGTAGATGAAATTTCAGTCTAAAAAAAAAAAAGAATTTCGACGAAACATGGAATAGTTAAATTTTCGGTTGAAAAAATTATATATCAATAAAAAAACTAATTTTCAAACAAAGAATTGAATTTTTAACGAAAAGGATTAATTATCTACCAAAAAGATTAATATCGACAGAATACATGAATTTTCAATCAAAACTTGAATTTTTAAACGAATTTTGAGCCTAAAATGCAGATTTTCGACCCAAAAAATGAATTTTCAACCGGAAACATTAATTTGTCACCGAAAAGTTTACCATTTCACGCCAAAAGACAAATTTTTCACGAAATACAGAAATTTTCAAACAAATTGCGAAAATTTCAACTGAATAAAATAAATGTTAAACCAAACACCGGATAGTTAAATTTTCAGTTGAAAGAATTAATTTACAAACAAAATTCTCAAGAAAATAGTTAAATTTTAGAAAAAAAGGTTTTCAATTAGAATGGTAAAGCAGCAACCAAGAAAAATAATTTTTAACAAAGTAGATCTACTTAGAACTAAGTAAGTGAATCTGGAAACAAAAAATGGTTTTTCTGTTGCTAATCACGAATAACTAAAATATTGAAAATTTAATCAAATCGTTATATTTTAGAAGTATATACAGCTACAACTGTAATTTTCTGTTAAAAATATACTTTATTGTAAAAAACGAAAAAAGTTAACAAAAAATACAATTTAATACAAATAACTAATTTTGTCTTACATTTTCTTGTAGAAAAGTAAAAAAATTTATAATAAAGTACAAGTTTCTGAAATTCTAAAATTTATATAACTTTTTAATAATATTTTTTTTGCATTGCTGTGAAAATCAACAAGATATTTTAAAAAACTACAGGATTTTACATTTTTCCAAACTTGGTGTTTTATTCCATGAAAACACTTTTATTTTTACGTGAAGTATTGTGGAAAATGACGAATCTTTAAAAAAAATTGAAAATTTCGCAAAAGTTGCAAGAGGATTTCTGGGGAAATTCAAAATAATTTTTTAAATTTCAAAATATTTATTAATATTTTTTTTAAACAACACATTTTCAATTATAAATAACAAGTAAATAATGATTAATTCAGGAAAAATTCGATAACGTTTAAGGCACATTTAGAACTTTAAAAAAGATTCTAAAATGATTTAAAACTGGAGAAGATTTAAAAACATTTAAAACAAAATAGAGATTTTTGAAGATTTTGAACAAAAAATTCAGAAGTCTTTGAAGCATTTTGCAAGAATTTGAAATAATAAAAAAATTTCATTGAAATTCCTAAAAAAACTGAGAATGTTTTTTTTTAATAAATGTTAAAATATTATTTAAACAGATTAAAATTTTTTCTTTTTAATATTTGGAAGAATTAGAGGTAATTTTCTTAATCTTGCAGTATTTTCGGAAAATTGTAGGAAAAAATCGAGTTCCAAGATAATAACAACGTTTTCATCAGATTCCTGGAAAAATTTTTTATGATTTTTCAAACAAATTGTTGAGCGAATATTTGAAGAGGTTTCGAAACAAATTTTATGTTATAAATTTATGTTTCTATCTTCAAACTAAATGAAGTTGTATAATTTTGAAAATTTGTACACTTTTTTCATTTATTCTTAAATTTATAGTATCGAAAATGCAAACGTGAATTTCTATTTTCTGGAATCCTTGAACTGTATAATTTTGTAACTATTTTGCAACCATCAGGCACTGATATAGATGAAGATAGTCATTAACAATAATAATTTGTTTAAAAAATTATTTTTGCTCAATAAAATCAATTATTAAGTCACGCCTAATGAAAATAGACAAACAGTTGAAAATTTCAGAAAAAACCGCGACATTCTACCAATCAAGTAATGAGAATATTGTTAACAATGATAATAGATTGTTTAAACAATTATTTTTTCAACTTGAATTCATTATTACTTCACTTCAATCGAAAATTGGACAAAAAGCCAGAAATTTCAGAAAAACCCGCATCTTTCTAGCATCATTCATATATAATATTAATAATAGTAATAACAAATTGTTTGAACACATAATTTACTTGACTCTAGTTAATTATTCAACTTGTCCTAATAGAAAATTTGACTATAAGGGAATTTTTTTTTAACTGCAATTATGTAGCATTTTTCTGAAAGAATATTGTTAAAATTATTAATAAATTGTTTAAAAAATCACTCTTGTTAATATTGATGAACTATTACTTCCCTCTAATTGAAAATTGGACAACAAGTGGAAAATTTTGTAAAAAACCGCGTCTTTCTAACTCCATTCTATGAGAAAATTGCTAAAAACAATAATAAATTGTTTAAACAATTTATATGAACACCTTATTATCAGTATGAAGTAGTCTTTCATATGCCAGAAACAATGTTCATTGAAAAAACAAAAAAAAAGTCATAATTACTGCAAAAAACTCGCAAAACCCATTTTTTCACTTATGGGGTTTCTTTGGGACCCCATAAAACAGACTTACGGTGTTGATATTTGAAAAGGAATATTTTATTCCTATTCAACGGCTAATTGTGAAGAGAAATGTTGAGTTTCAACTCGATTGAGATAATATTGAGGATTCTGAATAAGATTTACATAAACTTCTTTTTTTCTTACGGGAAATACGTGTTAAACTTCATGGGGCTTGCGCCACCCCTAAATGTCATTTTTTTAAACAAAAAAATGGATTTATTTTTGTGTAGATTCAAACAAATTTCTGGGGTGTCCCCATAAGAATTGAAAAAAAAAAAAAAAAATTCCAATCAATTTTTGGACCACCCTACTGTTGACTCAGCAACACTGTCGACTTAGCCTCACTCTCCCCTAAACTGAAAAAATTGTTTGATCTTGCTCAAACTAGAGGTGCCAAGAGCTAGTACATTTTTCTACCATTCTCTCAGTTTTTTTTTCTTTTTTTTTAATCTTCCCTCTCTCTCTCCCCCCCCCCCGCCCCCTCACACTCTCTAATCGAAGGGCGCTAACCGTCTGGTGCGTTCGAGAAATTGAACAGGAGTATTAACGTGTAGCCGCTCGACCCCTGTGAAGATTAAATTTACACATAGTAGCGCCGAGGAACAATGATCGCTCTGCCTTCTCCAAGTGGTAAATATTTGAAAAAGCCACCCCTTCTGTGTGGATCTAGTCCAGTGTCGAACCAGACTCTGGCCACCCTTGGGTACTCTTCTTGATCGATGTTTACTTCGACCACTTCGCCGTAATTGCCGACGAATCATCTGTTAATGGGGAGGACCGATAGACCCAAGAATAGCCAACTACACAGACTCTAACTTCCTTTTTAGTTCATTTCAAAAGATACTCTGACGGGAAAATTTTTTCAAAAAAGTAAAAAAGAACATCACGTGCGTCCTAAACTACGACCCAAGACAGATTTATGTGTAAACATCTTCGGTAAACGTTAACTGAAATTGAAATCTTACACAAAGCAAATAATAACTCAAACGCATGTAGGAGTATACAAATTTATTTTCTCTTGTACGTAATGTCTTGCAAAAGTTTCTGGACATCTATTTTGCAATAGGTTGAACAATAGGGTGGTCCAAAAATGCAGTGGAAAAAATTTTTGTTTCGAATTTTTTTCGGGACAACCCCCAAATTTGTTCTAATCCACCCAAAAATGAATCCATTTTTTTTTTGTTGGAAAAAATTATATTTAGGGGTGGTGCAAGCCCCATGAAGTTTAACATGTATTTCCCATGAGAAAAAAAGACGTTTTTGTAAATCTTATTCAGAATCCTCAATATTATCTCAATCGAGTTGAAACTCTACATTTCTCTTCACAATTAGCCATAGAATACGAATAAAATTTCGGAAAATATTGTTTTTCTTCGGTCTATCGGTCCCATCAGTAAAGAAAAAGAATAAATAAAAAAGATTCTAGTTCTTTAAACATCGTTCTTTAATAACCTTATCGACGTTTCGGCACACAATGCGGGCCTTCTTCAGGAAAAATTGCTTATCTAAAAAAAATGTTGTTACAATAAGTTTTTTGTGTATTGTTTCGTTGTTTGCGAAAGTCATGAACTTTATAAATATTCATTTTTGTCATTATCTGTACTTAGTATGTGGAGTCAAAATTGTATAAATGAATTCAATTTATTAAAAAATAGAGAGTTAGCAATTAATAAAAAAAACAGGGAGTTTAGATTAGAAAAATGCTTTAAAAACGTATCAAACGTTGAAATACCAGAGGAAATAGCTGAAACCTTAGCTCTTGGAAATAAATTTGGTGTTCCATTTAAAGTTATTAAAATCCCAGTAAACAATATCGTTGAAAATATTGAAAATTGTATCAAAAATATAGGTCAAGATGATAAAAAGCTAAAAATTAGGAAGAAAGTAACTCAAATAATTTCAAATCACAGTAGAAATAATAAATTTAAGAATAATAACCAGAATTTTGAAACTGTCAAAAAATGCCAGCAAGAACATGAAGATTTATTGTTTTTAAAAGCCGATAAAGGAAATGTGACGGTTGCTGCGAATAGGTCAAATTATAATGAAACTATAGAGAATATTTAAAAAAATAATAATTCATACAAAAATGTGAGGACCAGTTTCGTCCCCACAATTGAAAACAAATGCAACGACATTGTTTCCAGATGGGAGAGAAAGAGATATATAAATGAACAAATGGCTTACAGGTTAAAAAGGCACAGCAGTGTTGTGGCAAAAGCATATGCTTTACCAAAAATTCATAAACCGGGTTTAAACTGGAGATTGATTGTTTCCACCATAGGATCTCCTACGTATAATTTATCAAAATACTTATCCAATATTTTAAAACCTGTTTCTGAGAATATAAACACAATTGTTAAAGATAGTTGGAATTTAAAGGATATTTTGAGAAATATAAAAGTACCAAAAACGCACTCATTAGTCTCGCTGCACGTCATTTCTATGTTTGACAATATTCCTTTGGATTTAGCTCTAGAATGCATAGAAGAAAAATTAAATTTACATAGAAATTTAGCAAAAATATCTAAGAATGAGATTTTAGTTGCCACCAGAACTGTTTTTAACAACATGGTTTTTTATTCAACGATAAATTTTATAAACAAACGTCGGGATGCCCGATGGGATCTTGTTTGTCTCCTATTGTATCTAACCTAGTTTTGGAAGATTGAAAAGAGAGCGTTAAAAAAATTAGACTTTAAGCCGATCCTATATAAAAGATGTGTGGACGATATTTTTTTGATTATTACAACAAACAGAATTGTAGATTTAGTAAACATTTTCAATAGTATTGAAGAATCCATCCAGTTCACTTATGAAACAGAAATTAATAATTGTTTAATCTATTTAGATTTAAAAATTATAAAAACATCTGAAGGTGATTTGATAACAAATTGGTTCAAAAAACAGACATGGTCTGGGAGATATTTAAATTATAACTCTCACCACTTGTTTAGTCCAAAAATTGGTTTGATTAAAGGATTAATAGACAGATGTATTAAACTAAGTGATGTAAATTTTAGAAAAGAAAATTTAGATAATATTAAAATTACTTTACAACAAAATAACTATCCACTTACATTAATAGAAAGTGTTATAAAAGAAAGGATCCACGAAATTTTTAATAGCTCAAGTAAAAGTAAGAAACATACATAAAAAATGGTTAGAAAAAATACAAAAAAAAACAGATTTAAAGGTTACTCTTCCGTATATCGAAGCTCTTTCTGAGAGACCAAGAAGTTCATTAAAAAAGTTTGATGTTAACGTTTATTTCAAGAATGATCATAATTTGAATGATTTTGTTTTTAACAAAAAAGATTCGGAAAAGGCAGAAAATTTATCAGGAGTGGTATATTTGATAAAGTGTACTGGTTGTAACAAAGTTTACATCGGTGAAACTGGTAGGAGGTTAAAAACAAGAGTCGCGGAACATAGAAGGGATTGCGAAATTGGAAATTTAGGCACTGGTTTGTCACAACACTCCTGGAATTTTGACCATTTTTTTTATTGTAATTTTAACAGTATTAAAATTTTAGCAAGAGAAAAAAAAACTTATAAAAGACGAATTATAGAATCAATTTTTATAAAAAAATTTAATAAAATTTCAATAAATCTTCAAAGTGAAACAATGTATATAAATGAAATTTACCAATGTATTATACATTAATTTGCTCTAATAACTTTTCTCTCTTTTCAAATTTCATGAGCTATGGCGCGGTTTCCTCACTCGTAATGTCAATGTAAACTTGATTTGTTCATCGTCGCTCTTGTAGTATCGTCCTTAATGTAGATTAGATATATATCTATTACTCGTTATTATTATTATACAATTAGCAGATCGAACTCGAAATTTCATTGCCTCATCTACTCGAGACCGCCACACATCTCTATCCTGTGCATCCTCCATCCAGTTTAAGTAATCATGTCCTAGTTCTTTTAAATCATCCCTTACATTTTTCTCCCATCTGTTTCTCGGTCTGCCTAAGGGTCTCTTACCAATCGGTTTCCCTCTTAAAACTTGCGCCACTGTTCATTCATTTCCCATTCTTGCTACATGCCCCGCCCATCTTAGTTTATGCGCTTTCATTACTCTATTAATATTTGCTGACCCGTAGAGAGCATGCAGCTCATCATTATGCAGTTTTCTCCATTCGCCGGTCTCTTCGTCCCTTTTTGGACCATAGATTTTTCTAAGTACTTTATTCTCAAAAACTCTAAACCTATTCTCCTCTCCTTTCGTCAGCGCCCACGTTTCGCACCCGTACATGACGACCGGCATTATTATTGTTTTGTAGATTCTTACTTTGATGTTTCTAGATAGCAATCGCGATTTTAATAGTGTGTTTGCTGCATAGTAGCACCCATTGCCAGCGTGCAGTCGCGCGTTGATTTCCGTTTTAATCTTATTTTCGCTAGTTATAATTGACCCGAGGTATATTAAACTCGCTAACCCTTTCGAATTTCATATATCCGGCTGTTAGATCCCCGTCTTGATTACTTTGTTCAGATCTGACGACGGTCATATATTTTGTTTTCGTTTCGCTAACCTCCAAGCCAATATCTTTGGCTTTTGTGATCAAGATTTCTGCATTTTTAGCTACCGTTTCTTTATCATCCCCTAGTATGTCGAGATCATCCGCATATCCAAGAATTTGTATTATCCCATTGAGGGTAGCACCGGTCGGATTCGCCTGCACTTGCCTAACCATGTATTCTAAAACTAAGTTAAAAAGGACGCACGAAAGTGCATCGCCCTGTTTCAGACCATCGCGGATCGAAAACTCTTCAGATAACCTTCCGTTTACGCGTATTCTTCCCCTACTGCCGCTTAAGCAAATTTCGATAAGTCTAACCAATTTTCTTGGCACACCCAAGAACTCTAGGATCCAGTATATTCGCGCGCGTATAATAGAGTCGTAAGCTTTTTTAAAATCGATAAATAGTTGATGCACTGCTTCATTAAATTCCCATTTTTTTTCTAGCAGTTGTCTAATTGTGAACATTTGATCGCTTGTAGATCGGTTTCGGCAAAATCCCCACTGGTAATCCCCAATGATTTCCTCGGCGAAAGGAGTTAGCCTACCTAAGATTACATTGGACAGGATCTTATAACACGACGACACAAGTGAAATTCCCCGATAATTGTTAAAGTTCATTTTATCGCCTTTTTTAAAGATAGGAATAACAATAGAGTCATTCCATTCCTCTGGAATGCGTTCTGTTTTCCAAACTGTGCGTATTAATTTCCAAATTTGTCTTTTGAGGAAAGGGCCTCCATTTTTTATCAGTTCAGCCGGTAGGTCGTCGATGCCCGCGGCTTTGTTATTTTTCAACTTCTTTATGGCCATTTCTATTTCTATAGATTATACTTGTTCCTTTCTCAAAACCAAAAATGTAATTGTTATGTCGAGTTGGAGCCTCGTGAAAATTTATTTTTTAGAGGTTTCAACAAAATAGAAAGAACAGTTTTATTATATTTATTGTTTTATTCTTTAAACAAAAATGTGAACAATTATATTCTCTCATTGAAAGCGTCTAATGTTTTGACATTGTTTTTAAAATTTTCTTAATGTTTGACTCCACATACTAAGTACAGGTAAAGACAAAAATGTATATTTATAAAGATCATGACTTTCGCAAACAACGAAAGAATACACAAAAAACTTATTGTAACAACATTTTTTTTAGATAAGCAATTTTTCCTGAAGAAGGCCCGTATTGTGTGCCGAAACGTCGATAAGGTTATTAAAGAACGATGTTTAAAGAACTAGAATCGTTTTTATTCATTCTTTTTCTTTACTGATGGGACCGATAGACCGAAGAAAAACAATATTTTCCGAAATTTCATTAAAGGCGACGGTCGAAAAAAAAGGAGAAGCAAATTCTGGAGTTACTCCGAAAAATTTGTATTTTGGAGTTCAGCTCCAGGTTTCGCTTGGATTCAAAATACGAATAAAATATCACTTTTCAAAAACCAACACCATAAGTCTGTTTTATAGGATCCCAAAGAAACCCCATAAGTGAAAAAAAAGGTTTTGCGAGTTTTTGGCGCTGCTTATGGCTTTTTGGCGATTTTTTTTATGCGAGTTGTTTCTAATACGTGAAATATGACTTTATACTGAAAATTAAATACTTTAATGCATTGTTTAAGCAATTTATTATTGTTTTTAGCAATTTTCTCATAGAATAGAGTTAGAAAGACACGGTTTTTTCACAAATTTTCCATTTGTTGTCCAATTTTTAATTAGAGGGAAGTGATTGTTCATCAATGTTAACAATAATGATTGTTTAAACAATTTACTATAATTATTAATAATATTATATTTGGATAATGCTAGAAAAATGCGGATTTTTTTTTAATTTCTGGATTTTTGTCCAATTTCATTCAAGCTAACAAAATAATTGTTTAAACAATTTATTTCAATTATCAATAATATTATATTTAAATGATGCTGAGAAGATAAGTTTTTTTTTAATTTTTGGTTTTTTATCCACTTTTCATTCAGAGTGAAGTAATAATGAATCCAAGTTAACAAAAGAATTGTTTAAACAATTTATTATACTTATTAATAATATTATAATTGAATAACGCTAGAAAGATGCGTTTTTTTTTTAACTTCTGGCTCTTTGTTTAATTTTCATTCGGAGTAAAGTAATAATGAATTCAAGTTAACAAAATAATTGTTTAAACAATTTATTATCATTGTTGATAATATTCTCTTCGCTTAATCGGTAGAATGTTGCGGGTTTTTCTAAAATTTTCAACTATTTGTTGCTGCTCAACTATTTTGTTGAAAATTCGTATTTTTTATTGTATTCGACGGTTTACGATCAGAATCAAAATCTTTTTTGGCTCAAATGTCATCAATTATACTTTTTCTTGAGAATTTATATTTTTGTATTGAAAATTCAACTACCTGGTGAAAATTTAAAGTACTTCATTAAAAATCTATTTCTTTGTAAATATTCATCGTTTTAGTTGAACATTCATAAAAAATATAACCAGTTTTTTTTTAAATGAAAATGTAAGTATTCCATTTTTGGTCGCGTATTTATATTTCTAATTGAAAATTCAGCTCTTTCGTTTAAAATTGAACTATTTTGGTTGAAAATTTATATTTTTAATTAGAAATTGATCTTTTCTATTGGAAAATTTGAATATTTGATTAAAAATTCATGTATTTTGTGGAGGGTTTAACTATTTTTCTGAAAAATCGTATTTTTTTGTTGAATTTGAATGTTTTTATGGTTTTTTTAAAAATAGTTTTACCGGTATTACTGGTTTCGTTGAGGATTCATATTTACCGTTTCAAAATTCAACTGTTTGTGAAAAATTTGTCTTTTTGGTTGAAAATTCAACTATTTTGGTGGGAAATTCAAATGTTTGTTTCAAAAGAACTATTTATTTAAAAAAATAAATACTTGGTAGAAAATCAACTTTTTCGTTGAAAATTAATAGTGTCAGGTGGAGAATTCAACTGTTTTGTGAAAAATTAATTTATTATGTTAAAAATTCGTCCCTTTGGGCGAAAAATTAATCTTTTGTTTTTTGAAAATTTATCTTTCTGGCTGTGAATTTGACTATTTTGTTGAAAATTCCTCTTTTTTCTTCATTTTAACCAGTCGACATTTTTTTTCAATCAATTTTTCCAACTAAAAATGTAACTATTTCATTTTTGGTTTAAAACTTATCGTTTTTTCAGTTGAAAATTCATCTATTTGACTAGAAATTTGATTGTTTTCATTATTAGTTGAAAATGTATGTATTTTGTTCTGGATAACCCTTTTTTGGTAGAAAATTAATCTTCTTGATTGAAAAAACTCGTTATTTGATAGGTGCACTAATTTTTTAAAAATGTTTCTTTTTAGATGAAGATCCATCTCTTCTGAAAATTCAACTATTTTGCTGAAAATTTGTTCTTTTTTAATCAATTCCTTTAACTACAAATTTAACTGCTCTATTTTTGTTGGAAATGCATCTTTTCCAGCTTAAAATTAAACAATGGGGTGAAAATTCAACATTTTTTTTCAAAATTCGTCTTTCAGGGTTGAGAATTTTTGTTATAAT
>CAKNXH010000617.1:89971-102372 GCA_932178445.1 Andricus quercusramuli | reverse complement strand
ACGAGTCATAAACCAGTCAAGTCGATATCTCGAATATCTTTTGAAGTTTTTACCATAGCAATGCAACTGCCTATTCATCGCAGCTTATTCAGCAATTTCTGGCGAAACACAGTTTTACACAATTTAGGCAGCCATTCAGTGAAAAATTTGGCTTGAAAATTCAACTGTTTTGTTTAAAATCCGTCTTTCAGGGTTGAGAATTTTATTATAATTTGCATTTTTTGGAGAGAATACTATATCCGTAGCGATAAAGCTTCATCGAACGATGTCCAGTAACATTTTTTGCTAAAATAACGAATCATAAACAAGTCACATCGAAATCTCGAATAGCTTCTGAAGTGTTCACCACCGCAATGCACATGCCTATTCATCGCAGCTTATTCAGCAATTTCTGGTGAAACACAGTTTTTCACAATTCCGGCAGCCAAAGGGCACATTATTGAATTATTGTTGAATTTTTACTTAAAATCACCAAATAGGATCGAAAATTGAATATTTTCTGTTGGAATTTGTTTTAGTGGAAATATTTGAAAAATTTATTTTGTAGAGAAGAGGCTCTCGAGGAAGCAAAATGAGTCGCGAAAAAGGTGATAGTTCCCGTCTGAACTTGAACAGCAAACCGAAAGGAATTCGCTGAGTCGTCATGAGGGTCAACTCCATGGCATGATGCAGTGACATCTTCATCTCTTTCTCATTCCATGTCGATTTCTTCCTCGATCCTCTATCGGCTGGTCGACTATGAAAAAATTCCCCACCCCCATCGATCGATTCCAAAGCCAGACGGCATGACTCTGCTGTGTCTTCTCGACACCTTCCTGAACCCTTTCGGCCTCTTTGTCGGCCACCTGAGACACCTGGTCTCGAGATCCCACATTTTATATAAGTGTAGCTATATATTTTGAAACATAGTTGCCCAATCTTCCTAATAGTCATTTTGAAATTTATCCAATTTATCTTGTCAGGTACACTCTCTAAATTTGTGTTAGAATATAACTGAATGGCAGTAAGGGGCCGTACTTGAGTCACGTAACGGATTATAGGCCCTCTCTGAGACCCCCTCCCTTTTGTAACAAAATATTTCTACCCCCCCCCCCCCCCACTTCTTCTGTAGGGGGGGCTGTGTGTTTTTTTTAGTTTTTTTGCAATTTTTAGTTTAATTTTTAGTAGAATTAGGCAGGGTGTCCGAGAACTTCATCTTCAAAATTTCCTTATTTTTCCTTGTCTAATTTTTCATTTTCCTTGATCGTTAATATTCAAATTCGAGCAGTTTAATCTGGAAATACTTTTAACATATAATCTTTTATAAACTGAATAAAACAGTATTTCAGGTAAAAATTTGAAATTTTCAAACCTATTAATTTATTTTAAACAAAAAAAATGTCTTTTATACTATAAAAAATGGCTTTTTAATAAAATACTCGAATTTTCAACGAAATAATTGAATTTTTAATATAATAGTTGAATTTTCAACCTAAGAATATAAATTTCCAACGAAAAGTGTCATAGTTTATATTTCAATCAAAAAACGTGAAATTTATATAAAAAAAGTTTTTTAAAACCAAAAAGACGAATTTTCAACAAATAAAGATTTGTCACTAAAGGAAGGGAATTTTACATGAATTGTTGAATCTTTAAGCCAAAAGACGAATTTCCTTTACAAAAATTAAATTTAGAAACAAAAAATATGACTATGGCAAAAAATTATTTTCTCCACGAAACTGATGCTTCTTTAATAAAAAAAAAAAAATGAAATTTTGAAACAAGTTTATTTTCTTTTACGAAAAAAGGTGAATTTTCAACGAAAAAAGAATAATCTTAAAAAGATGGGAAAGTTACTTTTCCAGTTGAAAAATTAATTTCAAACAACAACAAAAATACTTTTCTATTGAACAGTTGAATTTTTAACCAAAGACATACGGCTTCAATCAAAAAAATTAATTTTTATCAATAAAGTTTACCTTTTACCCAAGTAGTTGAATTTTCAACCAAATTTTTCTGCTTCCAAACAAGGAGGTGAATTTTTAACTAAAAATATTACTCTTAAAAAAAAATAATTTCTTAAGAATGTGATTCAACCAAATCTTTCAAATGAAATATTTAATAGTAAGATAATAGTAAATAATAGCAAAGAAGAATTATTTTTAATCAAAAAAATGTATTTTCATTTAAAAAAATGAAATTTCTACAATGAATGATGATGAATTCATAAATCAAAAAGAGAAATATTTTTTAAAAAATAGTGAATTTTTGTTTGAAAAAGATTTGAGTTGACTTTTCACTATCAAAATGTGAATTTTTAAACAAGAAATGAGTTTTTAAAAAAATTGAATTTTTAATTCAAAGAGACGAACTTTTACCCGAAAAGGATGACTTTTCAACAAAATTCTTTAATTCTCTACCCAATGATTGCATTTTTATCCAAAAAAATATGAAATTTCTCTTAAAACACATGAATTTTTATTTGAACGGAAATTTTTTTTCAAAAATAGTTGAATTTTCATGCAGAAAAGATTTCAGTGGGCTTTTCAAGATCAAAATATGAATTTTTTAACGAGAAATAAGATTCGACGAATAAAATTGAATTTTTCATCCAAAAAGACGAATTCTTTCAACAAAAAGGGATGACTTTTTAACGGGATATTTGAATTCTTTACCAAATAATTGAATTTTTAGTCAAGAAAGATGAAATTTGCATAAAAATATGAATTTTCTACGAAATAGTCAAATTTTTAACAAACCAGTAGAATTTTCAACCAAAAGTATCACTTTTTAATAAAATGGTTTTATTTTCAACCAAACAGTTACATTCTTATTCAAGGAAGATTAAATTTTTCTTAAAGTTGAATTTTCATCCAGGAAAGATTTCAGTTCTACTTTCAACACCAAAATATTGAATTTAACCAAAAAGTAAATTTTCTACAAAATAGTTAAATTTTCAACAAAACAGCAGAATTTTTAATCAAAAAGTATGACTTTTCAACAAAATTGTTGAATTTTAAACCAAAGAGTTGCATTTTTCGCAAAAAAAAAAATTGAAAATTCTACTAAAAAAGGTGAATTTTCAAATCAAAAAGACAAATCTTCAAAAAAGGAGTTAAAGTCTTATCCAAAAGGATTTCAATAGTCTTTTCTACAGAAAAATACAAATTTCAAACAAAAAGTAAATTTTCTATTAAATAGTTGAATTTTCATCAAAATAGTTGCATTTTTGTCCAAGAAAGATCCAATATTTCTACTAAAAAATGATGATCTTTCAAATTGAAAAGAGAAATTTTCAGAAAAAATATTTTTCATCCAAAAAATATTCCAGTTGACTTATCAGCAACAAAATATGAATTTTGAACAAAAGGTGAACATTGTACGAAGAGAGTCGAATTTTCAACCCGAAAAGACGAATTCTTAACAAATCAGTTGAATTTGAAGAAAATGATATCTTTTCAAGAAAATTGTTAAATTTAAAACCAAATAATAAAATTCATAACTAAAATATAATCTTCAGGAGAAAGTTTTTGCAAATTTGCAAAAATTACGTATGTGAGTGAAGGACCCTCTTCCCCCTACCGTGACAAATCGTAAAAAAATGTCTCGATTTTGAAATCTATTGTTGAACAAATTTTTTAATATTTATAGTGTTTAAAATTTTTGGGACAATAATTATTAATTGTGTGTTGTGGAATGTTTGTACAATAACCCTTCACAACCTAAACTCTCAAAAATAAGTATTTTTATGAATATTTTTTTCAAAATCCAAAATCTCATATTTAAGAAATGAAATGTTTATGCCTTATTATCAGCAAAAAATAGGCTCAATTCAAGTTATACTTCAATTAGGCTTAAATTGAACTAAAATCTCTTTTTCTGGTCCATGCTTGCAAGTGGGGCTTATGATAATCGTTTGAAATAAATACTCATAAAAGTTAGTTGATAAAATCGCTAA
The DNA here is from genome assembly GCA_932178445.1 of Andricus quercusramuli. Classification (NCBI taxonomy): domain Eukaryota; kingdom Metazoa; phylum Arthropoda; class Insecta; order Hymenoptera; family Cynipidae; genus Andricus; species Andricus quercusramuli. The sequence goes on along the minus strand of CAKNXH010000617.1, from coordinate 98,435 downwards.
TTAAGTCAACTTTTTCACTTAAATTTATTTAAGCCTATTTTTGGCTTCAAAGCAATATCCCTTGATTAAAAACATTGTCCTCTTCCTCAAAAATGTATCAAACGATTTCAAACTAAAAGTGTTGTAAATGAAACAATTTCAAAAATTCAGATTTCTGAATAAAAGCATTTAAAATTGAACGATTTTAGACTTTTTAGATTTTAGACTAAAATTTTGAAAATAGGACAATGAAGAAATTTTATATTTTAAATTGATATCAAATGAAAAAGTTATAATTCAACATCCGAAATGATGAGACAAATTTTCCTAAGAAAAAAAAATAAATTAACTCAAATACCAAAATTTCTACTACCGAACGTCACAAATCAAACTAATTAAAAATTAATTCAAAACAGAAAAAATGTCTAATTACAAGAAGTGTGTGACTTAAACTTTTTTATATTCAGACCCTTCAAAATGTCAATCATTTGAATCATTCAAAAATTACAGACTTGTTGATTATAGTTTCAGATAGTTGTATTTTTATCTATTTTTATTTTAAATAACATAATATTTTACACCTCAATTTAAAATTGTTCAATTCTCAACACGACATTAAGAACAATTATTTATTCTTAAAATCTTCCGAACAAATATTTTTCAATCTGAAATGATTTATTTTTTTAATCTTCAACTGAAATCAGACAATTTTGAGATATTTCTTATTAAAGTAATATCTCAAAATTGTTAATTGTTAAATAATTGTTAATTATTGTTATTTTTTCGACCAGGGTAATTCATTAATGAACTCCTGATGTTACGTATTTTCAATAACTGGTCAGATAATTTTCTGGAGAAACGAGAAAAAATCTGCCTCGGCCCAGATTTGAACCAGGAACGCCACTATTCAGTATTCACGAGTGGACTGTTAACTAATTACGCAGGATATTTATGATTCCAATCTATAAAGTTGCACAATTTTGAATGCCTATTTCTAGAATTGACTGATTTTCGAGGCCTGAATTTGACCAATTATTTCCTCAGTTTTTCATTATTTTGAATTTATTGATTATCCTGGAGGCATTTTATTTAAAATTGTTTGGTTAAAAATAATTTTAACCGAAAGTTGTGCAACTATCAAGTCTCTTAATTTGATATTTTATGACTTAGAAAAATTGAAAACAAAGCAATACAATTTTATCTAACAATTTAGAATCTCTAAATCTAAAATTATTAAATATAAATCTGTCTAAAATTGAAACCAAACAATTAACAAAGCGTTACAATCCATGCTCAATGACTTCAAAATGCATGTAAAATATAAAATTGCCTGACACTATCCGTATATTTAATAAGAACCTTCAATACCGACTGCCGATAGGGTAGGAACCTACATTACCGATAACCGATAGTCGGAAGAGCATAGATCTAGATTTTCTTCAGTCGGTATATTAGAGATCCAGATTATCATCAGTAGGTAAATTAGGTAAAGATTACCCAGTATGGTGGTCCATAAATAATAGCAAAAGAATACAATTTAAAAATTTGAATTTGACGAAATATTTCCTCAGTTTTTCATTATTTTGAATTCATTCTGGAGGCATATGACTTAAAATTGTTTGATCGAAAATAATTTTAACCGAAAGTTGTGCAGCTATCAAGTCTTTTAATTTGATATTCTACGATTTAGAATAATTGATCAAAACAATAAAACCTAACCAAACAATTTAGAATATCTAAATCTGAAATTATCAAATATAAAACTGCCTAAAATTTAAACCAAACAATGAATAAAGCGTTAAAGTTCACGATCAATGACTTATTCAGAAGGCATGTAAAATATAAACTTGTCTGACACTATCCGTATATCTATTAGGAACCTTTAATACCGACTGCTGATAGGGTAGGAACCTACGTTACCGATAACCGATAGTCGGAAGAGCATGGGTCTAGATTTTCTTCAGTCGGTAGATTAGAAATCCAGATTACCATTAAAAACATTTGTTTCTTTGAAATAAAAAAAGACGTACTCTAAATTTTAGCTAAAACCAACAATAACTAGACCTCAAATGCATTGATTAATGTATAAAAAATCATATCATAGCGAAACACACCCAGTTAGATTAATTTTTCTGGAAATTCGATTCCACCGTTGAATTAACGGTATTAATTCAAGAAATATTTATGACACATCATTTTTTCTTCAAAAGAAACAAATGTCCTCTGGAAACACCTTGAATGTTGAAATTTTTTATCTCTAGAACCACCCTATTACCTACAGTCGATAAAGTAGGAATCTAGCAGAAATTCTTACCACAGTCGATGATTTATGACTGACTAAGCAAAAAATGAGGAAATTGAACCCAACTATCCATGTAACACCTTAGTCGCTAAAACAGTGACCGGTAATTTGCTGATAGGCGATTAATGTTCTCACCCACGCTAAAATGCTACTGATGGTAACATAGATTCCTACTTAACTGACTGAAGGTATACCATATTCCTTATTTGCCAATTAAAGGTAATGCTGATATGCATCTTATCGTCGATCGGTCATGCAGGTTTCCATATTATCATCAACCGGTATTGTAGGTTCCTACTAAGTACCCTACTACTATCGGTTAAGAACGGATTTCTTTTACCGACTGATGGTGTCTCAACACGGGTACGAACCATTAATTTTCGAATATTTCCTTTATGTTCGCAAATTTTTCAAATTAGGGTCGATATGTGATCTAATTTTAGAATTTGCATAATAATTATCAATTTTTTTAGCATTTGTTCACAATACTGTTCTGTTTGAATTTTCAATGCCTTATGATACAATCATGGTAAACCTATATTTGTTTGATATTTGGAAGTCTGCATCGTTTTTCCAAAAATTTGAGTTTTTACCGTCAATGTTATTTTCACGAATAAAACAAAAACTACAATTTCTATCAGAACATGATTGAAGAAAAATCCCTGTTTTTTGGATGAACAAATTTTGTTCATTTACTTTTTTCGTAGCTTGTGTGATTCGTCTAGAAATTCTATTTTTCTATTTTCAGTGCTGTTTTTTACGAATTTGAAAGTTTGATTTTTCAAAAAATTCGAAAAGTCGTTACGAAAATATTGTAGAGCGTTCAAAAAGCAACGTTTTTTTCCCCCTGACTTCTTTTCATTTCACGCGTTTTTTGACCTGAAATGATAATTTTTGTTTGTTTTTTCGAATTTTGAAAATGCTATAACTCCGGTTTTTTTATCAGAAAAAGTCATTAGGATATTTTGTTTGTCTATTTGAGTACTACTGATAACCGTACATAGAATTTACAACTCTTGAAAAAAGTGTTCTCAAAAATTTTCAAAATGTGCTCACTTTTTGAATTTTTATACAAAATAGCTGGCTGACGAACTTGACCGTCATTTTAGGACACTCGAAGAGTATATTAAAGGCCAATCCAATCCGTTAATTTTTTTGAAATTTATGGTGCTAACAAACTGAAAATCTACAGACTAACAGACAGACTAACAGAAAGACAAACGAACATACTAACAGACAGACATACATTTTGTAAAAACCTGTTTTTTGGTTCCAGAGGGTTTTAAAAATGCGGACATATGGCAAAAACGGATAGGAGGGGGGGGGGTCAAATTTTCCACAAATCGAATACCTTCTCATTATAGGATGAGAATGTAAAAAATTTCTTGGCACTATTTTGCCACTCTATTTCTGTGGAATAAAAAAAAAACTGATTTATCAGTTTGAAATCACAAGTGCTGATTTTCTTAGTAGAATTTTGACTAATTCGAATTCAGAGAGCAAGCGCTTTCAAATTTAAGAATGTTTCATTCTGATTTTTTGAGTTTTGAACTTGAAAAAAAATGATCCAACTCAAAAAATTCCAAAAAGATGGCAAAAGGCTACGATGACTCTCACTTTTCTAACGTTGATTAATTTCTCTGAAAGAGTGATCCTTCTTCATACGTAATTAATACCCCATTCTCTTTGACAATCACTGAAGCCGACTATTATAATAATTGAATCCATCCATCGAAAATTGAAAAAACTTCACCTTGCCCGAATGACAGACTCAAACCGACATCTGTCATCCGTCCTAAATGCGAAATAATTAGCGTCGGTGGGATCAATCGCCAGGGGAAATCATCATCATCATCATTCTCAGAATCGTTCCAGAACTTTCAGGAGTTTAGATTTAGAACCAATCATTTCCTCTTCCCAGATAAAATTCCTTTCGATAAAATCATCCCTTGAGCACTGAGAAAACAAGTGAAGCTAAAGAGTCATTTTTCTGAGATTTTTTTTATCCTTACTAAATTCAAGTTCTCAAAAGGCTCCTAATTCTGAATGCCAAGAAATTTTTAGCTCGTCAAAAATATTGTTGACTTGTTCAGCCTGTTTAATTTTCTGAAACACTAAATTTTAATCAGTCAAACATTGACAAATAATATTGAAGAAACATAGTTTGACTGAAAAACCAGTCATTATTGTCAAATCAGTCGTTTAAAAAGATTAATTAGTTTCTTGGAATTACTGATTTCCAGTCAATGGAAGTGACTGATTTGTTTACCAATTGAGCATTATTAATGCATTATTATTAATCATAGTTTATATTATATTTTCTAATTATTGAAATCATATGATAATAATTGTATCCATAATTCTAATGTTACATTATAATAACGTTTTGTTATAAATAATATGTAAGATTTCATTCAACTCGTGAGACACTGTTTAAATTATTAATAACAGATTATTCAAATTTTTCATAAATGAATGATTTACTCTATGAAAGTCACAGATTATAGCATTTAAAATGACTGAATAATTAAGTTAAAGCTGCGGATACGGATCAGACTATTCAAAATGAATAATATAATCAGTGAAAGTTACGGTACCAAAAATGGAAAATTACTAATTTAATTAAAAGAGTTACAATTCTGAATAACTGATTCAGTCAGTGGAAGTTACTAATTAGATCGTTCTAAGTAAATTATTTTATCAGTTAAAAGTACAGATGAAATCATTAATAATTACTGAAAAGTCAGTAATTGATGATGATTTTTTAATTATTAATTTGAATCAGTCAAAATGTACTGCGAATAAGTCACTTTTGTCTAATTACGATTTTTAGTGGGAGGGGTCTTCCAAAAAATAGATGAATTTTTAACCAAAAAGATTAATTTTTAACCCAGAAGATTTATTTTCTACCAAGAAAGATTAATTTTCAACAAAATATATAAATTTTCAATTAACGAGATGAATCTTCAACGGCAAAAATTAATTTATATAAAAAAAAGTTTAACTTTAAAACAAGTATTCGGAAATGTTGGAATTTTAACCAAAAAAGATTAATTATCTACAAAAAATGTAATAATAGATATTTAAGCTAAAAAAGTTGTTAATTTTAAATTAAAAACAGTTAAATTCAAACATGGAGGATAAAATTTCTACCAAAAGAAATTAAATTTTGAAACCAAAGGACGAATTTTCAACAACATAGTTAAAAATTTTACCAAGAAAGAATTTTTAGTCAAGAAATCAAACATGTACAACCAAATTGTTGAATTTTCTAGCCAAAAAAAATTTTTTGCTCCAAAACTTTTCAAATTTTAACTTTAAAATATGAATCTCTAACAAAAAACTCCATTTCCCACCAAACTATTGAATTTCCAACCGGGGAAGACGAATTTTCTAGAAAACAGTTGATATTCGATCAAAAAATGTTGACGTTTAGGCAAAACTTTTGAATTTTTTCCAAAAAAATTAAGCTTTTAAATAAATAAATGAATTTTTAACCAAAAAATATTTTTTCTCGACCGAAAAAATGAATTTTTAAACAGCAAGAATAATTTTCTCCGAAGAAAGTCGAATTTTGAACACATGAGAAAACATGAATTTTCAATCAAATAGTTACATTTTCAACTAAAAAAATCATTTTCAACCAATAAACATTTTAGAGTTGAAATTTCATTACAATTGTATTTTTTCAAGACAATAGAATTTAACTTTTTATTTGGATTTTAAACTATTTTCTTGAAAACACTTTTTTTTTTTGAAGATTCATAATTAAAGATGAAAATTCATTTCTTCAGTTGAAAATTAATTTCCTCAACTGGTATTATAACAATTGCATTTTTGGTCAAAGATTTATATTTTAAATAAAAATTGATATTTCTTTGTTGAATATTCGTAATTTTCAAATTAAAATCTTTTTTGGTTTCAATAGTTTTTAAAACATGTATCGTTGAAAATCATTTTTTTTTGTTGAAAAATCAAATATTTGGTAGAAAATTAACCTACTTCATCAACAATTCATTTTTTTTTTTGCAAAAAAATCCAACAATTTCGCTAGAAAAATGAACTTTATATGCGAAAATTTAACTATTCTGTGGGATATTCGTTTTTTCTATTTTTTTTTTGTATCTGAAGATTGGACTACTTTATTTTTAATTAAAAATTTATTTTTTATAAGTTGAAAAATCCGCAACAACTCGTTTTTTTTTCCTAAATTGAACTATTTCGTTCAAAATTTCCTTCTTGGTCAAAAATCAATTTTGGTAACTAAAAAATTTACCTCATCCATTTTTGGCTGAAAATTGGTCTTTTTTATTTGAAAATTCAACTTTTTTATTGAAAATTCCTTCATTTTGGTAGAAAATTAATCTTCTTGTTATCTTTATGGCTGTAAATTGAACTATTCCAGATAAAGTTAATGGAAAATCACTTGTCTTTTTTCGTTAACAAATAATGTTTTAATTTGAAATTTAGTTATTCCATTTTTGTTAAAGTTTGATCACTTTTTGTTGAAAATTCAATTATTTGGTAAATAATCCATGCATTGTGTTGAAAATACGAATTTTTTAAAAGAAATTCTTCTTGGTGGAAATATTATTTTAGTTGAAATTCATCTTTATGGTATAAAATTCAACTATTTCAATTGAAGATTCATCATTTTATTTGAAAATTAATCTTTTCAACTAAAAATTTAACGATTTTTTTTTGGTTGAAAATGTATTTTCTACAGTAAAAAATCAACTATTTCGTTGAAAAAGTATTTTTCTTGAATGAAAATTAACTTTCTGTTCAAAAATTATTTTTTCCGATTTGAAAGTCAACTGTTTTTTAAAAACTGAACTATTTGGTTGAAAATTCGTCGTTTCTAGTTGAACTTAACTGGTTGAAATCTGTTTTTTTTTTGGAAATTACTTTTTCAAACTGGAAATTCACCGATGCCATTTTTGGTGTAAAATTGATATTTTTAGTGGAAAATTGAACTATTTCCTTAAAAATTCATCTTTCTGAATTGAAAATTTACATCCCGTTCAAAGGTCTTTTTCTGGATTCAAAAGTTAACTGTCTCTTAAAACATCCGACGTTTTGACTAGAAAACTGAACCATTTTGTTAAAAATTCATCTATTGAGGTAGAAAATCCAACATGTTTGTTGAAGTTTATCTATTTGGTTGAGGATTCTACTGTTTGCCTGAAAATTCTTTTATTGTTGAATTTAACTGGTTGATCATTCATTGTTATTTGTTTTACATTTCTCAAACTAAAAATGTCACTGTTCCATTTCTGGTTGAAGAATTATCTTTTTTAGTTGAAAATTCAGAAATTTGGTCGCAAATTCGTGTATTCTGTTAGAAATTTATTTTTGTAGGCTAAAAACTCAGTAACTTGGATAAAATTAAACTATTTTTCTAAAATTTTAATTATTTTGTGGAAAATTCCTCCTTTATGGTAGAAACGTCATATTTCTTGGTTGCAAATTCATCTTTCTCAGCTGAAGAAGAACTTGTTGATGATAGATCTTCTTTTCTAAATTTTCATTGTAAAAATGTATTCAAGTGAAAAAATGTGAAGTAAAAAATTACGAATGAAATATTTCTCAATGGTGTCATAATAATTAAAAGGTATCATATTACATTCACTATGAAACACTTCAAAGTTTTAAGATTTTGAGTCGAATTATATTTCATTTTGAACAAAATAGTTTACAAAAGAAATCGTCAACCAAATGGTTGAACGAATCAATTTGTTGTTTCGAAAATCAAATATTTCTTCCTAGAAACAAAAATTCTTCTCAGGCAGTCAAAATTCCATTCCGCAAAATCACCCTTAAGTGTGACCTGGTGAGTCGAGATTCTCGGAGGTTCGAGATATGTGGTTGAACGTTTGACTCTAAAAGAATGCCATCATCCGGAATGGTCCAGCTAGGCTCGCTAATGGCCCCACTTAACATCTCAACCATCTCGAAGGTGCTTCTCGCGCGAGCTTGACTCCTTCACTCCATCAAGGAAGGGTTCAAGATTCAAGACGTCCAGTCCAGAGCAGAGTTAATAATCGGCAATATTTATTCCGGATTGGTCACGGCTCGGTTTGGAGAGTGATGAGGATGTAGGTGAGAAATTATGAGCTGGATGGACCGCCGCGGCCGCGGCGGTCCATGCAACGCCGCGCGGTACTGATCAGTATTGTCCAA
>CAKNXH010000617.1:69137-89961 GCA_932178445.1 Andricus quercusramuli | reverse complement strand
ACGAGGCGAAAGTTCCATCTGGGTAATGAGGCGTTGACAGCAAAGTATAATTCTAAATTATCTTGTGGGACCATTCATTTAGGAAAGAATCCACTCGGGATTAGGTAGAGAAAAAGAGCATAGACATTTTACGTAAACAAAATTTTCCTAAAATGGTCAAGTTCAATTAGATCAGCTTTCTTACTAGAAAATAATATCTTACCAAAAACAACCAAGATAGAAAAGATTTGCGATATGAAAGTTTGTTAAGTGGTTCGAAAAGATATCTGAAGGGTACTTCAGAGAGGGGGAAATGGGTGATTTTTCACGGAAATATGAGAATAATAGGAGAATAAAATACTTTCAAACGAATTAATGCAAAAAGGTGTCATATTACATTCAATATGAATCATTTTCTAAGACATCAAATCGAAATATATCACAAATTTTGGTGTGGATGTTCTGTTTTTTCAAGGGATGAAAAGATACTATTCGTTGGAGGCGCTCAAAAAAATTGATCAGAAGCTACGAGGCGAAAGTTCCGTCTGGGTAATGAGGCGTTGACAGCAAAGTAGAATTCTGGATTATCGTGTGGGACCATTCATTTGGGCAAGAATCCACTCGGGATTATATAGAGAAAAAGCGTGTACATTTAATGTAAAAAAAATGTTCTGTAACTGTCAATTTAAATTGGGAAAGCTTTCTTACTAAAAAAATAATATCTCACCAAAAACACCAACGATATAAAAGATTTGCGATATAGAAGTTTGTTAAGTGATTCGAAAAGGTATCTAAGGGGCCGTCCACACACTGAGGAAAAGGGGCGATTCTTCACGAAAATATGAGAATAATAGGGGAATGAAATCCTTTCAAACAAATTAATGGTAAAGAAAGGTATCATATTACATTCGATATGAAACACTTTCTAATGCAGCAAATCGAAATATATCGCAAATTTCGGTGTGGATGTTCCGTTTTTTCAAGGGATGAAAAGATACCATTCGTTGGAGGCGCTCAAAAAAATTGAGCAGAAGCTACGAGGCGAAAGTTCCATCTGCGGGTAATGATGCGTTGACAAAAAAATACTATTCTGAATTATCTTCTGTGGGGCCATTCATTCAGGAAGGAATCCTCTTGTGATTAGATAGAGGAAAAGAGTAGAAATTTCACGTAAATTTTTATTTTTGGAACTGGAAAGTTGAACTAGGAGAGCTTTCTACTGAAAAAAAATGTCTCACCAAAAACTGTTGCGATGCAAAAGATTTGCGAAATCAAAGTTTGCCAAGTAGTTCAAAAAGATTCCTAAGCGGTAGTCCATAAACTACTGAAAAAGGGTGATTTTTCACAAAAACAGGGGAATAATGGGGGAATGAAATATTTAAAAAAATCAATGTGAATAGGTATCATATTACATGCAATATGAAACACTTTATCAAAATGTAATGCAAAGTTTTGTGTGGGTGTTCCGTTTTTTTGAAGGTCAAAATGATACCTTTCGTTGAAGACGCCCAAAAAAATTGATCAAACGCTACGAAGCGAATGTTCCATCTGGTTAATGAGGCGTTGACAGCAATGTAGAATTCTGGATTATCGTGTGGGACCATTCATTTGGGAAAGAATCCAATCGGGATTATATAGAGAAAAAGCGTGTACATTTAATGTAAAAAAAATTCTGTCATTGTCAATTTAAATTGGGAAAGCTTTCTTACTAAAAAAATAATATCTCACCAAAAACACCAACGATACAAAAGATTTGCGATATAAAAGTTTGTTAAGTGGTTCGAAAATATATCTAAGAGGGAGTCCTCAAATTGAGAATAAGGGGTGATTCTTCACGAAAATATGAGAATAATAGGGGAATGAAGTCTTTAAAAAAAATCACGTAAATAGGTATCATATTACATTCAATATGAAAAACTTTCCAAGGCATCAAATCGAATTATATTACAAAGTCCTTTGTGAGTGTTCCTTTGTTTTAAAGGTTAAAATGATACCTCTCATTTAAGGCACTCAGAAAAATTTATCAAAAACTTCGAGGCCGAGAGTACCATCTGGATAATGAGCTGTTGACAGAAAATTTGATGCGATGCAAAGGATTCGCGAAATCAAAGCTTGTCAAGTAGTTTGAAAAGATGCCCGAGGGCTAGTGCATAAACTACGGAAAAAGGGTGATTTTTCACGGAATTAGGAGAATAATGGGGAATTCAATCTTTAAAAAAATGTAGATAGGTGTCATATTACATTCAATGTAAAACACTATTTAAGGCTTCAAGTCGAAATATATTGCAAAGTATTTTTTGCGTGTTCCGTTTTTTTTCAAGTTAAAATGATATCATTCGTTGGAGGCACTAAAAAAAATTGATCAGAAGCTTCGAAGCCGAGAGTTCTATCTGGGTAATTAGGCGTTGACAGCAAAGTAGAATTCCAAATTATCATTTGGGGCCATCCATTTAGGAAAGAATCCGCTGAGGATTACGTAGCGAAAAAGAGAAGCAATTTTATGTCAATTTTTATTTTTAAAACTGTCAGGTTCACTTAGCAAAGCTTTCTTACTGAAAAATAATATTTCATCGAAAACACCTGCAATGCAAAAGATTTGCGAAATCAAAGTTTGCCATGGAGTTCGAAAATGTAAATAGGTATCATATTACATTCAATATGGAATACTTTTTGAAATTTCAAATCGGAATATATTTCAAAGTCTCGTGTGGCTGTTCTGTTCCTTAAAAAGTTAAAATGATACCTGTCATCAGAGGCGCTCAGAAAAATTGATCGGAAGCTTCCAGGACAATAGTTCCATTTATGTAATAAGGCCTCGACAGCAAATAATATCTCACCAAAAATACACTAAGCTTCAATTAGGAAAGCCTTCTTACTGGAAAAAGATTGATATTTCATAAAAATATGAGAATAATAGTGAAATAAATTTCCTTTGGAACAAATTATCGTGAATAGGTATCATATTACATATAATATGGAACACTTTCCAGGATATAAAGTCGGAATATAATGCAAAGTTTCGTGTGGGTGACATTTTTTGTCAATTTTTATTATTGAAACTGTCAGTTTCAATTATAAAAACCTTGTTACTAAAAATATGATCTCACCAAGAACCTCCACGATGAAAAAGATTTACAAAATCAATGTTTGCCAAATGCCAAGTAATGCGAAAAGATATCTAAGAAGTTGTCCATAAACTGAGGAATAAGAGTGATTTTTCACGAAGATAGAATAAGAGGACAATGAAAGCCTTTGAAAAAATGTAATGTAAATATGAATCATATTACATTCAATATGAGAGAAATTTCAGAGTTGGAACATTTTCAAATGTCAAAGTATTCAGTTTGCGACGTCAAATCTTAAAGTCTTATACTTTGAAGGCACAAGAATTTCAAATTTTTAGATTTGGAGGGTATGGCTTAATGGTGTATAATAATAATTATGAAAGGGTATCATATTACATTCACTATGAAACACTTAAAATTTTTTAGATTTAAAGTCGAATCATATCGCATTTTCAACCAAATAGGTAAATTTTCCACCGAAAAAGGTTCTCTATCAAAAAAGATAAATTTTGAAACCCGAAAATACAAAATTTCTTTCAAGAAAATGAAAATTTATTCACTTTTTTCGAAATTTCGGCCATTCAACTTATAGATTGTACTTTTACTACAAAATTTTCAATTCATCCAAATTCCTTTAAAATAATTCTAGAATCAAATGAGTCACGCTTACCCTGGAAGGGATATGGCCTAATAGTACAAGAATAATAAAAAGGTATCATATTACATTCAATATGACACACTTGAAAATTCTAAGATTTCAATTTGAAGTATATGACATTTTCAATATGATAGTTGAAGTTTCGAGCAAAAAAAGATTTTCTAACAAAATAGATAAATTTTAATTCAAAAAGTACTATAACTAATTTTTCATTTTACTTCTTTTCTGAAAAACATAATTTTCTTATTTGAAAGAGTGCAATTTTTTTCCTTGTTATACACTTCTATACAGTTTTATATAAAAGAAAAAATTGTAACAGATGAAGTTTCAGAATAATTTTATTGTTTTTATATCTACAATCAGGATGTCTGTCAAATTCTGAAATAAATACCCTGAAAATTCCAGGTTTTTCCCATGTAAGCTCGCTCGAAGACATTCCCTGGCTTTGAAAAATATTTCTCGAAATTTTGAGTATTTTCCAGGTACATAAATATCTCGTGACAATTCCAGGTTTTCTAGATTTTATGGGTAATTAGACACAGTAATTTTTATTTTTAAATTCCATTGAATTGAATTTGAAAAAAAACTGAGGAGAAAATTAAAAAATGTTGATTGCCTAATGAATGAAAATTGCCTAATAGCATCCTTACATACCAATACGATCATCAAGTTCTATTTTGAAATAGAAAATTATCCATTTTATGAGTCATACGTACCTGAAACACAAAATAAATGTACCCATTAGTATCAGGACAATAATTTTTTAATATTCAAGAAGGCAGTCTTAACTTAATTTAGTAAAAATTAGGTTCAAATTAAGTTTATCCTATTATTTATTCATCAACATTTAGGGTGTGTAATCAAATTCTGAAGAAATTTCCCTGAAAATTCCAGGTTTTTTCCAGGTATCTTTAGGTTTTTCCAAGTATAATTTTTTTTACTATCCATCTGTAAATTAATAAATTGCAAACAAATTTATTTAAAAAATCGGGAAATAATGTGAATAATTTTTTTCAGTCCTTATAAATACATATCCGATTGTGCAAAAATGGTCCTTTTTTATAAAATTAAAATTAAATAACGATGTTTCCTAATTCAAGGAAGCAGCTTTATAAAAAATAAATAAAATAAATGGAAAATTATTTTATAAATCTTAAATAAACTCGTATTATCACTATCGAATAATTTCAGAAATTAATAATACTAAAAACAATATTAATTAATTTTTTAATTGGTTGATAAAGCCAATGAATTTCATCAATCATTCAAATCGGATTTATGTAACATTTAAATAGGATTTATATAATAATAAATCCGGCGAAACTGATAGTAATTTCTGATTTAAAAAAAAATCTAATCATCAGCTGTCCATTTGATAATTGTACGATGGGAAATTTTTTATAAATTTGAAAATTATTATACACTTCGCTGGAAATTATTTTTTATAAATATAGACAAATGTATAAACAATAAGATTTCTTAAGAATGAATAACTATTCCATTGTTATAAAAAATTAACAGAGATTTAAAAACACTAGGTAGTTTTTTTGCAACAATTTTTCTCTCCTATTTTTTCACACTTCACTTCGTTTTTTTTCAACAAAATGTATGAATTTTTTTCAAAAAGATTTTTTTTTCAACTAAACAAAAAATTGTTAAATCCTTAGCAGAAAAAATTATTCCCAGCAAGAGAAAATAACGAATTTTCAACAAAACAGATACATTTTTAACCAAAGAAATGAATTTCTAAGAAAAAAATTACTTTCTTTTCAAACTTTTTTAGCCAAAAAATATAATACTATACCAAAAGAGATGAATTTTTGATTTTCCTGATAGTTGAGTTTTCAACTGTACAATATCAATTCTTAACAAAAAATGGAATAGTTAGTTATCCAATAGAAAATTAACTTTCAATGAAGAAAAATGAATTTTCAACAAAATAGTTGAATTTTCGACTATAGAAATGAATACTCAACTGAATTGATGAATCTTCAGCCAAAAAAATGAATATTCAATGAAATGGTAAAATTTTTTATTTGAAAAGGTTTTAACCAGAAAGAATAATTTTCTGTCAAGAAAGTCGAATTTTCATCCAGATGGTTCAATTTTCAACTGAACGATTTCAATTTTCAACCAAAAATGAAATAGTTGTGAAGTAAAAAAATTAACTTTCAACCATGAAAAATGAATTTTTTACAAAATAGTTAAATTTTCTACCAAAGAAAATGAAAATTCAACTAAAATGATGAATCTTCACAAAAAAAAAATTAATTTTCATCCAAGTGGTTAAAATTTCATACAGAAGGGTTCTAAACGAGGAGAAGAATTTTCGACCAAAAAAGACTCATTTTAAACAAAATAGTTGATTTTTCATTCAAAAAGGATGAATTGGTAACAAAATAAATAAAGAAATTTTCAAACGACCAATTAAATTTTTGAAAAAACAATAAAATTAAAAAAAAAAATGTTTTTTGAAACCAAAAAGTGAACTTTGAACCAAGAAAAATGATTTTCTGTCAAAAAAGTCGAATTTTGAACCGAAATAGGAATAGTTACATTTCCAGTAGAAAAATTAACTTTCAACCAAGACAAATTGATTTTAACGATATAGTTGAATTTTCGTCCTAAGAAATGGATATTCATAAAAAATAATGAATCTTTACCCAAAAAATGAATTTTTAACCGAATGGTTAAATTGTTATAAAAAAAGATTTCAACCAAGAAGAATTTTCTACTCAAAAAGTCGAATTTTAGACAAAATTATTCTTCTTTCCACCAATGAAATAAATATTTAACCAATAAGATTAATTTTCAACAAAGCAGAATTATTTTCTACCAAAAGAATCAAATTTTCAACAACATACATGAATTTTCAACCAAATAGTTCAATTTTCAACTAAAAAAGATCAGTATTCAACCTAAAATGAAATCGCTACATTTTCAGTTGTAAAAATAAATTCTAACTAAAAAAATCAAATTAAAAAAAGTTACATTTTCTACCAAACAAATTGATTTCTAACAAAGCTGTTCCACTTTGAACTCAGTAATTGGATTTTTATCGAACAAAAATGATTTCTGAACGAAAAATATAATTCTTGATATTTCAAGCGAAAAAGGTTATTAATTTCAAATTAAAAACAGTTGAGCGCAAAAAAATGTTGAATTCTTAACAAAATAGTTAAATCTTCAATCAAAATAGATTAATTGTCAATCAAACAGTGGAATTTTCAATCAACAAAAATTAAATTCTTACAGTGATCAATTTTCGAAAAAAAAAGATATTGTAACAATAAAGTCGTATTTTCAACCAAACAAGTTTTTTTCAGTCAAAAAATTTTTAAATTTTTAAACCGAAAAGACAATTTTTTGTACAATCCAGTTAAATTTTCAGCCCGAAAATATGAATTTTACACTAAAAGTTGAGTTTCAACCAAATAGGTGAATTTTTTACTGAAATAGTTAAATTATTCAATAAATTAATAAAACTTTCATTAGGAAAAAATAATTTTCAACAACAATTTCAGATGACTTTTAACAATATTCTGGAATTTTCAACAATATAATCAAATTTTCAAACAAATTCTACAATTTTTATCCAAAAATGATAAATACTGCATCAAAAACTGTATAGTAGACTTTTCAACCGTAAAGAATTAAATTACTAAAAAATTGGTAACTTTTGGTTCTATTTTTATTTATTTTTCATTAAAAGATGTATTACAAACTGTACGTACAGTCAGACTCAAAATGTATTCAACCTCTAAATTTATTTATAAAATCTACAACGAAAGACCCAGTTTCAATTGCTGCAAATTTTTCCGGCATACTTAAAAAAAAATCTCTTACTGAAAAATCAACTATTGAACATTCATAGGTAATATTGATAATTTATCAAAATTTGGGAATTTCATGAAGAATTTGAATTTAGTAATAACTGAACTATTTTATCATTGATTATTTACATTTGAACTTAAATGTCCAATTTTGCCTGACTCAAAGTTGAACTGTAGCGCATCCAATCCGGCTCGAAGGACCAAATTCATGATATAAGTCCTCTGGCAAAGGTATTCCACTCAGTACCCAAATAAACATATAGAAAAATAAAAATCGTGAATAAACAAAAGAATATTGAAAGAATCAGTAAATTTTCCAGATGTTGTCTCCTATCATCCAAATCATCCGTTATAAGAAGACGTGAGGTAGAAATAAGGGAATTACAGTGAATGGGACGTGACGTTTGTAGGTTTGGTTTGCTGATAATGTCCATTCTGGGAGAATGTTTCGTCCGGGAAAGATAGATCAGACAGAGCCTGACCAGGCAGCCAGAGCCAACTCGTTGCGGCGCTTCCTCCTTTCCGCCGGAACTCGATAGCAATCGGATAGCCCCGGTCCCGGCCGCAATATATACTCCCAGCATACACACGCAAACTTGTTACGAATGTTACGTGTACTTACAGACAGAACGTAGAAGTACACGAATAGAGAAATACCTACCGGTAGCGATGCTACCAGGCCGCAAAAGCAACTTAATGTCCCCATTTGTCCAGTGCTCTCCGGAGGCGATTCATCTCACCCTTTGTGCATCCAGGAACATGTCGTCCGTTCGCCCAAATAAAAGGCGCCACCCCATGAAAACTGCACCAAGGAAGAAATTAACCTTCGTGCTTGCTTGTCCGGACGACTTATTTAGCCAACGTGGCCGACTCTTGTTTTTTCGTGTGGAATCAATTTCTCGTTTCTTGATTTCCGTTCTGAAGGTGGTTCAGGCGATTTGGAAGTGGCCCTCCTGGTTTTTGAAAAGTGGAGAATGGGTCCATCACCACGACAATGCACCTGACTCTTCATCGCAGCTTATTCAGAAATTTCTGGTGAAACACTGCCTTGCACAACCTTGGCAGCCACTGTGTGGTCCTGAGCGAGCTCCCTGTGATTTTTGGCTGTTTCATCAATTGAAGTATCCTCTAAACTGAAAGGGAAACGATTTCGAGACGTGGAGGAATCAAAACAGATCAAATTATTACTTAATAATCAATAATCAACTAAATAATCTTGATAAACAGAATCACCATGACTTGGGGATGAGCCGTGTGGCTGCGAAATTCATTACACGGCTCCTGACGAAAGACCAAAAGAATTATCGACTGGAATTCGGTTAGGACTATTTGGAATTATTCAGAAACAATCCGAAAATCCTCGATTAGGAAGTTGCTCTACAGCATGAATATTCTCCAAAAGGTCAGAATTTAACATAGAGCACAACTAAGAAGTTCTAAAGAGATTGCGTGACACATCAATAAGGAAATGGCCTGATTTGTCCAGAATTCTTCTTGTTTGAAATGAAAATTTAATAATTTGGTTTAAACTTAAATTCATTTTTGAAAAATTTGGTTGAAGATTCATAATTTTAATTAAAAATTCATGACTTTGGTTGAAAAATGAGATATTTTGTTGAATGTTCATTTTTTGTTTCGCTGAAAATTAATTTTTTTAATAAGAAATTAATTAATTAAAATTTAAATATTCGAGTTGAAACTTTAACTAATTTGTTGAAATTTTTTAAAAATTAATTGTTTTAAGCTGAAAATATAACTATTCAATTTGAATATTCTATCATTTCAGTTAAAAATTTACCTCTTTGGATGGACATTATTGTTTTTAACTATGAATTTAACTATTCAATTTTTAGTTAAATTTTTTTTTTTTAGTTGATAAGTCGTCTTTTTTGGTAGAAATTAATCTTTTTAGTCGCAAATTCATCTTTTTCGTTATTCGTTATTTTAATTGAAGATTCATCATCTTAGTTGACGATTCATCAGTTTGGTTGAAAATTGGTTTTTTAACTGGAAATTTAACTATTCCATTAATTTTTAGAAATTGCTTTTTTTAATTCAACTATTTGGTTGAAAATTTGCCTTTTTTAGTTGAAAATTCAACTATTTCATTGAAAATTCATATATTTTGTCAAAAAATATTTTTTTCTGTAAAAAATTGAGCTACCTGTTTAAAAATTAACTTTCTTGTTAGAAAATTCATCTTTTTGGTTGAAATTAAACTAATTTGTTAAAAATTGTTGTTTTTTTTTTGTTTTTGTTTAAAATTCAACTATTCCAGTCGGAGTTGAAAATTGATGTAATTTGTTGAGAAATAGCATTTTTTTGATTAAATTCAACTGTTTTTGAATGCACCATTTAATTTTTTTCGTAAAAATATCAACTATTATATTTTTTGTCCAGAATTCTTCTTTTTTCTAATGAAAATCTAATTACTAGGTTTAAACTTAAATTCTTTTGTTAAAAATTAATTAGTTAACTTGGTTGATGATTAATAGTTTTAATTGAAAATTCATCAATTTGGTTAAAAAATGAGATATTTTGTTGAAAGTTAGATTTTTTCTTTCGCTAAAAATTAATTTTTTCACTGAAAATTCAACTATTCGAGTTGAAACTTTAATTAATTTGTTGAAATTTTTTTTAAATTAATTGTTTTAAACTGAAAATGTAATTATTTCATTTGTATATTCTATCATTTTATTAAAAAATGTATCTCTTTGGATGGACATTATTTTCTTTAACTAACAATTTTACTATTCAATTTTTAGTTGAAAAATGATTTCTTTTTAAATTGATAAGCCGCCTTTTTGGGTAGAAATTAATCTATTTACTCAAAATTCATCTTTTTTGGTAAACATTCCACTAACTGAAAATTTAATTATTCCATTTTTTGTTAAAAATTGATATATTTCAGTTCAACTATTTGGTTGAAATATAGTCTTTTTTAGTTGAAAATTTAACTATTTCACTAAAAATTCATATATTTCGTGGAAAAATGTTTTTTTTTGTAGAAAATTATGGGCTTCTTGTTTGAAAATTCATCTTTTTGGTTGAAAATTCAAGTATTCAAGTTCATTCATCGTTCATTCATTCATAATTTTAGTTCAAAATTAATCTTTTTGGTTAAAAATTAAATTAATTTGTTAAAAATTTGTTCTTTTCTCTTAAAAATTATTTTTTGTTTGTTTAAAATTCAACTATTTTAGTTGGAGTTGAGAACTGATGTATTTTTTTGAAAAATCGTCTTTTTTAGTGGAAATTAATCTTTTAAGTCGAAAATTCATCTTTTTCGTTACTCTTTTGTTCGTTAATCCAATCGAAGCCTCATAATTTTAGTTGACAATACACTATTTTGGTTGAAAATTGTTTTTCTTTTTACCGAAAATTTAACTATTCCATTTATTGTTAAAAATTTATCTTATTTAATTCAACTATTTCGTTGAAAATTTGCCTCTTTTAGTTGACAATTCAAGTATTTCACTGAAAATTCATATATTTAGTTGAAAAATTGTGTTTTTCCGTATAAAATTGAGCTTCTAGTTTAAAAATTTACCTTCATGTTTGAAAATTCATCTTTTTGTATGAAAATTCAAGATTTATTTATTCATTATTTTTTTAATTCATCTATTTCAGTCGGGGTTGAGAATTTATGTATTTTGTTGAGAAATCGTGTTTTTTTATGAAACACGGTTTACACAACTTCGGCAGCCATCACGCAGTCCTGACTTTATAATCCGGAGTAAAACACTTTTAGTTTGATAGAAACTAATCTTTTTCGTTGAAAAATCATGTTTTTGGTTGAAAATTCAATAATTTGGTGAAAAATTATTCTATTTTGTAAAAAATTCAACAATTGGATTAAAAAGTAATTTTTTTGTTTAGAATCTAACTATTTTCTTAAAAATTCGTCTTTTTAGGTGAAAAATTTAACTATTCCAGCAGAAAGATCATTCCTTTATTTGAAACTTTTACTATATTGTTGACCATTCGTTTTTTTGTTTGGTTGATAATTAATTTTTTCAACTGAAATCATTACATTTTTGGTTAAAATTTATCATTTTTACGTGAAAATTCAATTTTTGTTTTAAAATTTGAACCAATTTGCTGAAAAATCTTTATTGGGGTTAAAAAATCTTGGTTTTAGTTAAAAATGATGTGGCTGAAAATGTAACCATTTTATTGAAAATCACTTTTTTTTGTTAAAAATAAATCTTTTTTTATTCATCTCTTTTCGATAGAAAATATTTGGTTTAAAGTCCATTTTTTTTTAAGATTTAACTATTTTGTTGAAAATTGCTTTTTTTTTTTGTAAAAAGAATTAATTTTTTGAATTGAAAATGTAACCATTGCATTTTTGTTTTTGAAAATTGATCTTCTTTTTAGGTGAAAATTAAACTATCCAGCTCAAAATTGACCTTTTTGGTTGAAAATTAAATTTTTTAGTTAAAAATTAATCCATGTTGTACGAAATTTAACAATTTTATAAAAAAGTAATTTTTTTGTTTGAAAATTGACCTAGTTTGTGGAATGTTCGTCTTTTTCTATTAAAAATTGAACTGCTTTGGTAGCAAATTCAACGATTTGGTTAACAATTTAATTTTTATTGTTGAAAGACAACCACTTGGTAGAAAGTTGAACTAATTTGTTTAAAATTAATTTTTTGATTAAAGATGCATAACTTTATTTGTAAATACAACAATTTGGTTGAAAATTCGTTTTTTTAACTTAAAAAAATAATTTTCTTAACTGAAAACTCAACTATTCCATTCTTTGTTAACAATTTACCGTTTTCGGTTTAAATTGAACTATTTGAATCAAATTTTTTTAGTTCAAAAACGAACTACTTTTAGTTCAAAATTACCTTTCGTTTTTTTTTAAATTTAACTAATTGGTAGTAAGTTGTACTATTATGTTTGAAATTCAGTTTTTGGTTGGGGCGCATCATTTTAGTTGAAAATTTAACTATTCTGTTGCAATTCTTATTTGTTTTTCATTTTTTTAATTGAAAATATAACTATTCCATTTTTTGTTAACAATTTACCTTTTATAGTTAAAATTCAACTAATTAGTTAAAAATTCATGTAATCTGTTATAAATTCGTATTTTTGGTTGCATATTTAATTATTTGGTTGAAAATGACTATTTTGATTGAAATTCTTATTCGATTTGAAAAGTGAACTGCATTGAAGAAAATTCGTCGTTTCGACTTGAAAATTCAAAAATTATGATGATTTTTTTTCTCTTTTCACTAAAAAATCTTCCTTATTTGAAAATCACTCTCAATTGTGAAAAAATTAATCTTTTTTGGTTAAAAATACAACTGTTCAGATGAAAATCAATCTGTTTTGGGTAGCGATTTAACCACATTGTTAAAAAATCGTTTTCTGTCTGTTTTGAAATTAAGTTTTTCAACTTAAAATTTAAATATTCCGTTTTTGGTTGAAAGTTGATCTTCTTTAGTCGAAAATTAGTATTTTTAGGTGAAAAATTAATCTTCCTGGTTGGAAATTATCCGTTTTGGTTTAAAACATATTTATATGAATTGAAGATTGATCATTTTATTTGAAAATTCATCACTCTGGTTAAAAATATAACTCTTTTCTTGAAACTTTATTTCATTTGGTTAAAAATGATTTTTTTGTTGCAAATTTAATAATTCCATTTTTTGTGGATAATTTGTACTTCTCAAGTTGAAAATACAACTATTTGATTAAAAAATAATCTTCTTTAGTTGAAAATTCAACCATTTGGTGGAAAATGTAACCTATTTTACAGAAAAATCATATTTTTTAATTCAAAATGAACTTTTTAAATTCAAATTGTAACCATATTCAATTTTAAGTTGAATATTGATATTTTTTAGTTGACAATTGATGTAACCTGTAGAAAATTCGTCTTTCCAGCTTGAAAATTCAACAATTGTATAAAAAGAATCATGCTTTTTGCACGGGTGCCCTGAGGTTAATTTTTTTCGAAAGTCTTGTCACTTCGAAAATCATTGCAGATCTAGATTCTAGATCATTTTTTACGTTCAAACACGCAATGACGGAAATCGCAGATAGTGCCGTCTTTTTTTAAGGCCACTTTGAAAAAAAATTGTTCACAAATTATAATACTTTTTAAGACACATGCATGATTTCAGCCCTTTTCGACGCCTATGAAGCGGGGCTAAAGCTCCACTTTTTACTCCCTAGGGACTGAAAAGTGACGTCAGAGACGAATAATGAAGATTATGCATTTCATCAGCTTGCATTTTATGATTATCAGCCCACTCACAGTAAAAACTGAGAAGAAATTTTGGTTGCAGTTAATAGAATTTGGCGGTTATTTATGGAAAGTTACCATATATACCTGTAAAATTACCATAAATCGCCGAAATTTTCCATAAATTTCCGGAAATTTATGGAAAATTCCAGTAATTTATGGTAATTTTACAGGTCAATATGTTAACTTACCATGGAATACGCAAAATTCATTTTTACAAATTTCCGGAAATTTATGGAAAATTTCGGTATTTTATGGTCATTTTACAGGTATATATGGTAACTTTCCATAAATAACCGCCAAATTCTATCAACTGCAACCAAAATTTCCTCTCAGTTTTTACTGTGAGTGGGCTGATAATCATAAAATGCAAGCTCATAGATGCATAATCTTCATTATTCGTCTCTGACGTCACTTTTCAGTCCCTAGGGAGTAAAAAGTACTTTTCAGTCCCTAGGGAGTAAAAAGTACTTTTTACTCCCTAGGGAGTAAAAAGTGGAGCTTTAGCCCCACTTCATAGGCGTCGAAAAGGGCTGAAATCATGCATGTGTCTTAAAAAGTATTATAATTTGTGAACAATTTTTTTTCAAAGTGGCCTTAAAAAAAGACGGCACTATCTGCGATTTCCTTCATTGCGTGTTTGAACGTAAAAAATGATCTAGAATCTAGATCTGCAATGATTTTCGAAGTGACAAGACTTTCGAAAAAAATTAACCTCAGGGCACCCGTGTTTGTATAAAATTCAACTATTTGGTTAAAAATAATTTTTTTGTTCAAAACTCATATTTCCGGGTCGGTTCAAACATTCACCTCCTTTGGTTGAAAATTAAACTACTTGGTTGAAAATACATTTTTTGGGTTAAGAATTCATAATTACAGTTGCAAATTCATCATTTTACTTGAGAATTCCTGTCTCTGGTTAAAAATTGATCTATTTTGTTGAAAATTTTTTCTTTTGATAAAAATTAACTTTTTTAACCCAAAATTCAATTCTTCAATTCTTTTTGTTTGAAAATTCAACTTTTTGATTGAAAGTTAACTCCGTTGTTTTTGATTTTTTGTTACAAATTAACTTCCTCTTGGAGATTTATCATCACGTTTTGAAACCTCCTGCACCAAAAAAACAGGTTTTTTACAAAATTTCTGTCTGTTTGTCTGTTAGTATGTCTGTCTGCTAGTCCGTAGATTTTTAGTTTGTTAGAACGATAAATTTCAAAAGAATCAACTTATTGGATTGAGCTTTGGTATACTCTTCAAGTGTCCTAAAATAAACTTAAAGTTTGTTAGCCAGCCATTTTGGATGAAAATTAAAAAAGTAAGTACATTTTGAAAATTTTTTAGAACATTTGTTCAAATATTTGAATATTCCATGTACGGATATAAATAGTTCTCAAAAAGGCAAACAAATATTACCATGCCTTTTTTTGATAGAATAAAAATTACCGGAGTCATAGCATTTACAAAAATCGAAAATTCAAGTTTTTATTAGGTACACAAAAAAATAATGAAAAATCATAAATTCCATTTTGCGGTCATACTATACAAGATACGAAAAAAGATGGTTCGATGAAAATTGTGCACTCAAAAGAGATCTACAAATTTGTTATTAATCACTTTTTGATGGGACGCGCGGTTTTTGTTTCATTTGTAAAAAACTGATTTAAAAATAAAATAAATTATTACATTCTCGTCCTGTGATGAGAAGGTATTAGATTTATGTAAAATTTACCCCCCCCCCCGTTGTCATCAAATGTCTACTTTTTGAGACCCCCTGAACCCAAAAAAACTAGTTTTTACAAAATGTCTGTCTGTCTGTTAGTCTGTCTGTTTGTTAGTCTGTATGTCTGTTAGTCTGTCTGTTTGTTAGTCTGTCTGTCTGTTAGTCTGTCTGTCTGTTAGTCTGTGTATAAGAATTCAAAAAGTTTTTTAATGATTTCAATTAATGAAATTAAAGAATAAGTGATTATTTAGTTAAAACCCTTAATATTGATTTAATTAGTTGAATTTTTTTACTGATTCAGATTTAGAGAGTTTGTTTGTCGGAAACACCAAAAGTGGAAAGCTATTCAGTAATTCTAATAAATTAACCCTGAACTGCAAAAGATTGAAAATGTTAGCCGTGAAAATTCTATTGTGATAGGGAGAACCTGTTTGGAAATAGATGGACCTACTTTTGAGAGAATAAAAGTCCTAAATTCGGGAAATTTGAGAAATTGGTGAAATTTGCTTTTGAATTTCGCAGAGCGTTTGAGGTCAATTTTGGGACACCCGGTGGGTAGGATCAGTGGGTTTCAGAATCTTTCTTGGGGTAGGAGCGAGGACCTGTCACATTACGGAGTGGAATTTATATCCGATGCCCAGCGGCGTGACAAGTTGCCTCTGATGAACGGCCCCACCGCGAACTCTTGGCCCGCTAAGGTCTAACATCGACTGGTTTCTGCCCAACGTGTCTTCATGTATACTACGACCAGGGCTCTGACAGTTTGCCAATTTTGCAATAATTGGCCAACCAAAAAGCCTCCCATTTTTTTCCAAACTCAAATTAGGGGTTATCCAAAAATTGCGTGATGCATTTTCATCAAAAAAGATGGAATCTTAACCAAGAACATTCATTTTCTACAAAAAAAAATTACAAAATACATGAATTCACAACCAAATAGTGGGACTACCTTGTTCTTGGTGGTTCAGAACTCACCTTAAACTGTAGGTCCCCCTTCCACAGCCAATTAATGCCACCAATTTTTTTTTTAAATCATTAGTATGCTCAAATTAGGGGTTATCCGAAAACTGCGTGATGCATTTTCATCAAAAAAGATGGAATCTCAACCAAGAACATTAATTTTCTACCAAAAAAAGACAAACTTTTTACAAAATACATGAATTTTCAACCAAATAGTGGAAATGGTACCTACAGAGAAGAAGATTTTCTTAGTGATTGAAGCTGTTGTTTTGGTGGTTTGGAACCCACCTCAAACCGTAGGCACATTAGAAACTTCCATTCAACCAAAAATGTAATAGTTGATGTATTTCAAGCAAAAACGTTTTTAATTTTAAATCTACAACTTTGCATTTTTAACCAAGGAAGATCAAACTTTTCCAAAAGAGATGAATTTTCAAACCAAACAGGTTTATTGTCAACGTAAGAGTTACATTTTTAAGCCAAAAGGTCGAATTTTCTTCAAACAAGATGAAATACTCAATCTAACAAATTTGAAACATTTTTAACAAAAGAATTTACTTTTCATTTAAAAAGGATGACTTTCTAACAAACTTCGTTAATTTTCAATCAGATAATTACACTTTTCAACAAATAATAAAAGTTGAAACCAACGATGACTTCCCAACAGAGAATATTATTTTTTAACCAAGAAGATTGATTTTATAAAAAAAAAGCAATTTTCTACCAAACTGTTGAATTGTCAAGCCGGAAGAAAGAATTTTCAAAAAAAAAAAATACAATTCCTCACGAAAACCCCATTACATTTTCAACCAAACAATACAATTTTGAAAAAATCCATTAATTTTCAACCATAAATATTTCAACCAAAACGAAGAATTTTCTACTAAAAAAGATTAATTTTTTACAAAATACACGAATTTTTCAACAAAAAGTTTAATTTTCAGTTTAAAAAATTGATTTTTAACCTAAATAAAAAGGATTTTGAGGAATAGCTCATTTTTCCACTAAAGAAATGAATGTTCAACCAAAAAGAATAATTTTGTACCATACAAATTAATTTTCTACCAAAAAAGTGGTATTTAAAAAAATTCCTGATTTTTTAACTAGATAGTTGAATTTTCAACGTACGAAGATAAGTTTTCAACCAAAGATGAAATAGTTACATTTTCTGTTACAAGCATAAATTTTAACTAAAATAAGAGAAATAAAAAACAAATCAATTTTTAACAAAAAAATAATAATTTTCAACTAAAAACGATAAATTCTCAGACGAAAATAAAATAGTTAAATTTTCATTTAAATATTTTTTTTTAATAAAAAAAAACATTCTCAACAAAACAGTTGAATCTTCGAATTAAAAAATTAATTTCCGATCGAAAGGGATAATTGTTGAATTTTCAACGAAGCAACCAAATTTTCAACCAAATAATCCAACTGCTAACCAAGAATGATGACTTCGAAACCAAAAAGTAGATCTTTTTAACAAGAAAATAAATTTTCAAGAGAAAAAAATTCTACTAAACTGTTGAATTCTCAAGCCAAAAAAAACTAATTTTTTGAAAAGAGGATTCTAATTTCAACCAACGAAATAAATTTCTACCCAAATAGTTGATTTTTTATCACAAAGAAAAACAATTTTCAACAAAGTAGTTGAATTTGTTGCCAAAAAAGTCGAATTTTCAACAAAATACATGAATTTTCAGCCGAAAACTCAAATTTTCAATTAGAAAATATTAATTTGCAACGAAAAATGGAACAGTTGCATGTCCAGTTGAAAAATTAACTTTGAACCAAGAGAAACGTATTTTCAATCAAATACATGAATTTTAACCAAACAGGTGTATTTTCAACTGGAAAAGATAAATTTTCAATAACAAATGGAATTTTTATATTTTCAGTTAAAAACTGAACTTAACATAAAAAACGAATTTAACAAAAAATTAAGTTCCCAACCCAAGAAATGAATTTTCAACTGAAAACGATGAATTCTCAACCAAAAATGAAATAGTTAATTTTTCAGTTGAAATAATCAATTCTCAACAAGGAAAACAAAATTTTAACAAATGAATTAAATCTCCACCAATTTTTGGTGCCAAATTTTTTTCAACCAAAGAGACGAGTTTTCAACTAAAAAGAATAATTTTTTACCAAAATAACAAATTTTCAAGAAAAAATTAGTTGAATTTTCAACTAAAAACTATACTCCATTAACAACAAAAAAAGTTAAATATTCAATTAAAAAGTATGATTATCAAAAAAGAAATATTTGTCAGCCAACACAAAAAAAAATTAAATCCAAAATATTGAATTTTCAAGTGAAAAAGCCGAATTTGCTACAAAACTGTTGAGTTTTCAAGCTAGAAAGCCCAATTTTCTATAAAGCAGTAAATTTCCAACCCGGAAATTTGAATTTAATCCAAAAAGAATGAACCAAAAAAGAAGAAACTTTCAACCCGAAAGAGGGAAAAACGGTGGAGTAGGGGAGAAGGGGAGTAGGGGAAAGTTTGTTAAGCCTCCGACAAATAAATAATCACTGGTAGAAAGAGCCAGGAGTGTATCGAGTGTATCACCGACAATCAGTGAGATTTCACTGGTTCATCCCGTGGAATTAAATCAGTGGTTTATTCAGTGAGGTTCACTGGTTTAATCAGTGAGGTTCACTGGTTTAATCAGTGAGGTTCATTGATTTAATCAGTGAGGTTTACTTGTTAATCAGTACCAGTCGTCAGTCGTCACTGGTATATTCAGAACGCTGGTATATTTGTGTCACTTACTGGCTCATCCTGTGGAATTCCGCCTCTGGTTCATCTAGTAAAATTCTGTCACTGGTTCAATCAGTGAGGTTCGCTTTTTGAATTAGTGAGGTCCACTGGTTAATCATTAATAGTCGTCAGTCGTCACTGGTATATTCAGTAACGCTGTTATATTCCAGTCACTTACTGGTTCATCCTGTGGAATACCGTCTCTGATTCATCTAGTGATATTCCGTTACTGGTTTATTCAGTCAGGTTCACTGGTCCAATCAGTGAGGTGCACTATTTGAGTTAGTGAGGTCCACTGGTTAATCATTACCAGTCGTCAGTCGTCACTGGTATATGCAGAACGCTGTTATATTTCAGTCACTTACTGGTTCATCCTGTGGAATCCCGTCTCTGGTTCATCTAGTAAAATTCTCTCACTGGTTCAATCAGCGAGGTTCACTTTTTGAATTAGTGAGGTCCACTGGTTAAACATTACCAGTCGTCAGTCGTCACTGGTATATTCAGTAACGCTGTTATATTCCAGTCACTTACTGGTTCATCCTGTGGAATACCGTCTCTGATTCATCTAGTGACATTCCGTCACTGGTTTAATCAGTGAGGTTCACTGGTTCGATCAGTGAGGTTCACTAGTTGAATTAGTTATGTCCACTGGTTAATCAGTACCAGTCGTCAGTCGTGACTGGTATATTCAATAACGCTGCTATATTTGAGTCACTTACTGGCTCACTCAGTCAAAGCCGGAAAATCACTGATTCATCAGTGATAATTCAAAATACTGATTTAACCAGTAACAATTCCACCGGCTTAGTTTGAAAGAGTACAAAATTCATATGTTCACTATTTGTTTCTTAAGTTTATGAGAACTTAGTTATTTCAAACTTTATAAAATCAGAGCAAATATTACGGAATCTTACCTAAGTGGGGGGGGGGGGGGGGCAAATAGGTTGAAAATTTCAGAAAAACGCCCCATGTAATTTTTTATTCTTAGTGGAATAACTGTTCACACAGAAGGATACAGTTTTTTTCCATATTCCAAAGCAGAGTAGCAAAAATTATTTTTCAAACAAAAAAATTCTGATTTCTTTATGAAAGTCTGAACTTGCCTTCAGCTAACAAGCCAGTTAACTAATTTCCTCCTAACTTGATTTCTCCTCCAGAAACGCAAAGTTTAATTACTAAAAGAATAAATTCACGCCCGAATGACCGCGAGTTTTTATTCTTCCATTTAACTCGAGTCCATTGGCTGGGATTCTGCGAATACGAGATGACGTGGGTGAAAGAGAAAGATGTGAAAAAATAATTTTAAAAAACTTTTTAAAAAACAAACTTCTATGGAAATATTCTAAAAAGAGACAAAGTAATTTTCTATAAAAAGAGGGCTTGCAAAAAAAATTCGACTGAAAATAAACGGGTGAGGCGTAAATATTCAAATTTCTTTCTCATAAATATCTTTAATATTCACGCCTCACGCTTTTATTTTTAGTAGCATTATTATTATTAATATATTATTGTTTCAAACTCTCTTTTCAGAGAAAATTAATTTGTTTCTTTTTAAAATATTTAAATGGAAGCTTGTTTTTCAGAAA
>CAKNXH010000617.1:33976-61654 GCA_932178445.1 Andricus quercusramuli | reverse complement strand
TCAACAGAATTATTGGAACCAAAATTTATTATAAATCAAGTAGTAGTAACATTTTTGATAAGAAAGGTGGACTTTTTAACAGAATAGTTGCATTGTCAACAAAATAATTAAAAAATAAGTAAATAAATTTGAAAATTTGCCTCAAAACCTTCTATTTTGGTTTCGAAATTTTTAGAAATCTATTGAAATGTTTTCAATTTTTCTTTGAAACTCATTTTAAAAAAATTATTTTAAATTTTCACAGGATATTTAAAACAATATTCTTCTTCTCTTGAAACCTTTTAAAATTGTTTAAAGCTTCTATAATTTTTGTTCAAAATCTTCAAGAATCTACATTTTGTTTCGAATTTTTTGAAATCTTTTTGGGTTTAAAATTACTTTTGAATCATTTTAAATATTTTAAATATATCTTGAATTTACTGAATTTTTTTTTTTTTAATTTAAATCTGGCCAAATTGAAGCATTGCGTTTTAAAATCTTCTAAACGCTTTTGCGAAATTTTAGAAAATCATTTGATAGAAAATCTTTTTCAAATTTCTCCTACGATTTATATGAGATTTTCTTCAGAATCTAAAGAAGAAATTATCATTCTCTTGTTTTAAATTATATTTTAATCGTTTCAAAACTTCTAAGTATCTTTCAAACTTACTGGAATTTCTTCTCAAAATTTCCAATCTTGCAAAATCACATGATTTGGCTTTGAAATCTATAACATTCTTTTTCAAAATTTAGGAAATGATTTTGAATTTTAAATTTTCCCATTTAGTGCTAATACATTTATTTATTCTCTTGAAAGGTTTTAAAAAATTTTCAAGTTTAGAATCATTTTTTAATCTTTTCAAAACTTATCTGAATACCTTTTATATTCATTCGAATTATTCCTACAATTTTGCAATCCTGAAAAATTGAAAAATGTTGATAATTTTTTCTTTAGAATATTCTGCATCCTGTTTCAAACCATTAGGAATTTTGAAATCTTTTGTAATAGTCTCTTGAAACTAATTTTTGAAAATGAATTAAGAATTCTGTTATTCTCTTCAAAATGATTGAAAACATGTTTTTCTCAAAAATGGTTAAATCCTGCAAAATTAAAAAAATTATCAAAAGTTTGTGAAAGGTTGAGGTATACAAATTTTTTATTTTGGGGAACTTCTGAAAAAAATCAGAACCCTCTTAAAAATATCTGTAGTTTTTTTGGGATATAATAGGATTAGAAAAGTCTTAACGGCTTAAGATCCGGGTCTCAGGCAAATAAAAACTAAAGCAAAAAAAATGACCCTTTCTTCTCGGCAAATAAAATAAACTACTTCGTCAAATATTTCCGAAGTCTGTCCTTCGGATGCGACCGATTTTATTGCCTTATTTTACTTTCACCGAAATTCTCACTTAAAAGGGGTAACATCTTTTACCATAAATTTTTAATTTTCACATTCAGTGAAAATGCTAGAAAGTATGTGGAGAATAATAATTTAGAAATAATAATGTATGTTAAATAATTATTTTCATTTAATTAATAGTTGAATACGTGTCCCTAAATTAAAATTAAAATCAATTATTTTTATTTTATTTGTGTTCTTTCATATGTTATTTATTTTATTTTTTTGAAAAAAAAAATTTCTTCAAATTTTTTGATTTGAAGATCAAGGTCGAAAAAGAGTTGAAAAAAAATTAATGAATCATTTGATTATTTCTGAATTATTAGTATATTATTTATTATTCGTCTCTTTTCATAGTTCTGCTTGGAATACAAAAAATATTCACTTTCTGCAATCCTATAACTCCCTTTTTTTTCTTAATTTCATTTCAAACTAAAAATTATAAATTAAAATTTCAAAATTGTACACCAATAATCACAATATATCAAATAAAAAAATTTAAAAAATGTGACTTACCTCTTTATTTTTAAACATTGTTAACTAAAAGACTTTAATTTGAATAAATTTAAATTTCAGGCACTCGAAACTGAAGAATTTTTTAGAAAATTATTCTTCATGGTTAAAAAATTAACTTTTAGTTCGAATGTTAAACAAAATGTAAAAGATTCTCAAGAAAAAATTTTCAAAATTTTTCAATTTTTCAAGATTGCAAAATGTAGAAATAACTCGAATGAATATAAAAAAATATTTAGATAATTTTCGAAAAGATTAAAGGATAATTATAAACTTGAAAAATTTTCAGAAGCTTGCAAGAAAATAAAATAATGTCTTCAAGATAAATAGGAAAATTTAAAATGATTTTTTATTTTTTCAAATAAATTCTGGGAGATAATTAAAAGAGATTGCAAACCGTTCAAAATTATTTTCTAAAATTTGAAAAAAGATTGTTTTAGATTTAAAAGCAAATTTTATGATCTTGCAAAATTGAGAAAATTTTGAAAAAATTCAAGTAAGTTTAAGCGACAATTAGAAGTTTTTAAACGATTTAAATATAATTTGAAACAAGAGAATGAATAAAAAATATCTTCTTCAGATTTTGAAGAAAATTTAAAGTGAATTGTCGTAGAAAATTGGAAAAGATTTCAAGACCTTTTAAATGATTTTCTAAAATTTCGAAACAGCGTTTAGAATATTTTAAAGCGCAATGTTTCAATTTGGCCAGATTAAAATGATTTTTTTTTTTAATTGAGTGAATTCAATAGATATTCAGAAGATTTTGAAAGATTCAAAAGTAATTTTAAACTTGAAAATATTTTTAAAATATTGAAACAAAATGTAGAATTATGAAAGAATTTTGAAAGGTTTCAAGAGTATAAAAAAATTGTTTTAAAATTCATGTGAGAATTTAAAAACTTTTCAATAGATTTCTAAAAATGTCCAAACAAAAATATGTTTTAAGGCAATTTTAAAATTTATTTAGTTATTTTTCAATTATTTCGAGCGTGTGGTTACAAAATAATCTGTTTTGATCGAGGATTTAACTATTTTATCAAAAATTCTTTTTTTTTTATTGAATTCAACATTTTTTATTTAAATTGAAATTTGTTTTTGTTAAAATATCAACTATAACATATTTAGCTAAGATTTCACATTTTTTGATTCAAAAATGAACCACTTGGTTCAAAGTTAAACTACTTTTTCAAAAAAACATTTTTTTTTGTTGATACATTATTTTAATAAAAATGTATCTTTTTGATTGATAAATTATCTTTTTTTTGTTGAAAATTCATATTTTTGGCTGAAAATTTAACTATTTGGTTCAAAAGTAAACTATTTGATAAACAATGAAATTTTTTGTTGAAATATCTTGTTTTTAGGTTTAATTTCAACTGTTTTGAAGATAATTCATCTTTTTAGCATGAAAATTAAAAAATTTGATTGAAAAATGAGGCATTTTTGTTAAAAATTCGTCTTATCTGGTTTATTATTAACATTATTCTTCTTGTGGAAAATTTATCTTTTAGTTGAAAATTGAACTATTTATTTAAAAATGCATGAAAATTTAATTATTTTATTTTTTGATTCGAAATTCATCGTTTAGAAGTTGAAAATTCAACAATTTGATAAAAAAAATTATGTATTTTGTTGAAAGTTCGTCTTCACGGTTGAAAAATTATTCTTGTGTGTAGAAAAATTTATCTTTTTTGCCGAGGATTGAACTATTTGGTTCAATATTTCTCTTAAGTGGTTTGTTTTTATGTAAAATTAATTTTTAAACTGAAAATCTGACGATTCCATTTTAGGTTCAAAAAATCTTTTTCTCAGTTGAAAATTAAACTATCTGGTGAGAAATTCATCTTTCTCATTGAAACTTCATCTATTTGATTAACGATTCGATTATTTTTCGTTTAATCAAACTGTTAAAAAATTCGCGTTTTGTTAAAAAAAATAATAATATTTAGTGGTAAAAAAAGTATCTTTCTTTGTTCAAAATTAATTTTTCTGCTCAATTTTAAGTTAAAAAAATTCATTTTTCCGCTAAAAAAGGTAGTTCCAATAAAGTAGTTCAATTTTTAACCA
The DNA here is from genome assembly GCA_932178445.1 of Andricus quercusramuli. Taxonomy (NCBI): domain Eukaryota; kingdom Metazoa; phylum Arthropoda; class Insecta; order Hymenoptera; family Cynipidae; genus Andricus; species Andricus quercusramuli. The sequence continues at coordinate 57,698 of CAKNXH010000617.1, read as the reverse complement.
AGGAGGCGAATTCTCTACTGAAATTATGAGTTTTGTACCAAAAAAACAAAAACGTTAATTTTGAATACAGCACAATTGAATTTAGTCAAAAAAGACGAATTTTCAACCAAATAGTTGCATGTTCAACCAAAAAAAAATTATTTTCAACAAAACAGGTTTATGTGAAATAAAAAATGGATTTTCTACCAAAAAATACGAGTTTTTACCAAAATGCACAAGTTTTTAACCATATAGTTAAATTTATAACCAAGAAGATTAATTTTCTACCAAAAAAGACGATCTTTCAAACAAATAGTTGAATTTTTAGTCGAAAAAATATAACTTTTTAGCCGAAAATGCAATAGTAAAATTTACATTGAAAAACAATAATTTTGAAATTAGAAAAACGAATTTTCTACAAAACAGTCAAATTTTCAACGCAAAAATTTGAATTTTTCACAAGAAAAAAATTGAATTTTTGACCACGTAGATGATTTTTCTACCAAATTGCTGAATTTTCAAGGCAAAAAGATGAATTTTCTGTAAAGATTAAAACTTTCAACAAAAAATTAATTTTCAACCAGACGATTGAATTTCCAACTAAAATAATGAATCTTTAACACAAAAAAACTTGGTTTCCAATTAGAACCCATTTCTGGAACCCTAGCAGGAGCTGCTCTAATCTAAAGGAACCACCATTTGGACCTCCAAATAAACTCAATTTCAATTAAAAAATTTTCCAACGAACCCATTTTTCGCTTTGCCCACTTTGACATTATTCTAGTTAATAAAACAAATTTTAGATTGAAATACATTCAATTTAACTTGATAAATATAATTTGCAGGTTATGTTAGTCATCGGTCGATAACTGTAAGTCGATCCCTAACTTACCAGCTGTACTTTGCAAACGGTTAGTTTGTGAATGCGCCTTTATGTTGTTCTGATCCATGTTTCCAAAGGAACCCTCCTGAGTCCTAATAGGTTTCAATTGGAGGCGGAAATTAGGATATCCAGGATATCCATGGGACGTTTGTGGGATATTCAAATGTATCAAGTGGGATATATAAAAATTTTAATATCCTACTTAGGACATTTGAATATCCATGAAACGTCTCATAGATATCCTGAATATCGTTTGGATATCACTGGAACAATGTAGGAGATTAATAGAATCAAGTGGGATATCTCGGAAAAACCTATTGCTATAAAGAGCGTCACTGGGAACCTTACTGATTAAACCAGTAACGGAATGTCACTGAATGAAGCGGTGAAATCATCACTGGTTGAATCAGTATTATAAATTATCACTGGTGAACCAGTGATTTCCCGACAATGACTGGGTGAACCAGTGGGTGACTAAACTAAAACAGCAATACTGGATGTGCCAGTGACGCCAAATGATAGATTTAACCAGTGACATACCGATCCACGCGACCAAGACATGAGCCTCCAGTCTGATGGGGTAGCCCCTGGCCACTTTTGTTTGACCTTGAGCGACGCGACACGTTGATGTTATGTTGAATATTGATACTGAGTAACCAGGGAACCTCACTGATTAAACCAGTAACGGAATGCCATTGAGTAAAGGAGTGAATTCATCACTGGTTGAATCAGTGTTTAAAATTATCACTGGTGAACCAGTGATTTTCCGACAATGACTGGATGAACCAGTGATTTTTGGACAATGACTGGGTGAACCAGTGGGTGACTCAACTAAAAGAGCATTACTGAATGTACCAGTGACGCCAAATTATAGATTTAACCAGTGACATACCGATCCACGCGGCCAAGACATGAGCCTCCATTCTGATGAGAAAGCCCCTGGCCACTTGTGTTTGACCTTGAGCGAAGCGAAACGTTGATATTATTTTAAACACTGATACTGAGTAACCAGGGAACCTCACTGATTAAACCAGTAACAGTATGCCACTGAGTAAAGCAGTGAAATCATCACTGGTTGAATCAGTGCTTTAAATTATCACTGGTGAACCAGTGACTTCCCGACAATGACTGGGTGGACCAGTGAATGACTTAACTAAAACAGCATTACTGGATGTACCAGTGACGCCAAATGATAGATTTAACCAGTGACATAGCGATCCATGCGGCCGAGACATGAACCTCCATTCGTCTTACTGCATAGTTATTTGGAATTATTTTGGAGACCTACTTATACTAGATCAGATTTACATATTAGTGGACAATTTCTCATAATGTCAATCAAATCCAATTTAAGTGTACAAATACACCCATATAAGAACTTCGCAGGTCACTTCTTTTTGGTACATTTCTGGAAGGGCGACGCCTACTAGAACACTACTAGAAAGTCTAGGAGGGCCCCCCTGGCAAAAGCGTTACATTACTGACTGGGCCCCCACTAGTTTTCCCCACCACAGCCCGATTATAAATAGGGAAAACTCGTCAGAGCCCTGCAAGATCCCTTTAAAAATTTTTGCACGGGTGAAAAAAATCTGAGAAGATGTAATATAAGTAAGACAAAGACACATGATGGGTGGAATGGAAGGAAGGAAGGAATGATTTTCCGGAATGCAAGCTAATGCGGTAGCCCGTGTCGAGACACAGGTTACGCGGCCACCTGACACCCTACTAGTGTGTTTCTCGGTGTTTCTCATCTCTTGTAACGCGAGTGGAGTTACTGATACACCTACATTCGGGAATATAATTTTGCAAATGCACATGCACACACACACATGGAGAGATTTTCTCGCGTGCGACATTACGCGTCGCAATACACGGTTTTACGGGCATAAAACCCGCACTCGCTGCTTTGCCGGTACGAAGCTCGACATTTTGCGAAATGAAAGTTTCCGAGAAGTAATGACCACCGCACCGGTAACGGGAGATTCATGCCAACGACAGCGAAATGCCATGCCATGGCCAACAAACGCAAATGTGTACAGTACTTGTACACAAGTCTGGATTTTGAGCTTTTCAAAAAATTAGAAAATTTACTCGAAAATTTGGCTGTTTCTTCAATCAGATCATTATTCGGAACAAAAGTGGCGGAATCAGTTTTTCTAGGTGGGTCAAAAAATATATATTTTTTACCCCCTCAGTTTGTACCTTTTTGTGAAAAAAAAGTGTTCTGATTTTTTGAGATTTTGAAAAAAAAGTTTAAATGTAGCGCATGGCCTTTAAAGTACCCCGAAGTGTTGAAAATTTAATATGTCCTGTATTTTTAGAAAGCATCCTGAAAAATTCGCAACGATGATGTAAAATATATATGAACAATATGAAGCCTGAAACAAATTTTTAAAGATTTAATTCACAATCAACTTCACCAAAACTCACCTCTAAAGACACTAAAAAGTAATTTTTGAGTGTTTTTTCTAAATTTTATGAAAGTAAAGTGAAAATTCAAGTGGCAGATTATATAAAAAATTTTATTGTACAAAATTGAAAAATGGTGCCATTTAAATGAAAATTTTTTCCCTTTTCCCCCCTGATAATCCATAAAAAATTACATTTTTTCTCTCCAAAACGTTTTCTCTCAATATGAAGAAGTTTATAATACATATTTTCAATACTCAGTTTTAAAGAAAGGAAATGTAATTTTTTCTGGATTACTAAGGGTGACAAGGGGAAAATGTTTATTTAATGACAATATTATTCATATTTGTATAATACTCGCATGGTAGTTTGACATCATCGTTGTAAAGTTTTTTCAAATCTCAAAAAATTCGGAAATTTTTTTTTTCACGAAAAGACAAAAAATAAGATGATGAGACTTTATAAAATTCATATTGCCAAAGATTTCAATGAATTTCCAAATATTTCACAAATGTCACAAATATTACCAAAAATTTTGCAAAGATGTCCAAAGATTTCGGGAAGATTTCACGAAGATTTCAATGATTTCACAAACATTTAAAAAATTTGGTAAAGATTTTAGGTCGATTTCAAGGACTGCAAAAAGATTTACATAATTTCTTAAATATTTGGACAATTTCCCAAAGATTGAAAAAATTTCACAAAGATTTCGCATAGATTTGAAAGACTTCATAAATACTTCAATTATTTCACAAAAATTTCCGATAGATTTAAAAGACAAAGATTTCAATATTTTAACAAATATTATCAAATATTTTTTAAATATTCCAAAAATCTCGCCAACATTCCCAAAGATTTCAGATAGATTTCTAAGAGCGCACAAAGATTTGAATGATTTTCCGAAGATTTGAAAATTTGCACAAATTTTTGGCAAAGATTGTGGATAGATTTATAATATTTAATGAAAATTTTAAATAGATTTCCAAGAGTGCACAAAGATTCCAATGACTTCGCGAACATTAAAAAAATTTCACAGATTTTTTGCAAAGATTTTTTATGGATTCAAAATATTTCCTAAAAATGTCAGATAGATTTCAAAGAGTGCACGAAGATTTGAATAATTTCAAAGACATTTCACGAATATTCCAATGATTTCCCAAAGATTTTACAAATATTTCAATAATTTCTTGAGTATTATCAAATATTTTTCAAAGATTACAAATATCTCGCAGAGACTTCCAAAGATTTCAGGAAGATTTCACGAAGGAAAAATTAATTTTCAACGTAGAGGTTAAATTTTGAATTCAAGAAATTAATTTTCAACTATAATGATGAATCTTCAATATGAAAGATTAATTTTGAACCAAATAGTTCAATTGTCCATAAAAAAAAAAAGAATTTTCCACCAAAGAATAATTGTTTACAAAAAAATACAAATTTTAAGCGAAATGCATAAATTTTCATCTAAAAGAGATTAATTTTCAACAAAAAAATTGAATAGTTATATTTACGGTTGAAAAATTAATTTTCAACAGATGAAAAACAAATCTTCAACAAAATAGTTTAATTTTTAACAAAAAAAAAAGGTTTTTAATCAAAATTATGAATCATCAATAACAAGAAAATGAATTTTTAACAAATGTCATCATTAATATTTTGACCAAAAAGGATTCTTATCTGAAACCAAAAACAGTTGAATTCAACGAAAGAAGACGAATTTCCAACAAAATAGTTGAAAATTCTTGATATTGTATTTTTCCAAAAAAATATGAAATTTCTACAAACAAATTTTTAAAACAAAGAAGCGAATTTTCAACTATAATTATGAATCTTCAATAAAGAAATTAATTTTAAAACAAACAGTTAAATTTTCCACCAAAAAGATGAAGTTTCAACCATAAAAATTAATTTTATACCAAAATAAGACCAAAAAAACCAAAATATACCAAAATGAACTCTTATCTAAAATAGATTAATTTTCAACTAAAATAAGAAATAAATTATGAAAATAATGAATTTTGAACTAAACAGTTTAACCAAGTTGATGAATTTTGGAAAAAAATGAATTTCCTGCTAAGAAGATTGATTTTATATAAAAAAAAGGATGTTTTAACAAAAAAATGAATTTTCAATCATATAGTTGAATTTGCAACTAAAAAAGATAAATTTTTGAACCAAAATGAAATAGTTAAATTTTCGGTTAAATAATAATATTTTCCATAAAAATAGCGTATTTTCAAGAAAATAGTTACATTTTTAACCGAAGAAATTAATTTTCAACTACAATCATGAATCTTGAAAAAAAAAATTATTTCTCAACAAAGTCGTTAAATTTTCAACCAAGTATTTACGTTTTCAATCGCAAAAGATGAATTGAATAAAAAATGTATATGATAATTCAAGTCAAAAATATTCTGATTTTTATTAAAAAAGAGTTTATATTTCAACCAAAAAATATTTTCAATTCAAATAATGAACAGTTGAATTGAAACAAAAAAAATAAATAAATAATTTTGAGCCGAAATAATATATTTTCTAGCCAAAATAATGGATTTTCTACCAATTAAGACGAATTATTCACAACATATATAAAATTTAAAACAAAATGTTGAATTTGTAAATAAACAAATCAATTTTTGAGAAAAAATCGAATATTCGGCAAAGTAGTTCAATTTCAATAAAGTAGCTGCATTTTCAATAAAAAATATGAATTCTTAACAGAAAATGTAATACTGACTCTCAGTAAATTTCACTAATTGAATGAGTTTTTTTAATTGTTCTAATCTGTAACTGTTTACGTGTTATTCAGTCACTTATTGTTCATTTTAAACATTTTAAAAATTTGTTTCTGAATTAAAAATCACTTCTGAAATCCGTTAGTTTTAATAATCTAATCTCTTGAATTTTCAACTAAAATCGGTCAATTTCAACCAAAAATGGGCAATTAATACATTTTCAATTAATAAAATTAATTTCCAACCAGAAAGACAAAATTTAAAGAAAATAGTTGAAATTTCAAGCGCAGACGAAACGAATTTGGTACCTTATAGTTGAATTTTTAATTGAAAAGGTTAATTTTGAATACAAAATGCAAAAGTAAATTTTGTAATTAAGAAAATTAATTTTTAACGAGTAGACGAATTTTTAAGAAAGTACTTACAATTGCAAGCAGAAGGAATGAATTTTTAACAAAATAGTTGAATTTTCCACCTACTACTTGAATCTTTAAATAAAAAAAAAGATCAATTTTCAATATAAAATGACGAATTTAAAAAAAAACAGTGGAATTTTCAAATAAAAATATGAACTTAACGAAATGGTTTAATCATGAACAAACTAGTTGAATTATCTACGAAATAATGGAAGTTTCAATAAAATAGTTAAATTTTTAACCAAATAATTAAGATTTCAACAAAATTATTGAATTTTCAACACGATAGTTATTTTTTTATCTACCGAGAACTTTTTTCCAAAAATTATGAATTTAGAATCCAAAATGATGAATTTTCTATTGAAAAAAAAAACAACAAGCTCTATCAAAACAGTTGAATTTTTAACCAAATAGTTCAATTTTCAATAGAATGATCAAATTTTAAACAAAATAGTTCAATTTTTAACAAGATGGTTGAATTTTGAACTAAGTAAATATATTTTCAACCGAATGATTTAATTTTCAAATAAAAAAGATAAATTCTCAACCAAAAACAGAAACGAAAGATATAATTGGCAATGATAAAACCAAAAAGAAATTATTAATTCTAAATTAATGACAGTTAAATTTAACAAACAAACAAAATTTCAACAAACTCTCAACCAAAAAAGATGTATTTTGAAACCAAGGAGACGAAAAAGGTGAATTTTTCAGCCAGAAAGATTTTTCAGTCAGGAAAGAAAATAAATGTTAAATAAATTGTTAAATTATCTAGCTGACTAATGAACGATGAATTTGTACCAAACGAGATATTTTATTCAATGATAAAACTAATTTCTAAATTTTTCTAAACATTATTAGAGAAAATTCTAATTATAAATAATATTCCAGGCAAAATTTAATTATTTGTTTCTTACTCTAATTCAAAGAATGTATTTATAAATATTTTTAACATTTTAAATGATTTCTTCAAATTTCGGAAAATATTTAGAAGTTTTGAAAGACTATAAAAATAGCTTCATTCAAATCAAATTTTCTTAAGATTTCTCAGAAAATCCTGAATGATTATGTATTTTGATAAATTTATTTTAAGAGTATATTCAAAAAGATTTCGAAAACTTTCGAAAGATATCCAAAATTATGAAGGAAGAATCCGGAAGATTTGAAGGTTATTTGTTTAAATTTACAGAATTTTTTCGAAATTGTCAAGAAAATATTTAAGAACATTATGAAACATTACAAAAGATCCCCAAAATTGCCAAATTCAATCCGAAAGGTTTCAAAAAAAAATTAGAAATATTTCGAGTCAGTTTTAAATAGAATTTTTTGGAATTTTGAAGATATTGAAAATGTTTTATAACTTTGGAAGATTTCCGAACATTTATGAAATATTCTTAAATTTTTTCTAATTCTCACAAAATATTTGATAAAGTTCTGTAAAATAAAAAATAAAATCTTAAGCATTTTCCAGATACTTTTTCGATATATCTGAAATTTAAACAAATCTTTTCAAATTTTCTCGGAGAAATCTAAAGAAATTATAGTTACTAAGACACATAAACAAAGAAAATTAACAAAGAAATATTCATTTGTAATTTTTATTCTGTACTAAAAATGATTTTTCCCTTCAAATTATAATTTGCCGAAATTGTTTTTTATTCTGGACTGAAAAATTTTTTTTTTTGGCAAATCTAACAATTTTGTTGGAAATTGTGTTTTTGATTTGAAAATTCATCTTGTTTGGTAGAAATTTCCTCTTTTTTTGAATAAAAATTCAAATGTTTGTTTTAAAATTAGAATTATTTTTGACTAAGGATTCCTTTTTTTTAATTCAGCTTTTTAAGTGAATTCAAATCTTTTCGATTTAAATATGTTTCAATTGAATTATCAATTATTATATTTCTCGTTGAGAATTAATTTTGTTTAGTTAAAAACTCAAATACTTGTTTAAAAGTTAACCTACTTTGTGAAAAATTCACTTATCAAAATGTAACCATTTTGTTGAGAATTTATTTTTTTTAGCAGGAAAAGAATTTTTTTTGTTGAAAATTCATCTTTTTGGTTGAAGATTTAACTATTTTTTTTCATGAATTTAACTTTTTTTTGATTTAAAATGAAAATCTTTTCCGATTATAAATTAAACTATAATTTGTTAGAAATGAAACTAACTTGTTAAAAAGTCATTTCTGGTAAAAAAGTCACCGTCTTCATAGAGAATTCGTATCTTTGAAAAATATGTTTTGTTTGTTTGTTGAATAGACAAAATGGTTGAAAAATATTATTTTTCAGGCTGTGGATTTGTTTATTTTCTTAATAATTTGTCTTTTTTGAATGAATCCCAATGTTTGTCATATAAAATAAAAATTTTATTTAATTAACATATCAAATATTACATTTTTGGTCGAGAACTCATCTTTTTGTTTGAAAATTCAACTATCTGGTAAAGATTAACATTTTCTTAAAGTTTTGATATGACATATCCGAAATTTTTAAAATTCTCCTTGAATTTTCTCAAGATTCTTAAGAAAAGTATATTCATATGTATGTATATAAGCTCAAAAAAATAGTTATTCAAAATTTTTATTTTCTATTCAAAATTATATTGCCCCCCAAATCGCAGCGCGGGATTGATGATGCTTGTTTAGCATAAAATGACTTCAAAAGTAGATTATATTTCTCTAAATTTGAAAATAATTCAATTTGATTGAGAAATGACAAATTCATAAAAAAGTAATTTAGATTTCTGACTTATAATTGATGAAGAACATATGCTGCGGTAATGCTTATGCGAATTATAATGTGTACACTTGTTTCGCCATGTACTCTCTTTAATGAATTGCTGTAGTTGTCGTGTTTCCAGTTATAACAATTTGCCGACTTTGCTTGCCGAATACATATTCCTGGAAGACGTTATTTCTCCGGAATCACACATCATAATGTGTCGCATGCAATTAATCAATATTAATGCGATATCGAATGCTTAGCAGTTGCTTTTATTTTAACAATATTCAGGGAACTTTCGGGAATGAGCGATTTTATACACACATAAACATCAATTAAGGGAAATTATTTCAAATCTGTACATATTCATACTCGGAAGGTAAACGCTCAATGTTTAATATTTATCAAAGCATTTTTCCGATTAGCATATCAACATCTTTCACTGTAATTTTTTTTTTCAGTCGCATCAAAATGTTTATTCTTTTAGAAATTGATATGAATTAACAACTAAAACACGACATATTAATATTGCTTTTCATGAAAGAGATAAAATAAAGCATCAAAGGAAAATTCATAGCTTCCATACAAAATTGATTTGATAATCTATCTGATTGACATGAAACTTTAAGATAAAGAATGAGTGTGTAAATTGGAAATTATTTTCCAGATGCATTAAAATGTTCATTTGATGGAAAATTGATGTGAATTAACAACTGGGAAATAATAATTGTTATTGGTTTTCATTAAAGGAATAATATAAAGTAATGAGGCAAAATGTATAGGTTTCATACAATAGTGATTGGATAATCTATGAAACCGATTAGCATCAAATTTTAAGATAAAGTAGTATAGGGTAAAAACATAAATTTTTCCATATGCATCAAAATGAGCATTCCTTAGAAAATTAGCATAAACCAATAATTGAAAGACAACACATTATTATTGAATTCCCTAAAAGAAATAATATAAAATAATGGGGAAAAATTTGTAGCTTTGATATAATATCAATTTGATAATCTGTCAAATAGATTAGCATCAAATTGAGCATTCCTTTGAAAAAATGATATGAATCAACAACTGAAAAATAACATATTATTATTGGTTTTCGGAATTAAAATTATATAAAGTATTAAAGAGAAATGTATAGCTATGATAAAATATTTATTTGATAATCTATCGAACCGATTGGCATCACATTTTAAGAAAAAGTAATAGGTAAAAATATAAATTTTTTTAGATGCATAAAAACAAGCATTCCTCTAAAAAAGCAATATGGATCAAGAACTGAAAAACAACATATTATTATTGAATTTCATAAAAGAAATAATATAAAGTGTTGAGAAAAAATGTATAGCTTTGATGCAATATTGATTTGATAATTCATCAAACCGATGAGCATCAAATTTTAAGATAAAGTAGTAGGGTAAACATAGACTTTTTTCCCAGATGCATAAAAATTAACAAAATGATCATACAATATTAATTTGATAATCTATCAAACCGATTGATATCCAATTTTGAGATAAAGTTTCGTGTAAAAAATTGAACGTTTTTACCAGATGCATCAAAGTGTTCATTTCTTTAAAAATTGATATAAATAAACAACGTATTATTATTGTTTTTCATACAAACATATAAAGTGTTGAAGACAAATGTAGAAGTTTAATACAATATTGCTTTGATAATCTATCAAACTGATTAGAATCATGTTTTAAAATGAATTAGTAGTGTAAGGAATGAAAATTTATATATGACGTAAACGGAAACATTATTTAAACTATTCAAAATATAGAAAAGTCTTATAATTAAATTTCCTGATTACAATTCGAAAATCGTTTGAATAAATTATACTATCAAGGTGAGCATACCTTCAAAATTCCAGTTTTTTACAATCGTTGAAAAATATTGCATTCTATATCCCAACGTTTTGCCTAATATTTTGTCAAGAAATTCGTGGTGAGGTGGCAACATATTCTCGATACGTCATCAGGATGAATATTATCATAAAAATATAATAAACATCACCCTTATTAATTTTGAAGAAAAGTTGAATAGTTCAAGGAAAAAAAGGAAAATTAGTAATTTTAATTAATTTTTCCAACATAAAGCACCTTTTGTTAATTTTTTTTTTAGAAATAAAGGAAGATAGTATATTTTTCTCAAATACTCATTCTTTTCTTTGAATTTCCACATTTTTATTATTTTTAGTGATAAATTATGACAGATGTATTAAAAATAAGATTCAGGGTAAGTGTGATATTTGTTTTTTGTTTTTGTTTTTCATTGTGAAATACGAAAATCTGTCAACAGTTCGAAGTTAGTTGGACAGGTTGATGAACCTCATTTTTGCAATAAAAATGTAAATACATAATAATAATTGGTAAATGATTTTTGTTTCCTAATTTTGTATTAAAATGAGTCATCTTTTTTATTTTAAATGAAAAATCTACAAATTATTTGTTCCTTCCAGAGAAACCATAGAAAAACTTATGCGAATTGAAAAACATCTGTGCTTTTCAAATACTCTTACACTGTTAAATTAAATCTTCTAAATTATCTGATAAATTATTGAATACATTATCCGTGTTTCATATTAATTATATGAATATTTCAATATATTCTAATATATTTTATATTAATCATAATTTTCAATGAAAATAATTATTTTTTTAAAAAGTATTTCGATATAAGATCATAGAGTTTCAAAGAAGACATACAATTTTTCAAAGTAATTTGTTGCGTTAGTTTTTTATACAGAAAATGGGTATGTTTTATAAAAAATTATTTGATTTTGAAGATTCAAATAATTTTTAATTCAAAAAAAGTATCGTTAAAAAAATGAACACAGACTTCCACTGCATTTTTATCCTATAGGAAAGTCCTGCTAACTAAAATAATTGAGTGATACTTTCCCGGTAATTTTGTCCTAAAAAATTCCTGCAAAAAAAATTAAGACGGCTTTCTTTGTACTTTTTCAAAATTTTAAAAATCAAGGAGAATTATTTATGTTTGAAAATGGTAACGGGAGAACGCTTTATTACCGTTAACCGAGGTAAGTATGGATCACATTGAGTCATACCTGAAGAATTTAAAAAAAATGTATTGATATTTTTTTGTCAGGAGATGAAAAAATAAGAAAATTATATTATATGTCGGTGCAAACGAACATAAAAAATATGACATTTGTTAGAAATTGACCGACTTTGGCGTTTACTTTTATAACCTAATGGAAAAATATGAAATGTTTAAAATAAAAATTTTCCAAATATTTTCTTTCCCATAACCTGCAAATAATTATTTTTCATAGATACCAAGTTGTTCTTAAAATCTACTGAAAAGTCAAATTATTTTGATAATTACACTCCGTGATGCTTAAAAGGAGGTCTGACTATGATCTGGACCAAAAAAAAGTTACAAACTTCCATTCAGAAACAATCATTTGGATCCGTAATTACCCGATAGAGAGTGTCAATATGGATCAAACTTAGATTATTATTATCAACTTCAAAGGTGAACTTTTGTAACAATGGCATTTTTAGGATATCTTGAGAAGACATTTAAGAACAATTATGAATGGAATAAAGAAAATTAGATACACTCTCTGATTTTTGACGAAGCCGCGGTCTAAAAAATTAATAAATTTCCATCGATCATTACTCTGGCGAACGGTATAAATAGTTCTTCCGAAATCGCTTGTTCAACTTTGATTTAACAAATTCATGTACACCCAGAAAACAACTCTCCCCATTCAACGAAATCGTTTTTAAAAATGTTGTTTAGCCAACCAAATTCGTTTGTTTCAATCAATCAAAGGTTTTGGTTGAATCCTTTTCTCGATGCTAGAAAATATTGTATCAATGCAACAAAAAAGTTTTTGCTTGGATTTAACAAATAATTTGAGAAAGAATTTCACTAGAATCAAGCGAAAAGATTTGGTTGCTTCAACCAAAACAATTTCCGTTTGTATCTCGGCGATCCTAATTAAAATAAGTGATCCAGAAACAGAATCGATTTGGATGAGAGGATTATGTAAAAAATAGCAAGATTACTTAAATTTGTATGAATACGAAAGATGAAGTGATTAAGTTTTTGATAAAACCACTGAATTATTATTTTGATGAAATACACAAACTTTCCTGAACAATTATTAATTATATTGCAAATGGCTTGCCGTAGAAATATCTCGGTTTTGAAAATTCAATAGGCAAATTAACTGCAACTAAAATATTCTCTTAGATGAAGATAAAACTTGTTTGTATTAACCAAAAGTTTAACTTGGATCTACTAAAATAATTGATTAGAACCAACACATTTTCTTAGGTCAGCCAAATATTGTCTTGTCCATATAATAACCATCTCCTAGGGTTGATTCAACCATAATTTTCCTTATACAAAAAAATCTCCTTCCAGGTGTAGTTGTCTAAATGAATCATAAATTAAATGAATATTTGTCTAACTAGAAGAATAATTTCTCATATCGCATTGTGTGACGTAAGTCACGGATTCGTTTACACCCGACGAGCAGAATTCCTCCTCATCTAGGTTGTCGTATCTGTATCTGACGTATCTCTATGTTCGTCGTGCAGTTTCGCAAACGAGATTTGTATGTGGACTTTGCACACAAACTCACACATGTAGAAGCCAATACGCAGATGCACACATATTCACACAAATACACACATACATAGATTTGCATTTATGGAACTAGAAACGGTCACGTTTACACGTTTGTGCGATATCGCGCCCAGGAATTGGCCGGCTTGTTGCTTGCAAAATGCAAAATGCATTAATGCAACTAGAGCCGAGAGGCAGAAGTTTACTGGCCACAGTTATATATCTATCGATGCGCAACCATTGGTCGAGTGAGTTTATGTTTGTTTTGCGAGCGATACGCCTTGTTGGTTCCATCCGCGATGCGATGCACGATTCGCAGCTCGTCAGGGATCTTTATCAAAACTATGCATTTCTCCTCGGCATTCTCCTTTTTTCTGCCCCTTTGATTAAGCGAGCACTTGTGTTTTGCTCGCGTCGATATCACGGTCAAAGCCAGGAGAGAAACGAGATAAAATAATTTACAAGTGCATGCTTCTATCCACAATGGCCAAACTTAAACTCATGTTTCACATCAACGGACAATACTAATTGGGGCTTTTCAAGCTTTTGAAAAAAGACTTTTGGGATTGGCACATTTTTTAACTTTCGGATCAGAATATTTTAAATATGGTTTCAGAAATTCTTTACACATATAGTTCAAATTTGCATTTAAAATAGTATACACATCCGGGTTTGTTTCTGATTATGTTTTGCGAGGATGCCTCCGCAGAAAATAGTAATGTTTCATTTTGAACAAAGGGAAGGCATCAAAATGTTTTAAAACAAAATTGAACATAACTTGTAACTGAATTTCCAAATGATTCTGTAGGAAAATGGCCTGAAACAAAATTAATATCCTAGGTTTCTTGTGTCTCAAGTTTTCTGAGGGATCATCCACAAATCACGTAAATGGTGTTTTTCTACAATTTTGAACCCTCACACCCATGTAAAGTACTGTATGATTTGCTCTGACTCCCAACCCCTTCCCACAAAATCACACTGAAATCTTATAAACTTTGGGAAGTAATACACACAAAACTACCAGGTATCAAATTGATGCGGCAAATGGATCAAAAGGATGCAACGTTTTGATACCTATATTCATAATCAACTTGATTCAAATTTCGAGATCAATCACCTGTCATAAAATTTCAACTACTCTACACATTATAAAATTACTTAAACCTCTTACTTGAATATTGAGCAATTGTTGATAATCGTTTATAATTATATTGTTAATCAATTTGCAAAAAAGAATCATTCACTCAGCTCCGTTGATTCAAATTTATGATTACTGAGGTTGTGGAGGTTTGTTTACAAATGTCAGAAAATCTCGATCAAGGATCGATTATCGATTTGCAGAACTTGAATTTGGCAGAAGGGAATGTTTTTCGAAAATCGACAACTTCATTCTGTTTTGTATACTGATGCTAACATCCCTTGAAGTTGTTCTCTTTAATTTTCATTGATCCTCTAAAGCGAATCATATTGAGTTGAAATTCAAGATCAAAATAGCTGCAACAATTTGATACCCCAAGTTTTAGTGTGCATACACATAAATAATACAAATCAAATCAATGTGAAACCCTAATGTAATTAGCATTCGGTTTCACAAAACCTATGCAGAATATTTAGAAGCATACACGATTCTTCCTAAAAACACAAGATCTGAAACAACTAGGACCGACAGAAAATGTTTAAGAAAACGTGCACATATGTTTCATATATTTCATTGTCTTGATGTTACATTTTTGAAATCAGGTAATTTTCTGTTAGAAATTACTATTTTATTAAGAAACATAATGCTTCTACTTCCTGAGGTAAGTTCAACTGCTCATAACGTTTTGATTTGTCTTAGAATCACAAACGAGATTGTTTTTTTATTTCAAGTATCTTCTGAAGGTGGGGCTTCTAGATCGACGAAGTCGACGTTCTGATGGTGGAACAGGTATGATTATATTATATTCCCTAATTACATCATCTGAGATTCTTCTGAAAATTCCGGATTCTAATATAACCACGTGACCCTCATTATCCAACAATGCATGATTATCAGTATCATCAGGATTGATGCGTCTTGCAAATACGACATTGCCCCTTTCTACGAAATTTGCATTGGAGTGTATTGGTTTTAGTTCAAAGTTTTCGTCCCTGCAGAAAATATTATGACTATACTGTATTACACGTGCCCTTCTACTTCGCCTTGTACAAATAGAAAATACTTGGTCACCATGAACTGGGGCACTTTGTGAAGCCTGCTGCTCTTTATTTAAATCGGGACAAGCTGAAACATGGGAATAATAAAATTTTTCTGTAAATAAATCACGTATTCACTCAATTCACATCTAATGCAAAGAAGGGGTGTCATCGAAAGAGCTTGTTTACCACGTTCAAACACAATCATAATACGTTTATAATGTTTTGTTTTACAAGATAAATAAAATATGTTCATACGCTACCGATGGATAGTATCGGATCACTAACCGGGCGACCTTAAAAATTAGCCTTCTCTTAAAAATCGTAATTTTGTTTTCGTCTCTCTGACGTGATTATTCAATACCTACAAGATTGAATTACCTCAACTAAGACTAATTTAACGCAGAATTTGATAAGCTTTCCAACGGTTAAAGCCAAAATTTATCTTCATTCCGGACGGCGCTATCACCATTCAAAATCAAGGCTAATTTGTAAGGGTGGTAGCACCAAAAACTACGGTCGATATCAGTTGGGGAGGGGGGAGGGGGGGGGTAGAAGTTTCGTTAAAATCTTAATCAAGTTGAAAATAATTTTCATATTTCCCACTTCACCCTCATTCCCATGTTTTTTCCCTTTTAAAGAATTCTTCTTTTTCTCCCAAATTTTCAAAATGAAAAATAAGAAATTTAAATTGAATTATTTTGTTGAAAATGCAACTATTTTATTAAAAAGTCATCTTTTTTGGTCGAAAAATCAACTACTTGGTTGAACTACATTGTTAAAAATACATTTTTTTGTTGCTGAAGACTGATTTTTTGTGGAGGTATATTCATCTTTAGTTGAAAATTCATCTCATTGACTGAAAATTTAACTAATTTGTTAGAAATTACTTCTGAGGATTAATTTCTTCGACTAAAAATTTGATTATTCTGTTTTTGGTTAACATTTGATATTTCAAATTGAAAATTGATCTTTTCTAGTCCAAAATTCCACTATTTGGTTGGAAATTCGTGTATTTTGTTAAAAATTCCTGTTTTTTGTTAAAAAATTATTCTCATTGTTAAATATTCATCCTTTTTATTTAACTACTTTATTAAAAAAATCGTGTTTTCCCATTAAATTCAACCGTTTTTCATTAACATTTTTTCTTGTTTTGTTGAAACATCAACCAATTGGTTTAAAGTTATATAAATTCGTTTTTTTTATCAGAAATTTTCTTGGTTGAAAATGTAACTTTTCTGTTGAAAATTCTTTTTTATGGTTAAAAAATTAATTTTCGTTGTTGGAAATTCATCTTTTTGGTTGAAGATTCAACCATTATTTAGTTGAATATTCGTTTTCTTCTGTTGAATTCAACTGGGTGAAAATTCTTTTTTTTATTTGTTAAAAATTAGTTCTTTATATAAAAATTGCACGATTCCATGTAACTTCTATTTTTGACAAAAAAATTCAACTTTTTTCAGTTAAATTTCAATTATTTTGGTTTAAATTTCCAACAGTTGGTTGAAAGTGCATCTTTGTAGGTTGAAAATTCAACTATTTTCATGAAGTCATCTTTTTTAGATAAAAGTTTAACCATCTTGTTAAAAATTGGTATATATTGCTTGGAAGTTCAACTTTTTTTTTGTTAATGTAACTGGTAAACAATAAATTTTCTGTTGTTTAAAATTAATCATTTTTGGCAGAAAATCTTTTTTGGTTGAAAATTTAACTATTTCATTGAAAATCTTTCCATTACCCATATTTAGGGAAAATGAATTTTAATTTTCAATTAGAAAACTGTCAAATTGATCCAAAAAATATGATTTTTTAACAAACAAGTTGAATTCTCAACCTAGAAAGATTTCTCAATCTCAATCTATGAAGGAAAAAAAATCTCATCAAAAATTTGGAGTTTTCATGTTCTAAAATAATTGATTTTTCGACTAAAAAAGACGAGTCTTCAACAAAATCAGTGAATTTTCAACTGAAAAAGATCCATTTTCTAGCAAAAATGAAATAGCTATAGTTTTATTCAGAAAAATTACTTTTCGACCAAAAAATATGATTTTTCAACAAAATAAGTAAATTTTCAACTGAAGGAGATCAATTTTCTAGCAGAAATGAGAGAGCCAAAATTTTAGTTAAAAAATTCATTTTCAACAAAAAAAAGAATTTATAAGAATAATTTTAAAATTTTCAACCGAAAAAATAAATTTCCAACTAAAAGGATGCATCTTCAATGAAAAAAAAAATTTAACCGAAAAGTTAAATTTTCAACCCAATAAATGAATTTTCTACCAAACAAAGACAAATTTTCAACAAAATAGTTGAATTTTTAACTATAAAATATAAATTTCCAACAATAATTTTCAACCAAAAAAATGGGTTTTCTACCAAAAATATTGAATGTATATAAAAAAAATAACAACAAAAAATTCAGTTAAATTTTTAGTTAAAGAAATTGATTTTTGAAAAAAGCTTGTTTTCAACCAAATAAATAAATTTTCAACCGTAAAAATTAATTTTATTCCAAAAAAGAATAATTTTTAATAAAATACGTAAACTTTCTACCAAAAAGATGAATCAGTCATCAAGGAGAATAATATTCTACAACAAAAAAAAAGTTTCAAAAAATTCAGAAATTTTCAAACAAATAGTTGAATTTTCATCTAAAAAAGATTGACGTTTAACCAAACCTGAAATAGTTCAATTTTGAGTTAAAAAAATTAATTTCCTATAACAAAATCAATTTCAAGTCGAAGAAATGCATTTTGATTATTGAACCGAAAAGATTAATTTTTCACAAGAAAAGATTAATTTTCAACAAAATACATAAATTTTCCACCAAACAGTTGAATTTTAAATTGAAGAAGATGGACCAACCAAACATGGAATGGTTAAATTTTCAGATGAAATTTTTTTTTCACTGTTAACAAAATGGTTAAATTTTTAACAAAAAAAAATATTTTTCAACTAAAATTATGATTTTTCAACAACAAAAATTAATTTCTAACAAATTAGTTCCACTTTTAGCTAACGAGTTGAATTTTGAAACCAAGACAAATTTTTCAGTCGCTATTCACGATTAGCGAAAATCTTGAAAAATGTAATAACATAGTTATATTAAAAGTTACAAATTTGTCTTCATTTCAGAGAACTAACCTTTTTGGTTGAAAGTTCCATTAAAAATTGAAATATTTGCTTGAAAATTCATGTATTTTGTCAAAAATTATTCTTTCATGGTAGAAAATTAATCTTTTTGGTTGGAAATTCATTTCTTTGGTTGGAAATTAGTTTTTGATTGAAAATTAATTTTTTTGACTAAAAATAATTAAACTCAACTTCCGTTGAATTTTTTTTATGGACATATCTTTTGGTTAAAAATTTACCTATTTCATTGAAAATTCATTGGATTTATTCAAAAAGTTTATTTATCTCAAAATTAAATTATTCTATTTTTTTCGTGTTTTTTTATGAAAATGAATTTTTTACCAAAAATGTAGATATTTCATTTTTGCTTGCGACTTATTCTTTTTCCGTTGAAAATTCACTTCTTTTTTTAAAACTTGCCTCCTTGAGTAGAAAATTCAGTTATCTCAGTAGGAAGGGCATATTTTTTGGTTGCAAATTCAAATTATTTTTCAATAATTCGACTTCTGATTAAAAACCTTAGCATTTGGGATGAGATTTTTTCTATTATTGAGTGAAAATTTTGTCTCGGTTGAAAATTCGACTCATTTGTTGAAAAATCGTACTTTTTTGTTTCATTTAACAGATTTTTAAATGGAAAATCATAATATTTTTTGGCGGGAATATCAACTACATATTACACTTATAGTTGAAAATTTATTTTCTATTTTATCAAAGATCTATCAATTTGGTTGAAAATTTAAATATTTTGATGAGCACAAAGAAATTGAAAATTTTCATCCGTGAATCATATACAACGTTTTCAAATCATATAAAAGATTTTTTGTAAAATCTATAGCAAAATTTTAGAAAATTAATCGATTTTTTGCTCTGAAAACAGCTAACTAGCGCGCGCATAGAACGCACAAATGTTCTAGTAATTAAAAAAAGGAATAAAAAGCAGCATGGAGGGGAACCTTTTTACTGAGGCTGCAATATTCCGAAAATATCATCAAATATTATCTTGTCGATATTTTTATATGAATATGAATATTTTGATAAATATATGGCAGCCAATTTAAAAAAAAAAACATCTCACTGCCACATAATTTTTTGAAGGACAATAAAAATCAAGCCCAAAGATTTCGTTCGCAAAAAGAAAGAAATATATAATTTTTAATCATACAATAAAAATATCACTTAAAATTATGCAATAATAATATTATATATTTACCAATAAAATTAACGAGAACTCCCAAAGCGAAGACTATAGTTGTGATTTTCATTTTTTTTCAATGAGAAAAAGTATGTATATGAAAACATTCGTAAGAATATATATTCTACAAGATATTTCATACTTTATTCGCATGCTTCTAAATTATTTTTCTATTCCTAAGATATATTGGAGGGGATAAGCTTATTCTTTTTGAAATGTTTGCATTTCATCACTCTATTGTATTATTGAAGACATAAAAAAGTACATGCAGTAATTGCGAATTCATTGCATGAGTGCAAGAGAAACACACTTATGCGCCATCTACTATGTGTTTCACTCGCATTACGCTTTACTTTACTGATATGAATTTGTCCTGACGGTATATATATATATATATATATATATATATGTGTGTGTGTGTGTGTGTGTATATATACACATATAAATATATATATGTATATATATATACATATAAATATATATATGTATGTATATGTATATGTATATGCATAATATATGGCATATGGAAAAGTGTTTTGAAATATGCTCAAAGCTTAAACAAATAGATTCCAAACAAACAGATTTTTGCTGATTCAGCGCTATCTATAAGGTTTAAACTCAATGAGTCTAAATTATTCACAATACAATCAGTTTAGAAAATTAGTCAATTGGAAACAAAAAAACTACGAAACAAACACATAAAATCTCACATATGGGGACGTGCATAAATTACGTGAAGTGGTTTTTTCGAATTTTGAACCATAAACCTTCCTTTTTTAGAATCCGCAAATTTTGACTTCCCCTTCTACTATTTTAAGGAATTTTTTCTAACTGAATTTTTTAAAATAATTTATTTAGGGGTCATAAAAAAATAACGTAAGACGATTTTGGTGGATGGGAGGTTTTTGTAAAAATTATACTGTATATTATTCATTAAAAAAGAAGTTCAACTTTAAACAAAGTGATTGAATTTTTGCAATCAAAAAAGATGAATTCTGAATGAAAAATGTAATAGTTGATGATTTAACAAGGAACAGATTATTCTTGAGAATCAAAAAAAGTTTGATTGAACCAAAAAGACGAATTTTCAACAAAATTCTTCAATCTTTGACCAAAAGAGATTCATTTTCAACCGAAAAATTGCAGTTTTAACAAACAAACAAAAATGAAATTTCTACCGAAAAGATGAATTCTTTAATCAAAATAACGAGTTCTTAACCAAAAAATTGATTTTCTACGGAAAAGGCAAATTTTCAACAAGCTACATAAATTGTCAATAATATTTTCACCTAGGAGGAATTATTTTTTATCAAAAAATGCAAATTTCCAACAAAATGCATTAATTTTTAAGAAGATATTTACATTTTCAGCCAAAAGATTCATTCTCAACCAAAAGGATTCATTTTCAACCAAAAAAATTAATTTTGTTTGTAAAGAGACCAATTTATAAGAAAATACATGACTTCCCTATCAGAAATGATGAATCGCAACAAAAAATTTAATTGTTAAATTTTCATTTAGAAAAGGTAATGTTTAACCAAAAATGAAACTAACTATCCACAAACTATAGATAAAGTTTAAATCAAAGAAATGAGTTTCCAACATAGTAATTCAACTTTTGACCAAATATTTGAATTTTCAACCAAGAAGATTAATTTTCTACCGAAAAAGATGGATTTTCGACAAATTACATCAATTTTTAAACAAATAATTGACTTTTTAAACCTTGAAAGATCAATTTCCAACAAAAAATGGAGTAGTCGAAATCTAATTTTAAAAAAAGAATAATTTTCAACTAAAAAAAAACGAGTTTTCTACAAAAGAGTTGAATTTTCAAAAAATTGGTTTTTACCAAAAAAGTTGAATTTTGAATTAATTGAATACATAAATTTTCAACAAAATACTTACATTTTCTACCGAAAGGAATAATTCTTTTACCAAAAAAGACAAATTTTTTACAAAATCCAATAATTGTCTACTAAAAATAATAAATTTTCAACCAAAAATAAAATAGTTAAGTTTTTATACAAAAGTTCATTTGCAACCATGAACAAAACTAATTTTTAACAAAATAGTTGAATTGTCAACCAAAAAAATGAGTTTTCAATGAAAAAGTTTAAATTTCGACCCAATAGTTGAATTTTCTACTAGATTGTTGAATTTTCGAACCGAAAATACAAATTTTCTACAATACATTTGAATTTCCAAACAAAAAATATGATTATTCAACAAAAAAGTTGATTTTTAACCAAACAATTGAATTTTTAACCGAAAGGGTGAATTTTTAGTAAAAAAAATTCAGTTTTAACCTGAAAAGATTAATTTTCTAGGCAAAAAGTTGTATTGCTAATCAAAAAATTTATCTTCTACCAAAAAATGCGAATTTCCGACAAAAAACATAAATTTTCTACTGAAAATGATTACCTTTCAACCAAAAACGAAATAGTTAAATCTTCATTTTGCAAAATTAATTTTTAACAAAAAACGAAACTGATTTTCAAGAAAATAGTTTAATTTGCGAACAAATAAGTGAGTTCTCAACAAAGTAGTTCAACATTCGACCAAATAGTTGAATTTTCTATCAGATTGTGGAATTTTCGAGCCGAAAATATCAATTTTTTACAAAACATCTAAACTTTTATTTGTTGGATTTTCAAACCAAAAGACAAATGTTCAACCATATAGTTAAATTTTTAATCAAACAAAATTTTTTGTCAAGAAGGAATCAAATTGGCGAATAAATTGTTGAATTTTCAAGTCAGAAAGATAAATTTTCAAGAAAACAGTTGAATTTTCGACCGAAAAGAAAAATTTTTTACCTAAAGAGATGAATTTTCAATTATAAATGATGAATAAATGATGAACAAGGACAAAAATATTTTTTAAGAAAATTGTTCTAATTTCAACCAAGCAGTTAAATTTTTCAACAAAGAAGATTAATTTTCAACAAAAGATTTTGAACAAAAGAAATGAAATTTTTACCAAAAGAGAAACATTTTCAAATTAGAAAGACGAATTTTTAAGGAAACTTGAAATATTGAATATACGAAAATGATTTTTCAACAATGAAGTTACTTTTGGACCAAATAGTTGAATTTTCACCCAAAGAAATGAATTTTCAGCTAAAATTATGAATCTCAAACTAGAATTACTGAATTTTTAGTTGAAAAAATTCATTCATAACCAAAAAAAGTTCCATTTTCAACAAAAGAGATTAAATTTCTACCAAAAGATATGAATTTTTAAATCAGAAAAATGAATATTTTTAAAAACTTGGATTTTTGAAAATGTAAAAACGGGTTTTCAACAAAAAAGTTACTTTTCAACCAAATATTTGAATTTTTAGCCGAAAAGATAAATTTTCAACTAAAATTATCAATCTTAAACTAGAATAACTGAATTTTTAGTTAAATAAATTAATTAATAACCAAAAAAATTCGACTTTTAAAAAAAGAGATGGAAT
>CAKNXH010000617.1:0-33876 GCA_932178445.1 Andricus quercusramuli | reverse complement strand
TCAACAAGAATGATGAATCTTAATCTGGAATAACAGAATTTTTAGTGAAAAGAATTCATTTTGATTCAAAAGAAGTTGAATTTTGAATGAAGAAGGTGAAATTTCCATCAAGCAATACAAATTTTCAAGAATACTTGGAATTTTGAACATGCAAATATGAATTTTCAACAAAAATGTTACTTTTTAACCAAATAGTGGAATTTTCAACCAAAGAGATGGATTTTCAACGGAAATCATAAATTTCAAACAAGAAAAATTCAATTTTCATTAAAAAATAAATTTTCAAAAAAAAAAGGTGTATTTTTACCAAAAGATACAAATTTACAAATGAAAGAAAAACGAATTCTCATGAAAACAGTCGAATTTTCAATCCGAAAATATATATTTAAACAAAATATTACTTTTCATCCAAACAGTTGAATTTACAACCCAAAAAAGTGAATTTTTTATCAAATAGTTTTACCTTCAACCAAAAGTAGTTGGATTGTCAACCAAAGACATCAACTTGTAACTAAAATGATGAATCTTCAACTAGAACATCCAAATTTTCAGTTAAAAAAAAAAATATTTTAACATAAAGAATAATTATTTAATGAGTCCGTTTAAAAAAAGAATTAAATTTCACAGTGAGAGGAAAATTTCCATTCTCCTACATTAGACTATAAACCTCTATGGCTCTGGAAATTATTTTCTCTTACCTTTAAGGCCATGTGACGAGTGGGTCGCGTGACCGGATTCCTACCTTACCGACACTTTTTTTATTTGTAAACTTATGTTCACACGAATAGCCACATCAAGTTGAAAATTTGGGATAATAAATAAGAAACACTAAGAAATGCGGCTCTGGTCCTAAATTTTTATAATTATAAAAAAAGCAAAAAAAAGTTATTAACAAAAAAAAAGTTATAAAAAATGTTTTCATAACTGTCAAAATTTAGGATTAGAGCCGCATTTATTAGTGCTTCTTATTTATTATCCCAACTTTTCAACTCGATGTGGCTATTCTTGTGAACATAAGTTTACAAATAAAAAAAGTGTCGGTAAGGTAGGAATCCAGTCACGTGACCCAGTCGTCACATGGCCTTAAAAAGTGTTTTTCCAAAGTTACAATTTTCAAGTGTTAATCGATACTTAATGATTTTTTGCTTGAAAAAAATGCAAATATCTTCCTAAATCTTTCAAATTTTAAGATCGGCAGAAATAACTTAGATGTGTATGAATTAAAAAATCCGAAATCTCTATAAAAACCTTACAAATAATTTTTATCCAATTTCGGGATCAAATTGATCAACCTGCATTCAATGTGAAGTGCATGAACCCAAAAATCTAAACATAAAAATTTCCGAAACGAAAAAAAAAATAATTAAATTTTCCAGGCGTGGGACTTTGTTGTGAGGGGCTGATTTGGTCAGAGTGGTCACGGAATATTAAGTGATGGTTCGCACGTGACCGCCGATCGAGTTGGCGAAATGTTAAAGTACTAGCGCGCTTAATTAAGTTCTGAGCAGTTACACTAGCAGCCAGTGAATGCTTCTTGATTGGCAGTGGTTCGTGGTTCTGACTCAGGTTCTGGGTTTTTTTTTTTTTTTTTTTTTTTTTGGAATAGTTAGGTACATTTGATAATCCAACTGGTTGAGGTGGCCACTCCCAATCAGTCAACATCAGAGACGAACGCTGATTTATTATGCTAAACTTGCTAATAAATCGGTAGCATCGCGACGCCATACCGCTTTCTTTCTCTTTGGCTGGAACCGCGAAATTCATCTACCTGGACCCAAAATAGGTGCCAGACTCATCGTTTGTCCAATAAATCATCCATTTGGTTGAACATTTTTGGAATTTTTTCGCGGGTGACCAATTTATTTGCGTGTAATTATTTTAGTTGGAAATGAAGTTCAATAAAATACCATGAACATAATTTTGACTTCAATAATTTTGATTTGTAAACAGCCAAACTCTGAATATGCTTATGAAAATTGTTAAAATAATTAATAATTATTGCCAATGTGCAAAGTAATGTAGGAATTAAAGTCTTATCGGAAATACGTACTTTCTTGCTTCCGTAACCAAATTGAGCCTATTAGTTTCAAAACAGCTAAACTCTCAATTTGTTTATAAAAATTGTAAAAATAATTAATAATACTTGAGAATGTATACAAAGTATCACAGAAAAAGGTCATCGGAAAGATATTCTATATTCTTAATTCATTCTGTTAAAAAATATAGCCTATTCGTTGACAAAGAGCTAGACTCTGAATTTGTTTATGAATATTGTTTAAATAATTAATAATTATTGTATATTCGCATAGTATCATAGAAATCATAATTCACTAAACTACTTGATCCTATTTGCTGAAAAATGGCCAAGTTCTTGATTTCTTGATGAAGATTGTTTAAATAATTAATAATTCTTGGAAATTTAAAATTTTGAAAGCATCATATGAAAAAAGTCATCGGAATGATATTCTTAGTTAATTCTGTGAAAAAATGTAGCCTATTCGTTAAAACATAGCCAAATTCTAAATTTTTAAATGAAAATGGTTCCAATCAGTATTAATTCTTGCAAATTTACAAAGCAACATAGAAAAGAGTAATCATTCATTTTGCAACAAAATTGAGCCCATTCGTTGAAAAATAGCCAAACTCTTAATTTGTTTATGAATATTGTTAGAATAATTAACGAATATTCGAAATTTGAAAAGCATCATAGGAAAAAGTCATTGTAAAGATATTCTCAGATAATTATGTAAAAAAATTGAGCATATTTGTTGAAAAAAAAGCCAAACTCTGTATTTGCTACTGAACATTGTTAATAATTAATGATTCTTATACATTTGCAGAGTATAATATCAAACAGTCACTGAAAAAGCATTCTTTGTTGATACCGTTGAAAAATAACCAAATTTTGAATTTCCTTACAAAAATTGTTTAAATAAATAAATCTTAGTTCTTTAGAATTTATAAAGCACTATTAGAAAAGAGTTATCACGAATAAATTTTTAGTTTAATCTGTAAAAAATAAGCCTATTCCTTGAAAATCAAAATTTATTATAAAAAAATATTAATTTTTAATAATTAATAATTCTTGGGAATTTGCGAAACATCATGAAAAAAAACTCATCGAAGAGACATTCTTAGTGACAAGATTTCAAAAGGAAAGTTAAATATTTAACTAAAGAGTATAAAATTTTCCACCGAAAAAGATTAATGTTTTCGAAGACAATTGAATTTTTTGTAAAAATAACTTTTCAACCAAGAAAGATGAATTTTGAATCCAAAAATATGAAATTTCAACAGCATAGTTCAGTTTTAGAAAAAAATGATGAATTTATCAAAATAGTTGAATTTTCTAAAAATAATTAGATTTTTAACAAAATAGTTGAATGTCTAACCAAATGGTTGAATTTTTAGCATTGGATTTTCGAAGAAAAAGACCAATTTTTTAGTTCTTCAGTTTTTTAGTTCAGTTGAATTTTTTAGAGAAAAGTGAACTTTCAAATCGCAAAAGATGAATTTTTAATAAAATAGTTGAATTTTCATGCAACAAAATGAACATTCAACAGGAAAGAAGAATTTTCTACCCAAAACAGGCAAATTTTTAACAAAATGTATTATTTTTCTACTCAATAGTCTCAAAAGTATCTTTAAAAAAAAAAATTTCAAACAAATTTTTTAATTTTCAACCAAAAAGTTAAATTTTCGACCAAAAGGATTAACATTTTATCAAAAAGGACAAATTTCAAACTTATACAATATACATGATAAAGTTTCAACTAAACATGGATTAGTCAAATTTTCTGTTAAAAAAAAAATAACTTCTAACTAAAAAAATTAATTTTAAACTAAGTTGTTAAATTTTGAACTGAAACGATGAATTTTCCACCAAGAAGATTATTGTTCTACCAAAAAAGACGAATTTTGGAAAAACAAAATTAATTTTCAACAAAATTATTCAATTTCAAAGTCAAAAAGGCGATTCGTCTCC
Source organism: Andricus quercusramuli (assembly GCA_932178445.1). Classification (NCBI taxonomy): domain Eukaryota; kingdom Metazoa; phylum Arthropoda; class Insecta; order Hymenoptera; family Cynipidae; genus Andricus; species Andricus quercusramuli. The sequence continues at coordinate 29,891 of CAKNXH010000617.1, read as the reverse complement.
AAAACAGTAGAATTTTGAACCCAAAAATATGATTTCTCAACCAGAAAGTTTGATTTTTAAGGAAATAGTTTAATTTTCAATCAAATTGTTGAATTTTCAATCCAAATAGATGAATTCTCAACGAAACATACAACTGTTGATATGTCAACGAAAAATTGTATTTTTAACCAAAAAGGATAAATTTTTAATCAAGGAGATTAAATTTCTCCCAAGAAAGACGAATTTTCAACAAAATACATGAATTTTTAACCAAAAAAGTAAAATATCAACTAAAAAAGATACGTTTTCATCCATATAGTTAAATTTTTAACTGAAAAAAAACTTTTCACCAAAAATGGAATAGTGTAATTGTCAGTTTAGGAAATTTACTTTCAACCAAACATGAAACCAATTTTCATCAAAATAGTTAAATTTTTAACCGAAGGGATAAAAAACTAAAAAAATTAATTTTTAGCAAAATAGCTGAATTTTTCATGAACGATATGAATTTCGTACCAAAAATATAATAGTAGCTTTTTCAATAAAAAAAAAAAGAAGAAATGAACTTTTGTCTTTTACCCAAAAATATAGTTGAATTTTCTTGTTGGGTTCAAGTTCTAAATATTATCTAAGTACGTAATGTGATTTGCACTTGTAGGCCCCCCCCCCTTCAGTTTCGGAATAATAACAATATAATATTATAATTTTAATAAATATTAATAATAATAAACATTCAAATTAATTTAAAAAAAATCTCTTTTCGCTCCGCTGGGTTTCGAACCACAGAACTTCTGACATTCGGTCAGGTGCTTTCCCCATTCTGTGGTTTGAATCCTAGCGGAGTGAAAGGAGAACAATTTTTTTTTTAGAAAAAGATTAATTAAGATAATTTTTAATTCGTCGTTCTATCCAGTCTGAAAAGACGTTCAAAATTTCTGTTAATTTCTAATGATAATACAGATTACTTTATAAACATTTAATCAATAAAATTATTAAATTAATTCACTTTGATTGACAGTGGTTCAGATTTTTGATTCAGGTTCTGGTCTTTTATTCCAGATACGCAATTTCAAAATTTTCAAATTAATTAATTTATTTCAAACAAAAAAAATGTCTCTTCTACCATAAAAGATGGATTTTTATCAAAATACTTTAATTTTCAACAAAATAATCAAATTTGCCACATAATACTTGAATCTTCAGCCTGAAAATATAAATTTTCAATAGAAAGTGTCAAAGTTTATATTTCAATCAATAAACATGAAATTTATAAAAAAAAAGTTTTTTAACCCCAAAAAGACGAAGTTTCAACAAATAAAAATTTTTCAGTAAGGAAAGAAAATTTTACCTGAATTGTTGAATCTTCAAGCCAAAAGACGAATTTTCGCTGGAAAATGAATTTACAAACAAAAAATATGACTTCAGCAAAAAATTATTTTTCCGCGAAACTGATGCATTTTTACCTAACAAAAATGAGATTTCAGACCAAGAAAATTATTTTTTTTTTTACCAAGAAAGCAGAATTTTCAACTAAAAATACAACTCTTGATAAAAAAAATGATTTCTTAATCAAAGTGATTCAACCAAATCTTTAAAATAAAATAGTTAAATACTCACGCAAGGAAGAATAATTTTTCACCAAAAAGTTGCACTTTCATAAAAAAAAGAAATTTCTAACAAAGCGGATGAATTTATAAATCAAAAAGATGAATAAAAAAAAGTTGAATTTTCTCTTTAAAAAGATTTTAGTTGACTTTTCACGATCAAAATATGAATTTTTAAGCAAAAAATGAGTTTCTACGAAAAATTTAACTTTCAATTTAAAAAAGTGAATTTTCACACCAAAAGGATGACTTTTCAAAAAAATTGTTGAAGTCTCTACCCAATAGTTGTATTTTTATAAATAAAAAATAAAAGTTCTCTTAAAACAGATGAATTTTTATTTGAAGAGAAAACAATTTTTTTTAAATAGTTGATTTTCCATCTAGAAAAGATTCCAGATGATTTTTCAAGATCAAAAAATGAATTTTTTAACAAAAAATAAGTTTCTACGAACAAACTTGAATTTTGGATCCAAAAAGGCGAACTTTTTCAACCAAAAGGGATGAATTTTCAACGAAATAGTTAAATTTTCATCCAAGAAAGATGAAATTTATACTAAAACAGATGAATTTTTATTAAGAAAGGACAAATTTTTTTTTGAAGTTGAAGTTTCACCCAGAAAAGCTTTCAGTTCATTTTTTAACATCAAAATATAAATTTTTAATAAAAAGTAAATTTTGTACGAAATAGTTAAATTTTCAACGAAACAGTAGAATTTTCAACCAAAAGTAGGACTTTTTGACGAAATAGTTTTACTTTCAACAAAACAGTTGCATTTTTTACCCTTAAAAAAGATGCATTTTTAATTGAAAAAAACAATAGTTGAATTTTTATCCAGAAAATTCAGTTCTATTTCCAACACCAAAATATTATTTTTAATAAAAAAGTCAATTTTCTACGAAATAGTTAAATTTCCAACAAAAACTTAGAATTTTCAACCAAAAGTAGGACTTTTTAACGAAATAGTTTTACTTTCAACAAAACAGTTGCCCTTTTCACCCTTAAAAAAGATGAATTTTCAATTGAAAAAAAGTAGTTGAATTTTCATCCAGAAAATATTTCAGTTCTCTTTCCAACACCAAAATATTATTTTTAATAAAAAAGTCAATTTTCTACGAAATAGTTAAATTTTCAACAAAACAGTAGAATTTTCAACCAAAAGTAGGACTTTTTAACGAAATAGTTTTACTTTCAACAAAACAGTTGCATTTTTTACCCTTACAAAATATGAATTTTTAATTGAAAACAAAATAGTTGCATTTTCATCCAGAAAATATTTCAGTTCTCTTTCCAACAAAAAAATCTTATTTTTAATCAAAAAGTAAATTTTCTACGAAATAGTTAAATTTTCAACAAAACAGTTGCATTTTTTACCCTTAAAAAAGATGAATTTTTAATTGAAAAAAACAATAGTTGAATTTTTATCCAGAAAAGATTTCAGTTCTCTTTCCAACACCAAAATATTATATTCAACCAAAAAGTAAATTTTCTACAAAATAGTTAAATTTTCAACAAAACCGCAGAATTTTTAACCAAAAAGTATAACTTTTCAACAAAATTGTTGAATTTTAAACCAAACAGTTGCATTTTTATCCAAAAAAGATGTCATTTCTGCTGAAGCCGGTGAATTTTGAAATCAGAAAAACGAATTTTCAAAAAAGAGTTGAATTTTCGAACTAACTGTCGCATTTTTATTCAAGAAAGATGAAATATTTTTTCTAAAACAGATTAAATAAAAAAAAAACTTTGAAAAAATAGTAAAATTTTCATCCAAAGAAGATTCCAGTTTTCCGCTGCATAATCGAATTTTTAACCAAAACATATGACTTTTTAACAAGATTGTTAAATTTGAACCAAACAGTTGTATTTTTGTCCAAGAAAAATGAAAAAAAAGTAAATTTTCTAGGAAATAGTTGAATTTTCAATAAAACAGTTGGATTTTTATTCAAGAAAGATGCAATATTTCTATTAAGAAAAGATGAACTTTTGAATCAAAAAGAAAAATTTGCAGAAAAAATATTTTTCATCCAAAAAATATCTCAGTTTACTTATCAGCAAAAAAATATGAATTTTAAACAAAAGGTTAATAGTATACAAAAAAAAATCGAATTTTCAACCCAAAAAGACGAATTGCTAACAAAACAGTTGAATTTGCGAAAAAATGATGTCTTTTTAAGAAAATTGTTAAATTTTCAACCGAATAATAAAATTTATAATTAAAAAGATAATCTTCAGAAGAATGTTTTTGCAAATTTGCAAAAATTACGTTCATGAGTGAAGGAACCCTTCCCCCTACCGTAACAAATCGTAACAAAATGTTTCGACCCCCTCCCCCCCTGAAATGTTACGTAATTTAAGTACGGACCCTAATCAGTCAGCATCAGAGCCGAACGCTGATTTATGCCGAAAGCGTCGCGACGTCACGCCGCTTTCTTGAGCTGGTACCGCGAAAATCATCTACCTGGACCCAACCTAGGTGCCAAACTCCTCGTTTGTCCAATAATTCAACTTTGTTTTGAAAATTTTTGTAATTTTTCGAAAATTCGGGTATTCTTGGCAGAAAATTAATAAATTGATGCTGCTTGATTGGCACTGGTTCATGTTTCTGGATCAGGTTCTGTTCCTTTTGTTTAAGTAGTCCGGTACATCCGGTAATTCAACTGGTCGAGGTGGCCACTCCCGATCAGTCAACATCAGAGCCGAACGCTGATTTATGCCAAAAGCGTCGCGACGTCACGCCGCTTTCTTTCTCTTGGGCTGGTACCGCGAAATTCACCTACCTGGACCCAACCTAGGTGCGAAACTCCTCGTTTGTCCAATGACTCGACTCATTTTTCGTTTCTGCTTTTATTCCCATTTTTCATTTATTTTCGTCATTTTCAGTTCCGGTCCCAAGGTAATGGCCTGATGCCTGAAATCTAAACTACTCCCTTGAGAAATTGGCAAACTGGTCTTCTTTTATGTGAAGGTGTTCAGAAAGTGCTGATTCAGTTGACTTTCAATTTTCCAGCCAACTATTTTTCTTCACTTTCCATTTCATTCATTCTCGGGTTCGAAAGGGGTTCTTCACAAATTATGCAAGGTGTTTTCATGAAATTTTCACGCCCAGGACACCCAGCAGAATTTTCAATCAAAAGTGGGATTTTTTAACGAAGTAGTTTTACTTTGAACCGTCCGGCTCGAAGGACCAAAATTTGATCTCTCTTTCCAATGTTCTAAATGATATTATCTCGATATTGTCTCTTATGGACTAAAGAGAAAAAAAAATTTGATCACTCTTAACAATGTTCTAAAACGTCTTTCTTGGTAGAAAGTTTAAAAAAATGGAAATAAAAGCAGAAACGAAAAATGAGTCGGGTCAGGGGGGGGGGCTTCTCTCCCCAGGGGAGATAAGGTACGATTTGCTCTGAACCCTACCCCTCTTCCACAATCTAAGGTTTTATAAACTTAGGTAAAAAATATAAATATTAAATACAAATTTTGTTAATTAAATAAATGTCGAAACCTAATGAAATTATTTTCAGGAAATTTCTTCTGGTTGAAAATTCAACTATTTTTTTGGAAATTTATGTCTTTTGGTAGAAAAGAAATGTTTTTGGTAAAAAATGCAACTGCTTAATCGGTTTTAGTTGAGGATTCAACTATTTTGCTGAAAATTTGTCTTTTTTAGTTGAATTTACCTGTTCCTGATTCGAAATAAAAATTTCTTGTTTGAAATATCAATTACATGTTTCGTTGAAAATTCATATTTTTTGGTCGAAAATTCAACTATTTGGTTGAAAGTAGAACTACTTTAGAACTACGAAATTAGTTTTTTCAGTTAAAAATTTAGCCATCTGGTTGAAAATTGATGTACTTTGTTCAATATTAATCTTCCTTATGAAAGAAAAATTCTTAGCTGACAATTCAGCTTTTTTATTGTAAAATTAAACTGTTTGTTTAAAAATTCATCTGTTTCTGAAAATTATTTTTTTTTTTAACCTTTATATTTCTGGTACGAAAATTCTCTCTGTTCTTTTTTCTTGAAGATAATTCATTTTAGTTGAAAATTCGTTTCTTTCTTTTCTTTCTTTCTTTTCTTTAAAAATTCGATTCTTTCTTTTCGTTAAAAATTCGTTTCTTTCTTTTCTTTCTTTCTTTTCGTTAAAAATTCATATTTTTGTTAAAAATAAATTTTTTAAGTGAAAATTCAACTATTCCTTTTTCTGTTAGAAATGTACCTTTTTTAATTGACGATTTGTATATTACGTTGGAAATTCGTCTTCCTTGCTAGAAAGTTAATTTTCTTGATAATAAATTCATTTTTTGTTTGTCAACTCAACTATTTGATTGAAAATTCAACTACTCAGTTGGAAATTAATGTATTTTGTTAAGAATTCATCTTTCTTTCTCTCTTAAAAATTCGTTTTTTTTGTTGAAAATAATTTTTGTACTTGAAAATTTAACTATTATGTTTTTTGCTAATAATGTATCTTGCTTAGTTGAAAATTCAACTATTTGGTAAGGAATGGATATTTTTCGTTGAAAATTCATCTTTTTTGGCAGAAACATTCAGAAAACTTCATGAATGAAAATTCAGCTTTTTGAAAATTCAACTGTATGAATGAAAATCCACTTATTTTTTAAAATTAACTTTTTTGTTTATTATTAATTTTTTTCGTTGAAGATTCATCATTTTATTTAAAAACTATTCTTTTGGTTGAAAAATAAACTATTTCTAGAATTGACATCTTATGTTGAAACTTGACCTGTTTAATTAAATATTTAACTATTTGCTTGAAAATATGATTTGATAAAAATTTGTCGTTTTTGGTGAAGATAATAATTTTTCCAACTGAAGAATTCACTATTATATTTTTTGTTAAAAATGTATCTTGTTGAGTTGAAAATTCAATTATTTTGTCGAAAATTTATGTATTTCGTTGAAAATTCGTCATTCTACAAAAAATTACTATTCTTGGTTAAAAATTCAGGTCTTTGATTGTAAATGCAACTGATCGGTTAAAAATTTAACTTTTTTTTAAATAAACTTTTCAGTTAAACCTTCATATATTTAAGTTAAAAATTTATGTTTTTTGTTGAAAATTCGTAAAGTTATTTAAAAAAATCATCTTCTTTGTTAAAAATTCACCTCTTTGATTGCAAATACAACTATTTGATTACAAATTTATCTTTTTCAAAATAAACTTTTTTGTTGAACCTTCATATATTTGCGTTGAAAATTTGTGTATTTTGTTGAAAATTCATCCTTTTTTTTAAAATTAATTATAATGGTCGAACAATTATTTGGTTGCAAATTCATCTGTTTTGTAAAAATCGTTTTGGCTTGGAAATTTAACATTTTTTATGAAATTTTTTTCCTTCATTGATAGAAAAATCCTTCTTGGTTGAAAATTCTTCTTTTTTATTTGAAAATTCAACTATTTCTGATTAAAAATTAATTTTTATTTTAGCTAAATTATCAACTATGACATTTTTTTGTTAATTCATATTTTTTGGTAAGATATTCAACTACTTGGTTGCAAGTTGAACTACATTGTTAATTCTTTTTTTTTCGTTGGAGATCCATCATTTTAGTTGGGAATTCATCTTTTTGGTTAGGAACTGAAAAATTTTCTCAACAATTTACCATTTTGTTGAAAAAAAATTTTGTTAGCAGAAAATTTAAATATTTATTTCTTGTTAGAAAAGTATCTTTTTAGTTGAAAATTTAATTATTAGATTGAAACTCAGTGTATTTTCCTGAAAATTAGTCTTTCATAGCCGAAAATAAATTTTTTTATTGTAAATTTATCCTTTTTGTTGTAAATTCAACTATTTGATTGAAAATTCAACTAGTTGATTAAAAATTTAATTATTTTGCTGAAAATTCATTTTTCAGTACCAAAAAAGTCTTCATTCACAAAAGTAATTATTACATTTTTCTTTGAAAATGTATCTCGTTTAGTTAAAATTTTGTGTAATTTCTTGAAAGTTTGTCTTTTTTATTACAAAATTAATCTTTTTAGTTGAAAGTTCAACTCTTTGGTCGAACATTTATGTATTTGGTTGAAAATTTGTCTTTCTTGGTAGAAAATTTATCTTTATGGTTAAGCTTACATTTTTTTGGTTAAACATTTATCATTTTAGATAAAAATTCATTACTTTGGTCAAAAAATAAAACCATTTTGTTGAAAACTCGGTTTTTTTCTTAATTAATTTTTTGAATTGAAAAATCAAGTATTCTGTTTGTGTTGTTATATTTTTACGTTGAAAATTCAACCATTTGGTTCAAATTCCATATTTTTTCTTGAGATTTTTTTTTAATTTGTTGAACATTCGTCTTTTTTGGTAGGAAATTAATCATTTCGGTCAAAAGTTTATCTATTTGGTTGAAATTTGAATTATTATTTCAAAAATTGTTGTACGTTTTTGAAAATTGATCACCTTCGTCGAAAATTTAACTATTTGTTTGAAGATTAACTTTTCCGTTGCATATTCATATTCACGGGTTGAAAATTAATCTGTTTTTCAGGAAACTTTTCGGCTTAAAAATTCAACATTTTTCATGGTAATTTTTTTTTTATTGACTGCAAAATCTTTCTTTGTTCGAAATTCAACTTTTGTTGCAAAATTTCTTTATTACTTTACCAACTTTTTTCTTATAAGAAATTTAAAAAAAAGTTTGTGTCACCTCATCAACTATTACAGTCTTTATTGTGAATTTTTCATTATTTCTTTGGTTCAAAATTGAACCATTTTGTTATAAACTTTTTTTTTGTGAAAATTCATCTTTTTTAGTTGGAAAAGCAACTATTTGGTTGAAAGTACTTTGTTGAAAAATCCCCTAGTCCGGCTCGAAGGACCAAAATTTGATCACTCTTTCCAATGTTATAAATCGTCTTTCTTGGTAGAAAGTTGTTAGTTTTTGTTCTTATTTAGTTGTTCATTCTTGTTAGTTGAAAATTAATATCCGGCTCGAAGGACCAAAATTTGATCACTATTTCCAATGTCTAAATCGTCTTTCTTGGTAGAAAGTTGTTATTTCTTGTTGTTAGTTACTTGTTAATTCTTCTTAGTTGAAAGTTATATTTTTGCTTGAAAATTCAACAATTTGGTCAACCCTTTCGCTCTCTCTAACAGGTTGCATTTCTGTTGGAATTTCCTCAGAATTGTTGTGTTATATCTCTGAGTTTATTATTTTCTTTGGTAAAAATTTTGCCTAAATAAGATCTTCCAATCTAAATCATACAGTAAGAAAGAAACATGAGAAACAGTAAGCTTTTTGAGAAACCCCTTACATCCCAAATCGCCTTACGTCATTTGGAGACGACCCCTAGCCCGGCTCGAAGGACCAAAATTTGATCACTCTTTCCAGTGTTCTAAATGATATTGTCTCGACTGATGATACGTTAGTAATGGACTAGAATTGTGTTTAGAGAAGTATCGATCTCGAATGGGCGTTTGAGCGTGGAATTTGATAAATTGCAACTTCCGCAGCGGCGTTTCGGCCGTGTCTCGCGTAATTTCCTGTGAGGAGTTGTGCCGATAACGCGGTGGTTCGACCGACCGGGAGAGGAGAAGGCCGAGAGAGGATGAGACGTGATGGAAGCCAACGGCGTTCGGAAATTGGCCCGATGACATTGATTAAAGCGTTTAGCGTCAGCCATAATTATTAATCGTTGCTGATGCTACGTCGAGATTCGATTCTCTGCCTCCATCACTGGCACGTCATTCAACCTTATCAGTCAGAAGTCAAAGAAAAAGAACCATCCCCCAACTTGTCCCGATTTGTTTCGCCTCCAAATGATCGACACCTTATCACTTCTTCCGCAGATTAATTACTGTCAAACGAGGTAATTTCGAACATGCGGGGTAAATTCGGACATTCCTAGATTGATGATTAAAATTACTTAAGGGGGTTTTAACCAGAATCTAGTATCTGCTAAAACCTTGATAAAGCCTTAATTGTTTCTAAATTCTGGTTGAAACCCCTTCAAGTAATTCGAATCATGAATTTAAGAATGTCCGAATTTACCTCACATGTCCGAAATTACCCCGTTTAACGGTACCTCTCCTCAGAAATTATTCTAGTTATTCTGCATTTTTTCTCAAGTTACTAGGGTGGTCCAAAAATGCTTCTCAAAATTTTCATTCGCTCTAGGGGGCAAAGCCTCCCCCCCTCATTTTTTGAAGTTCTTGGAGAAAGAAATATCATGTTTTTTCAAATAGATCAATATTAAGACGTGCCCGGGTTTTTAAAATTAACATGGGATTTTGAATGAGAAAGCTCAGCTGTCGAGAAAATATCAATTTGTGACATTTCGGTGCCCGCGCCCCCCCCCCTTCAAAATGTCCACTGTTACATTTTTCGTTCAAAATTCATCGAGTTTGGTGAAAATGTCCACTATTTGGATGAAAATTCAGTTATTTTGTTGAAAAAGCAACTATTTTGTTAAAAAGTCATCTTTTTTTATCAAAAATTAAACTCAGTGCTTAAAAATACACTTTTCTTGGCAAGAATTCAACTATTGGCTAAAAAATCGAACTACTATGTTGAAAATTAATTTTTCCGGTAAAAGCTTCATTTTTTTGAAGAACATTTCTTTCAACTGAAAATTGAGTTATTATTTTTTTGGTGAAAAATTCTTTTTAATTTGAATATTCAAATATTTGGTAGAAAGATCATTAATTTTTTTAACCATTTTTTTTGTAGAATGTTTCTTTTTGGTGGAAAAATCAACTTTTTGATTGAATATTCATCATTTTAGTTGAAAATTCATTCCTTTGGTTGAAAATCAAACAAATTTGTTATAAAAGCAACTGTTTTGTAAAAAATTTACCTTTATGGTTAAAAATGCAACAACTTATTTCGAAATCAAACTACTTTGTTAAAAATTCATATTTTTAGTTGAAAATTCAAGTGCTGGGAAAAAATTCATGTATTTTGTTTATAATTAATCTTTGTAAGAAATTATTTTCCTAAGAAAAATCAACCTTTATTTGAAAATTCAACTCTTTGGTTGAATATTCAACTGTTTTCTTGTGAATACATTTTTTTGTTTGAAGCCACATCATTATAGTTAAAAATTCATCTCTTTCGTTAACAATTTAAATATTTTGTTGGAAATTCGTCTTTTTGATTTAAAAAACTATTATTTGGTTGAAAATAATTTTGTTTTGCTTGCGGATTTAACTATTTTGTTGATCATTTTTTTTTTTGTGAAAAATTAATCTTCTGGGTTAAAAATGCAACGGTTCGACTAAAAACTCTTCGGTTGAACATAGAAATATTTTTTTGAAATTATTTTTTGAGACTCATAATTTTAGTTAAAAATTCACGTACTTTTCTGTGTACATCTCTGTGAAAAAGATATTTTTTTTTTGAGGATTCATCATTTTGGTTGAAAATTCAACTATTTTGGCGTAAAAAAAATGTTGTTAGATAATTCATATTTTTAGGTTAAAAAATTTCATTTTTGATATAATTTTCTTCAGAAAAGTTTTGTAGAAAATCCGCCTTTTTGGTTTGAAAATTCACCAATTTGGTTAAAAATTGAACTATTTGGTTAAAAATTTAATTTTTGGTTGAAAATTCATATTTTTGGTTAAAAATAATTTTCTTAGCGGGAAATGGATCCATTCCATTTTTGGTGAAAACAATTTTCCTTCATAACTTGAAAATTATACTATTTAGTGGATAATTTATGTATTCAATGTAATTAATTAATATGTTTCTTCTGAAATAAAAATACTAGTGTTGCCGGATGACAGCGATATTGAATTATATGAATAAAAATGAATAGACATAAATTAAATAAATCTGAAAACATAATTTATTTCTTAAATTCGTCTTTAAATTCCATGAATTTGAATAATAATTCAAAGAAATTTTCATTTTATTTTTTTATACTTCAAATTCAGTGCATATTTAAGTAAGAATAATCTGCGTACTGAATAGATAAATTTGGGTTAAAACAGATCCATTTTCAACTAAATAGTTGAATTTTCAAATAAAAAAGGTCAGTTTTCAACAAAAAATGAAATGGTTTAATTGTGAGTTGAAATAATTAACTTGCCACAAAAAAAAATACATACATTTTCCAAGGAATAATTGAATTTTCAACAAACAATGGTGAATTTTCAATCGAATATTTGGATTTTAAACTAAAAAAGATCAATGTTCAACCAAAAATAGAATAGTTGAATTTTAAACCAAAAAGATAAATTTGCAACTAAAATGATGAATCTTTGAATGGAATAGTTGACTTTTTAATCAAAAAGATTAATTTTAAAGCAAAAAGACTAATTTCTACCAAAAAAGAGAAATTTTCTGCAAAACATATAAATTCTCAAAAAAAACAAGATAAATTGTTATTTAAAAATGTATAGCTTAATTTTCAGTTAAAAAAATTAATGTTTAAGCTAAGAGATGAAATTTCAATTAAAACGATGGAATATTCAACTGGAATAGTCACATTTTCAGTTGGTAAAATTTAATTTTCAACCAAAAAAATAAACGTATTTTTAACAAAATAGTTGAAGTTTTAACTCTAATAGTTCTATTTTCAGTGAAAAAATTAATTTCCAGCCAAGGAAAAAACAAATTTTCGCAAAAAATTGCTCAGTTTTTAAACAAATAGATGAATTTTCATTCAAAATGATGAACCTTAAACCAAAAAAATTAATTTTTAACAAAAGAGTTTAACTTTTAACATATTGATTAAAAGTTTATTTAAAAAAGAATCCTGAACGAAAAATTCAGTAGTTGATATTCCAATTAGAAAAGATTTTAATTCCTAATCAAAAACAGTTTAATTCAACCAAAAAAGACGAATGTTCAATATATGTTTAATTTTCAACTATGAAAGATTTTTCTGCCAAGAAAGGGAAAATATTGCAAACAAACAGGTAAACTCAAAATAATTGGCATATGGGATATTTTTCTGAAAAATAGTCTTGATAAAACCCTGTAATTGAAAAAAAAATCCTATAAATACAAGCATGTAATATTCCAGAAACATTTCATCAACTTTTTAATTTTCACCCATAACTATTTTGTTTAAAAAAATGTGTAATCGATTATTTTCCCAATAGCAAAATTAGCAAAAATAGCAAAATTATTCTTATTATTAATATTCTTATTATTATTATATACATGAGACATTAAGCCTAATCCTTTTTAAGGTGACTCCCGTGTTGTTTATTTAAATAACACGTTCGTTCCGTCACACTGCTCCGACCCAAGTCGCTGATCAATCTCTCTAAACATTTCCCCATTTTCAGAATATTTAAAGCATCTTTTCTGTTGTTTTAATATTGTTAAAAAAGATTAACTAGGTTTACTTGAAGCGTGGGTGTCAGTTATATATCATTCTTTTCTATTGTGACACACGTGGTCACGTGACTCCGTTCGCGTGGAGACTTGAGGTCAAGAGAGAGGAATCTTTAGATCACAGGTTTTAGATTTTAGAGTATTTGCTCAGAAAGTTTAGAGATTGCTCTTCCATTAGTCGCATTAGCAGGAAAGTCATACCGCCGGCCTTGGTAATTCCATTTTTTTATGGTTTCCTACACTTTATAAATTTGTATTTGCCTACGAAAATTCTAAGGTCTTCTTCAAACATTTTTACATTACATAGTTATCAATCCTTCACGGTATTTAATTTTTTTCAACACACATTTACGGTAATCCACGGATATTTTGCATATCATTCTGATTATCAATTACAGATCAAAATGATCCACCTTTACGGATCCAAAATTAATTTTTTTAAATTTACTTAAGGTAACTTATGATTGACTTTCTTAACATACAACGTAAAATGTATTTCAGTAATTTTTCTACATTCCTCGTCCAGTCAAAAATTTAATTTAGGTAACTTATGACTGATATACTTCTTTTCTGGAATTATTTTTAAAGGTTAGTAATTATTAAAATTTTCAGAAATTAAATTTCATATTAGAGAAAAATATTGAGCAAAAATTATTTGAATAATTCAATAAGAATAATTTTTTACTGCTGTTCATGTTTTGAACTAAATAATTAATTATTAGATGATTAATGTTTTTCAAAATATCACATTGAATATAAATTGATTTTCAATCTTTTCATGACCTGTACATTACCTTTCTTTACATAATATGATAATAATAAAATAATATAATAATGTACAATGAAAATATACAAAAAATTAGAATAGTTCAATTTTCAGTTCAAAAAATCGATTTTCTACCAAAAAGGCAAATTTTCAACAAAATAATTACATTTCCAACAACCAGAATTCGAGTTTCAACCAAGTGGTTCAATTTTCACACAATAAGATTAATTTTTAACCAGGAGGAATCATTTTCTACCAGAGAATACGTAACTTTTCAACCAGATAGTTGAATTCATAACCAAAAAAAAATTAATGGAAAATAATATATAATGAAACTTTTAGTTGAACAAATTAATTTCTGACAGAAAAAAAGGAATTTGCAACAAATGAATAAATTTGTAACCAAAAGGATACATTTTCGACCTGAAAATCTTCTCAAAAAGAAAGATCAATTTTCCACCAATCAGTTCAATTTTCAAACAAAAAAATTAATTTTCAAGGAAGAAGATCAATTGTTCACCAAAAAACTAAGAATTTAAAAAAAAAAATTAATGAAATTTCAACAAAATAGTAGAATTTACAACCAAACAAGATAAATATTCAATGAAGAAGGACCAGTTGAATTTTCATTTGAAAAATGAATGTTTAACAAAAAAATCGAATTTTCAACAAAGTGGTTCAATTTCACAACAAAAGAGATAAATTTTCACCTAAAATTATGAATCTTTAACCAATTTCCAGCTAATAAAGGTACATTTTCAATCAAAAAGTGGAATTTTCAACTGAAAAAAGATAAATTTTTATTCAAAAATGAAATTACATTCAAAAATTTTAGTTGCAAAAGTTAACATTTGACTGAAAAAAAAATTTTCTACGACATAGGGGAATTTTCATACAAACAGATACACTTTTAACTAAAATGATGAATTTTCATCGAAAAATGGAATAGTTAAATTTTCAGTTATAAAACTTAACGTTTGGGCAAAAGAAACGAATTTCAACAAAATAGGTCAATTCCCATCCAAACAGATGAATTTTTAATTGATATGATGAATCTTCAACCAATTTCTAGCTTAAAATATTAAATTCTTAGCTATAGAAATGGAATAGTCCAATTTTCGGTTACCAAAATTATCGTTTGACCGAAAAAAAATTTAACAAAGTAGGTAAATTTCCATTTGAATTAATTCATTTTCACTTCAAAAAAATAAATTTTCAGGAAAATAGTTAAATTTTCAACAAAAGATTCTTCAATCAAAATGATGAATCTTCAGTTTGAAAAATTGAAGTTTGACCAATAAAAAAATAGAATTTCAATAAAATGTGTTATTTTCCATTTAAAAAATTTAATTTTAACCAAAGAAAGGATAGAATTTACAACGAGATAGTTAAATATTTAATCAAGGAGATGAATTTTCAACTGAAATAATAGATCTTCAACCAACTTTCAACTAAAAAAAGTCCAGAAAAAATTATTTCAGCTATATTGTTGAATTTTCAAACAAAAAATGCGAGTTTTCTACCAAACAGTTGAATTTCCAACCCGAAAATATTAATTCCACACCACAAAAAGTTGCATTTCTCACCAAAAATTTTAATTAATAATCAAAAAGTATGAATTTCTATCTGAATTGTTAAATTTTTGAACAATATACTTAAATTTTGACCAAATAATAAAAATTTTAACAAAAAAGCCACAAATATAATATGATAGTAGACATTGAACTAAAAGGATTCAACTGTCAACAAAAAAATAGTTGCATTATTAATCAAAGAGATGAATTCCTAAATAAAAAAGATGAATCTTCAACTGGAATAGCTAAATTCAATGTAGCTTTTCCAATTCTTAGAAATATTTCCTTTTTTTTCTAACAGTGTTTCTACATAAATGTTGCATGTAATAAGTTTTTTCTTTAACATTCGCTCGAATTTTCTGGATTTTTTTCAGATTGTTAACTAATAATATTCAGAAATAATCACAGAAAATAGATATACCTTTTTTTATTACACTAACATTTTTTTTCTGTATTCAATTCCCGAATCTCATTTCTCCAGTACGTTAATAACTATGCCATCTTCTACTAAACAACTAAAGCAAGCTTAAGATGTATCGAATGTTTTTAAAAGTTGAAATTATGAATATTTTCTTCCTAACAGAAATCTATATTTATTACTCTTATCTGAAGAAAAAAAATATAGCATAGATAACTTACAATAAAATGCGAAATAATGTAATCGTGAGTGGCTTCCATTTCTCTGGATCAACGATAACTGATACATATATATGCGTCATAGATGACATACAAAAATAACTTTTTTATGATTTCTTAATGCAATTCAAATGTTATAAAATTTTAACTATCATTTAAAAACTAAACAAAGTTACTGCTAGCTGTTCATGCATCAACAAATAGATTACCGAGCTGACTGCTTGTAAGCGTATCATTTTTAGTACCAAAACCCAATTGGTCACCTGCGACTCGTGCTTGGTAGCCTGCGAGCAATACTGAAAACATACACTTGACAATAAAGTCCCTCTTCTCCACCTTGGTGCATGATATAGTATTAATGTACACATTCCTCTGGATTCCTCTGGATGTCTCGACTTCAGAGGAACACAGTAAACATGGAAAATCAGTTTGACCTATAAAAATTATTCTGTCCAACGAGCCTGAACTAAATACGAATCAGAGGTTTTCAGGAGAAAATAACTTTTTCTAACCTTTCTGCCCTAATAATGATATTCAAATAGAAGGGAATGCCAAAGCCCAATTAGTCGCCTGCCACTCGTGCTAGGCCGCCTGCGACCAATACTGAAAGCATACACTCGCCAATGAGACACTCTTCTGCACCTTGGTACAGGATATCATATTGATGTGCCCATTTCTGTGATTCCTCTGGACGTCTGGGTGTCTTGATTTCAGAGGAAAATGCTAAAAATGCAAAATCCGTTTGACCTATAAAGATTATTCTTTGCGACCAACCTAAAATAAATATGAATGACAGGTTTTCAGATGAAAATAACTGTTTTTAACCTTTCTGTACTGCTAATGATATTCACATAGAAGGGAATACCAAAGCCCAATTGGTCGCCTGCGACATGTACTGAAAACATACACCCGACGATAACTTCCCTCTTCTCCACCTTGCTACAGAATATAATATTAATGTGTACACATTCCTTTGGATTCCTCTGAACGTCTGTATGTCTGGATTTCAGAGGAACATCATAAAAATGGAAAATCAGTTTGACCTTTAAAGGTTATTCTTAGCGATCAGCCTGAAATAAATATAAATGAGAGGTTTTTAGGTGAAAATAACCTTTTTCAACGGTTTTGCCCTATCGATGATATTCAGACAGGAGGGAACACGAAAGCCAAATTGGTCGCCTGCGACTCGTGCTCAAGCATTCACCCAAAGATAAAGTCCCTCTTCTCCACCTTGGTACAGGATTTAATATTAATGTACATATTCCTCTGGATTCCTCTGGACGTCTGGATGTCTGGATTTCAGAGGAATACAGTAAATATGGAAAATTAGTTTGATCTATAAAGATTATTCTGTCCAACGAGCTCAAACTAAATACGATTAAGGGGTTTCCAGGTGAAAATAAGTTTTTTCTAACAGTTTTGTCCTATCGATGATATGCAGATAGGAGGGAACGCCAGAGCCAAAATGGTCGCCTGCGACTCGTGCTGACAACATTCGCTCAAAGATAAAGTCCCTCTTCTACACTTTGGTACAGGATTCAATAATAATGTTCACATTCCTCTGGATTCCTCTGGACGTCTGGATTTCAGAGGAGCATAATGAAAATGGAAAATCAGTTTGACGTATACAGATCATTCCGTCTAACCAGCCTAAAATAAGTACGAATGAGAGGTTTTTAGGTGGAAATAACTTTTTCTAACCTTTCTGTTCTACTAATGATATTCAGATAGAAGGAAATACCAAGCTCAATTGGTCGACTGCGATTCGCACTGAAAACATACACCTGACGATTAAGTTCCTCTTCTCCACCTTGGTACAGAATATAATATTAATGTACACATTCCTTTGGATTCCTCTGAACGTCTGGATGTCTGGATTTCAAAGAAACATGATGCAAATGCAAAATCAGTTTGACCTATGAAGATTATTCTTTCCAACCAGCCTAAAATAAATATGAATGAGAGCTTTTTAGGTAAAAATAACTTTTTTTCAACAGTTTTGCCCTAATAATTATATTCAGATAGTAGGGAATACCAAAGCCCAATTGTTCGCCTGCGACTTTTACTGAAAACATACACCTGACGATAAAGTCCTTCTTCTCCACCTTGGTACAGGATATAATATTAATGTACACATTTCTCTGGATTCCTCTGAACGTCTGGATTTCAGAAGAACATAATGAAAATGGAAAATCAGTTCGATCTATAAAGATTATTCTATCCAACCAGCCTAAGCTAAACACGAATCACAGGTTTTCAGGTACCAAAGCCCAATTGGTCGCCTGTGACTCGTGTTTGGTCGCCTGTGACCAATATTGAAAACATAAACTCGATAATAAAGTCCCTCTTCTCCACCTTTATACATGATATAATATCAATATATACATTCCTCTGGATTCCACTGAATGTCTGGATGTCTGGATTTCAGAGGAACATAATAATAAGGGAACATCAGTTTGATCTATGAAGATTATTCTGTCCAACCAGCTTAAACTAAATACGAATCAAATGCATTTAGGTAAAAATAAACTTCTTTTAACCATTCCGCCCTATAAATAATATTCAGATAGAAAGGAATACCAAAGCCTAATCGGTCGCCTGCGACTCGTGCTTGGTCGCCTGCGACTAATACTGAAAACATACACTCGACGATAAAGTCCCTCTTCTCAACCTTGGTACAGGATATGATATTAATGTACACATTTCTCTGGATTCCTCTAGACGTCTGGATGTCTGTATTTCAGAAAAGCATACTAAAAATGGAAAATCAGTTTAACGTATACAGATTATTCTGTCCAACCAGCCTAAAATAAATACGAATGAGAGGTTTTTAGGTGGGAATAATAACTTTTTCTAACCTTTCTGTCCTACTAATGATATTCAGATAGAAGGGAACACCAAAGACCAATTGGTAGCCTGTGACTAATATCTAAAATATATACTCGACAATAAAGTCCTCTTCTTTATCTTATTACAGAATATACTATCAATGTACACATACCTCTACTGGATTCCTCTGAACGCCTGGGTGTCTGATTCTTAGAGGAACATAATAAAAATAGAAATCCAGTCCAAACTATGAAGATAATTCTATCCAACCAGCCTAAACTAGATACGAATCACAGGTTTCTAGGTAGACATAACTTTTTTTCAACTTTTCTGCCCTATTAATGATATTCAGATAGAAGGGAATACCAAAGCGCAATTGGTGGCCTGTGACTAATATCGAAAATATACACTCAACAATAAATTCCTCTTCTTTATCTTATTACAGAATATACTATCAATGTACACATTCCTCTGGATTCCTCTGGATGTCTGAATGTCTGGATTTCAGAGAAACATAATAATAATGAAAATCAGTTTGAGCTATAGAGATTATTCCATCCAACTAGCCTAAACCAAATACGAATCAGAGGTTTTCAGTTGAAAATAACTTTTTCGACCTTTCTGCCATAATAGTGATATTCAGATAGAAGGGAATACCAAAGCCCAATTGGTCGCCTGTGACTCGTTTTTGGTCGCCTGTGTGACTAATAATGAAAATATACACTCGACGATAAAGTCCCTCTTCTCCACCTTGGTACAGGATATAATATTAATGTACTCATTTCCCTGGATTCCTCTGGGCGTCTGGATGTTTGAATTTCAGAGGAACATAATAAAAATGGGAAATCTTCCTGACCTATTAAGATGATTCGATCCAACCAGCCTGAACTTAACACGAATCAGAGGTTTTCAGGTGAAACTAACTGTTTTAAAACCTTTCTGCCCTATTAATGATATTCAGATAGAGAGGAATACCAAAGCCCAATTGTTCGCCTGTGACTAATATTGGAAATATACACTCGACACTGAAGTCCTCTTCTTTATCTTATTACAGAATATACTATCAATGTACACATTCCTCTAGATTTCTCTGAACGGCTGGTTGTCTGGTTCTTAGAGGAACATAATAAAAATAGAAATCCAGTCTAAGCTATGAAGATAATTCTATCCAACCAGCCTAAACTACATACGAATCACAGGTTTCTAGGTAGACATAGCTTTTTTCAACCTTTCTGCCCTATTAATGATATTCAGATAGAAGGGAATACCAAAGCCCAATTGGTCGCCTGTGACTCGTGTTTGGCCGCCTGTGTGACTAATGACGAAAATATACACTCCACAATGAAGTTCTCTGCTTTATCTTATTACAGAATATAATATCAATGTAAACGTTCCTCTGGATTCCTCTGGATGTGTGGATGTCTGGATTTCAGAGGAACATAAAAATAATGAAAATCAGTTTCAGCTGTAAAGATTATTTCATCCAACTAGCCTAAACCAAATACGAATCAGAGGTTTTTAGTGGGAAATAACTTTTTCGACCTTTCTGCCATAGTGATGATATTCAGATAGAAGGGAATACCAAAGCGCAATTGGTCGCTTGTAACTCGTGCTTGGTAGCCTGCGACCAATACTGAAAACATACACTCGACGATAAAGTCCCTCTTCTCCAGCTTGGTACAGGATATAATATTAATGTCCACATTCCTCTGGATTCCTCTGGTTGTCTCAATTTAAGAGAAACATAATAAAAATGGAAAATCAGTTCGACCTACAAAGATAATTCTTTCCAATCAGCCTAAACTAAATACGAATCAGATGTTTTTAGGTAAAAATAACTTTTTTCCAAACTTTCTGCCCTATTAATGATATTCAGATAGAAGGGAAGATTCCTAAATAGTGAATGGCAATTCTTCGTGGAAAATGCAGTCTCACGAGTGCTCCTCTTTTTGATCCGAATGGCTGATAATATATTTTTGAAGAAAGAAAAAAAAGCTCTCGACCTCTGACGCGTACATGCATATATTGAAATATCGCGGGATCCGCTGGTTTCAAGCACTCGTCGGGCACTCAAGTATGTAGTCTGCTGAGACCGAATATCGCTGGGCTCTTATTCGAAACTCGTACGTCCTACGTTAAAAAAAGAAATCTATGGAAATCCCTGTTATTGACGTTATCACGACCTACAATCACCTACGATCCTTCACATATCCCAAAAAAAATTAAAGTCTGAAAATTCGGCACTGAAGAATTCTAAATTTTAGAAACGGTGTAATCTATTATTTTCCTAGTAAAAAAATGTATTATTGTTATGATAACATGAAGCCAAATCCTTTCTGAGGTGGCATGTGTGTTGTTTATTTAAATGAAACGCTTGTCTTGCAGTATTGCCCTGACCGAGTTTGCTGATCAATCTCTCTAGCAAGCACCTTAGGCGGAGAGCTTGACAAAATCACAAAGTAATTACTTCAAAAATTAAATAAAAATATATGCTTCAATTTAAAGTATTATACAATATAAATAATTTTATTAAATTGAAATACATATTATGTTGATAAGCTTTCAGTAATCTGTAATCTTGAAGATTTTCAACGAAAGATCCTCCAATGATTAATGCGCATAATTTAGAATGATACAGTTTTGAAGGATTTTCTTAAAAGTAAAATTTTTCAGATTTACAATTGAAAACTGTTCCATTTCAATCATGCAATAAAATAAAGGTTCTTAAATTCTTATGATTCTCAAATCTGGAAGTTAAGTTTTCAATTCTAAATCTTCCAAATGGAAAAATTTTCGAACTTCAATCCTGAAAATTACATATTTTTTAATTTTAAAACCTTACAATTGCATTATTTCTAATTGTAGTTTTTGAAAATTAATAACTCTTCAGTTTCAAAGATTTATGACACAATGTTCTACAATTTTAAAGAGTAACAAAAAAAATGCTGGTATTTTGTAAATATAGAATTTCAAATTATTCAATTTTTAAGATTCATCTTGTGAGAGTTTGTAATTTGAAGCTATCTTTGGAATATGTAGCTTAATTTTGAAGACTTGAAATGAAAAAGTCTTTAATTTCGAATATTAGCTATTTATATTTTATGATTTTTTTGAGAAAGGTCAATATTAAAGTTTTGAAGTTGAAAGATATTCGATTTTGATGATTTAAAATTGAAATTTATCCGCTTTAAAGATGGATCAATAAACATTTTTAAAGTTTGTCAAAATTTAAGAGGTTTTAATTCAAAATGTGCCATATTGAAGAAATTTCATATGGTAATTATCATAATTAAAAATAATTTTAGAATATAAAAAATGCAGAATTTTTAATTATAAATTTACAATGTTAAAGATGCTTAAATTCTGAAGATTATATGGATTCAATGTACTGCAATTTTAAGAATTTAAAATTGAAAATTCTTGAATTTTGAAAATATAGATTTGCAAATTATTTAATTTTCAAGATCTATATTTTGAAGTTATTTAATTTGGAATTTTTTTATTGAATAGTTTGATTTTTAAGATGCAATTGAAAATTCTCCAATTTTAACGATTTTCAACTTACAATTCTTCAATTATAAAGATTTACAATTTTATAAAACTTTAATTTTTTAAATTTATAAATGAAAATTCTCTAATTTATATCAATGTATATCAATAAAATTACGACTATTTTCATTGTAAAAATTAAAAGTTGAATGATTTTTAATTGTAACTTTTCGAAATTGAGAATTCTTCATTTTTTGAAATTGACGATTGAAAGCTCTGCAATTTTGAATAGTTACAAATAAAACATCTGGAATTTTGAAAATATTGAATTGGGGATTATTAAAATTCCAAGATTTATATTTTGAAGGTTTGCGATTTGAAATATTTCTCTCAATGTTTCAATTTTTGAGATATTCAATTGAAAATGTTTCAATTTTGGGAATTCACAATTGAAAATTTTTCAATTTTTAAGATTTACAATTAAAGGATTTTCAATTTTAACGATTCGAATTTTAAAATTCTTCAATTTTGTAGAATAACATTGGGAAATTCTTCGATTTCAAGGATGCATGAATAAAAGTTCTTAAACTTTCGATGATTTTCAAAATCAAAAGTCATTTTTTCAATTTTAAATCTTCCTGATTATAGCAATTTCGGAAGTACATGATCAAAATCACGAAAGTTTCCATTGTAAATTTTCAAAATTAAAAATTCTTCAATTTTTTTATGATTTATATTTTAAAGATATGTAATTTGAAACATTTTTCAGAATAGTGCAATTTTGAAGATCCACAATTGGAAATTCTTCAATTTTAACAATTGGGAATTGAAAATTCTTTAATTTTAACGATTGCGAATTTAGAATTCTTAAATTTTTATGATTTGAAATTTAAAAAATTTCTATCGTAAAAATGAATAAATAAAAATTATCACATATTAAAGAATTTGGAAATCAAAAGTCAAGTTTTTCAATACAAAATCTTTCAAATTAAAGAAATTCCGAAAGTAAATTATTAAAATTTTCAATTGTAAAATATAAAACTTGCACAATTTCAAATTGTCAAAACGTTTACAATCGAAAACAATTTGTAAATTTCAAAAATATATCTCTTAACGAAATGCAAATGTATAATGTAAAAAAAAATAACTTATTTTTTTCAAACAAATATTTGTTCGAATAAATTAATTGCAGATTGTTCATCCAAACTACGATTTTTCCCATGAAATAAATCAATATTCAATTTTCTCAGTATTTTCGAATGTATATCATTATTCACTTACAATAATCGTGTTATCTCTTAGCATCAAATAAATATTTCTTCAATTGGACGTGTAATTATTTATCAGAAAAAATATTGTTTCGCACAAATAAACCTTGATTATTTGATTCATACTTAAATGAATTACTAAATTTAAATGAGTATTTATTACTTCAAAGAATCGATTTCATTGAAATGAAAAAATATCTCTTGTAGGATGTGAAAAACAAATTTAAAGGAAGTAGGTTAGCTCCTTTGAAATAATTTCTTGGACTCATTAATTTTCACATTTATTGCAAAGTAATATCAAATAAATTATTTCTGTTTTATTTGTATAAAACATTGAAAAAAACATGATTTTTTTGTTTTATTTTTCGACTCTAAACAATACTTATCTGACTAAAGTAAACAAATTCTTGGTTCAGAAAAAGAAACTTAAGCAACGCATTTCCTTGGATCTAGTAATGTTTGTTTTCAGTAGACAAAACCCATTCGAATATAAAAAGTGTAATATGTAAAAATGACATACCATCAAAGGGGGTAACTTCGAACATGTGGGGTGAATTCAGCACCCCTGAATTCCCTCAATTGATAGAATAAATTACTCAAAATTGTTTCAAGATTCTGGAATCAGTTCAAGCCTTAACTGGTTCTAGATTCTGAATAAAACCACGCAACTCAAGTAATTTAAACTATCAATTTAGGAATGTCCGAATTGACCCCACATGTCCAAATTTACACTGTTTGATGGTACTTTAGACTAACACAACGTCTCAATGATGCTAAGAAGATGCTAAGAAGTTTAGTAATATAAATTTGATCATATTGAGAGGTAGTCCAGTCCATCATTATACAATAAATGACATTAAAAATTGTTCAACAAAATAGATATAAAAAAAAGGTACGTTTGAAAGAGGAAGCAGAACAAGCGTTCCGCTCCATCCTGATGGTTATCATCGACAACTAATGATTACCCATGTTGAGGGTATTTTAATTAATGTAAAATTGCTGGTTCATCATCGCTTATTCGCTGATAGTTTTTGCAATCGTTGAAAAATGTAAGATGGTAAGTCATCCATCTTCTGATGTTTTTGCACTTATGCAGATGTAGCAAGACATAAAGTTGCATTTGCATCGAGGGAGCAAGAAGCTGGTTGGCAATGTCGGCATATACACTGTTCAACTGGTTTTACTACATAAAGTCATTAGCCTCAGAGGTATCTATTGTCTTCATGAATGAACTGTGTCTTACCTACCTTCACTTTCGCTATCGTCAAGAGCTGAGTGTTTATGAACGTGTTAAAACCACCAATCTACACATTCCTATTGTACCATCACGACCACTACCAATCACTACAACCATCCTGCTTCTTTACTCATCCTCATGTCTTGAGTCCATTCATAGTTCTCCTGAAGCCCCTGGAAGTCATCGGTATATCAGACTTCATGAGCTGAGGCCAAACATAGAAGCCATTTTGTCTAGTTTTCAATTTTTATGTAATAGTGAAAACAAAACAATGGGCTCTATTAGCGGTAAAGCGGTTGTATGAATAGGTTAGTTTTTTTTTACTTATCATGCTTTTAATCGGCCAGGAGGGAGCAAGATCTGTTTGGTTCTGCTTTGAGGTGGACCTAACGACAATATGCAAAACTACCATGAATTCGGATCTTGAATGGTAGTTTTTCGATTTTTTTTTAGGTTCGCCCAAAAGCAGAACCGAGCAGATCTTGCTCCGGCGTGGTCAATTTGGTAAGTCACGAAAACCAAAACTGATTCATACAACTGTTTCACCTTCTAATCGGCCACGCCGGAGCAAGATCTGCTCGGTTCTGCTTTTGGGCGAACCTAACGAAAAATCGAAAAACTTCCATTTAGGATCCGAATCCATGGTAGTTTTGCATTTTGCCGTTAGGTTCGCCTAAAAGCAGAACCGAGCAGATCCTCTTTTTCTAGCATGGCCGGCAACAAGCATGATAAAGCGAAAGCAAAAACTGATGTAGAAAACTGTTTCATCTACTTCCTTTTGAGGGATTATTCAAAACCAACTTCACGCTTTTTTCAAAACTTTGCCTACTCCTCCCATTTGTTGATTTTTCAACCAAAAAGGATTTATTTTCTGCCCAAAGAGATACATTTTCAACGAAAGAGTTGAGTTTTCAAGAAAGAAGATGTTTGCTGAACCAAATAGTCGAATTTGAAAAAATGAACTTCGGCCCCAAACTGTTGAATTTTTAACAGAATTGTTGAATCTTCAAGACGAAAAGATGAATTTTTCAGGAGACAGTTGAATTTTCAGTCAAGAACTTTTGTGTAAAAAAAGTGGAACAATTCATTAAAATAACGACATTTTGACAACAAAGAAATTAATTATTGATAGGGAAGTTCAACTTTTAACTAAGTAGTCAAATTGTCATCAAAAAAGA
This sequence comes from Andricus quercusramuli, assembly GCA_932178445.1. NCBI lineage: Eukaryota > Metazoa > Arthropoda > Insecta > Hymenoptera > Cynipidae > Andricus > Andricus quercusramuli. The sequence continues at coordinate 4,019 of CAKNXH010000617.1, read as the reverse complement.
TTAATTCTAAACAAAAAATATAATAGTTGTTATTTCAACACAGAAAAAATTATAATTTTCACCAAAATTATTCAATTTTTAACGAAATAATTTGATTTTCAGCTGAAATTATGAATCCTTAACCAAAATAAATTGATTTTCAACAAAGTAGGTCCACTTTCAAACTAACTACTTGAATTTAATAAAAAAAGATTAGTTTTGAAAGAAAAAGCTAATAGTTGATATTTCAACCGAGAAAAGATTTTAATTTTGAACTAAAAACAGTTGAATTCCACAAAGAAAGACAAATTAAAAAAAAAAGTTGAATCTTCAACCAAAACATATTAATTCTTTACCAAAAAGTTGCATCTTTGACAAAGTTTTTGTGCGTTTTTAAAAATGTACTTTCGAAAAGATATACTTTTCACCAAAAGAGATTAATTTTTCAATAAAAAAAATGAATTTTCAATAAGAAAAGATTTTTCAGTCAAGAGAGAATAATTATTTGAAACAAATTGTTGATTTTTTAAATCAAAAACGCAAATAGAAAAAAATTGAATTTTCGAATCGAAAATTTAAACTTTCAGCTAGAAAATTAATGGCCAACCAAATAGTTGCATTTGGAACCAAATACTTGAATTTTTCAAGCCAAAAAGATTAATTTTTTAGAAGAAAGTTTAATGTTCAATCAAGAACTTTTATACAAAAGAAAAGGAATTTCTAACCAATAAGATTATAATATTATATATATATATATGTATATAATAACTTTTAACAAGAAGTATGAATTTTCAACAAAGGATTACATTATTAAAGAAAGGAAGCAATTTTGAACTAAAATAAGGAATTTTTTGAACAAAATAATTAATCTACAACCAAGAAGATTAATTTCCTACAAAAAAGACGAACTTTCAACTAAAAAATATAAAAAATATAAATCTTCAATCAAAAATGGAATAGTTATATTCACAGTTCAAAACATCAATTTCTAACCATAAAAAGGAATTTTTAACTGAATGGTTGAATTTCAAAAAAAAAAAAAATTTCAACCAAAAGATCAATTTTTTACCAAGAAGGTTAACATTCGACCACAAAAGACTAATTTTCAACAATATGTATGAATTTTCAACAAAATACATGATTTTTCAACAACAATGATAAATCTCTAATAAAAAATTAATTATTAATTAAAAGTAAAAAGTATCAATACTCAACCAAAAGGAAACGATTTTTCAACAAAATAGTTATATTCAATCAGAGAAATATATTTTCTACAAAATACATAAACTTTGAACTAAAAAAAAATTAATTTTCAACGAAAAATGTAATCCTTGTTATTTCAACCAAAAAAGATTTGAATTTTCTACCATGATAGTTGAATTTTCGACCAAGGAGATTAATTTTCTACAAAAAAGGCGAGGTTTTATTAAAAAAAGATAAATTTTCAACCAAAAAGGAAAAAGTTTAATTTTCAGTTTAAAAAGCTATTTTTTCCAAAGAAAAAACGAATTTTCAACAGAATATTTCATTTTTCATTCAAAGCTATTAATTTTCAGCAAAATACATAAACTTTTAACTAAAAACGATGAATTTTCAACCAAAAATAGAATAATCAAATATTTATTGAATAAATTAGGTTTTAATCCATTACAAACGATTTTTCAACCAAATAGTTTAATTTTCAACAAGAAAAAAAGTTTCTTGAATTAAAATAATAAATCATGAACAAAAAAGCCATTTCTTAACAAAGAAGTTCCACTTTCAACTAATTGAATTTTCAACGAAAAATTTGATAGAAGATATTTACATCAAAATAATTTTAATTTGAAACCATAAACAAATAAATTCCACCTAAGAAGACAAATTTTCAACCAAATAATTGGATTTTGTACCAAAATAGTTGAATCTTGAACCAAGGAGATTAATTTTCAAAGAAAAAAAACGACATTTAAACTAGAAAATATCCATTTTCAGCAAAAAATGTCGAAGTTTAATTTTCAGTTGAAAAAAATAATCTGTATGAAAAAAAAATTTAGCAAAATAGTTTAATCTTTGACCAAAGAAATAAATTTTTTTGACAAAATACGTGAGTTTTCAACTGAAGAAGATAAATTTTCAACAAAAAATAGAATAGTTACATTTTTAGTGAAAAAATTAATTTTTAACAAATTAAAAACGAATTTTCAACCAAATAGTTCAATTTTCAAATAAACAAATCAGTTTTTCAAAGTGAAATAATTATTTATCACCAAAAAAAAAATAATGTTCAACAAAGTAGTTCCACTTTCAACTAAGTAATTGAATTTTTAACGAAACATATATTAGTAAATATTGCCACAAAAAAATATTTTAATTTGGAAAGAGACGAATTTTTTACAAAACAGTTGAATTTTCAAATAAAAAATATGATTTCTTAAGAAAAGAATTCAATTTTTAAGATTCCATTAAAAATTCTTCAATTCTAGCGATTTTCAGTTTACAATTCTTCAATTTGGAAGATTTACAATTTCATAAAAATTCAATTTTTGATAAATAAAAATTCCTTAATTTTGATGATTCTGAAGTTGAAAAATTAATGTTTCAATTTTAAATCCCCTAACTGGAGAAATTGCGAATGTATATCAATAAAATTACAACTATTTTTATTGTGAAGATTAAAACCTGCATTTTAAATCACAAATCTTTCTAATTATAGAAATTTCTAAAATAAATTATCAAAATAATGAAATTCTTTATTGAAAATTAAAAAAATGAAAAATTCTTCAATTTTTTCAAATTTCATATTTCATATATATGTCATTTAGCCCATTTTTTAGAATAGTGCAATTTCGAATATTCGCAACTAAAAATTCTTCGATTTCAACAATCGGGAATTGAAAATTGTCTAATTTTAATAAATGCGAATTCAAAATTCTTCAAGTTTTAGGATTTAAAATTGCAGTAAAATATCAGGACGCATTTTCTGAAAAATCAGGACTTCTATGAAGAAAAGAGATATTAATTTCAGAGTTATAAAGAAAAATTGATGGAATCCTTCATTTTTTATGATAATTTTAAGATTTTTGTTTAACTCTTTAGGATAATATTTTGTTTGGGTAAATTGACTTTATTTGAAATTAAATTCACCTCTCGGGTAGACATTGGAATAAATCATGTCTGAAGATAGTGTATAAATTTGTTTCTTAGAGTGGGCGTTGCTGAGAATGTATTGGGGGAGGTCCAGACCCCCCAGGTAAAATCCTCACCTCTCGAATTGAAAAACAGACTCGTGTAACCATAAGTGGTGCGAGGGAACAAAAGGATACAAGCAGGGGAAATTGATTGAAAATAAATGCGTTTATGACAGTATACTAATTTAGTACTCTGCTAATTATCTTGTTAATTCATTTTATTATTCAATGTTTTCCACCCTCCAATTAATTCTATTTTGATACAATTCAAATAAAATACAATTTTTTTTTAATTCCATCATCCCACGTATGACGGGGCTAAGCGCGCACCTTTGGATTTCTCACATAATTTTTTTTAATTTAATAAAAACATTCAAATTCTCATCGAAGGCACGCTGTTTATTATTTCTTTCGAAGATACAAGCTTTTTCATTATGAACATCAACTGATTCAGAAAGTCCGCCCTAAGGCGCACTTTTTCACTTTTTTCGGCCCTAGGGCACAACCGGCGATTTTCCGCCCGTCGTGCATGAACCAAAAATCTTAATTTCCAATGCTCCCTCAACGTCATTTTTTTATTCGCGACAAAAAAATTTCAGCATTGAACGATTCGAAAATGTGTAGTTGAACAATGTTAATCGACCTTTACTTAATGATAATAGCGCATCAGCAACGTTTCCGCTGCAGAAGCTATGACGTCATCCCGAATGACGTGAAATTTTTCCAGGGATTCCTACCTCACCGACACTTTTTTTATTTCCCTAAATTATTTACTTATTTTCACACGAATAGCCACATCGAGTTCAAAATTTGGGATAATAAATAAGAAGCACTTAGAAATGTGGGTCTGGCCGTAAATTTCAAAAATCA
>CAKNXH010000616.1:562278-615534 GCA_932178445.1 Andricus quercusramuli | reverse complement strand
ATATATATACATATATATTAAGGTTCACCGTACTTTAAAGCAAGGGTGAGAGATTCCACTGCGGATAGTCCAGCTGCAAGGGAGAGCACGAGTTTTCACCATCGTAAACCTTGCCTTGCGCGAAGTTTACGTGTAAAATGTTGTGAACGAGCTTAAAATCAGGGAATTGTGGTTGTCAGATTATTACTTTGAGTCTTACAGATTGTATCCTGAGACAGTCAGCCTATAATAATTCCAGAAATAAATAGTATATTGTGCTACGAGTGGGGAAAATGGTTGATTGTGAAGGAGCATTCATTGGATGCGCGAACGAAGCAAGCGTGGCAAGAATGTGAGTTCACAGTCTACCATTCTCCATGAGTGGCACATACTGTTTGGTTCAACACCTACGTAAAAAACACAACTCTTTTTGTCTGAAATAGCAACACGAAGACGAATCATGGATGTACAATGACTTTCCTGCAAAGCGCCCATCTGAGTTGTAGATGGCGCCAGGTGATGGCTTATTCAATCACAGATTTACAACAGAGCATCACTTTCTGCCACTGTTCTACGTACTTTTTCCCACTTCTTAGAAACTTCTTCCTCACTAGTGGAAAAAACATACTAGTTTTCAACGGTCACGTCAACGATTAAGAAATCGCTCATTTTGTCCACTAATTTCGGACAAAAAAGTCATCTTTTTCGCGTACGTTTCGGACAAATCTCTTTTATGTTTTGCATATAATAAAAGAGGTGTCGAGTGGAAATTAAATTGTATGTCATTGTTAACTTCACTTTCTTCAGTCCTAATGCCACTTGCAAGATCCCACCCGCTTCAAATCGGTCATCTTAGTCTTTTAGAATCCTGTAAAATTTCTTTTAATCTGTAAAGTCATGTGACATTCCTTCAAATAATTCGCAGTCTTGCGCTGAAGAAATAAATAGATGAGTCGTTTGTAGTTTCTCCATTTTTTCCGTAATTCTTCTAATATTTTTAAATTATTTTTTGACGCTGATTTTCTTATAATGAGCTTATTTAAACTGCTGCGCTCGGCGCCCAATTACATAAAAATCATAATTACAAATCAGTTTTTGATGAAAAAGGTTCAAATTTTCAGTTTGAATTGTAAATCATTTTTGCTCAAATTCTAAGCCAGAGCTGCTTGCAATTTGCATCTGCCATATTCAAATAAACAACTTGAACGTATTTGTCGATGCGTCAGAATTTAATTGGTTACGGACCGGGCTCGTTCATCACTCAGCTCTCTACGCGTGCTTGAATGTCGTTTCATTTTGCGGGTGTAAAAGAGATTTTGGATTGAAAAACGAATCAGGGTGATGAATTTGCAGCTTTGTCTTCCCAGATTTAAAAAATTGGGATCTAATATGAAAAATGTATTGCTCGTTTGGCCCAAACAATTTACATTATTGCAGAGGAAAATTCCTCGCATGTATATTAATGGAGAAAGTTAATTCACTTTGTTCAGATTTATAACTTATAATTTAATATTTTATGATGATTTCCTTATTATAGGTTTGTATACTGGAAATATTCTCACGCTCTTTTTAATATAATGATAATGTTTTGTTATTTGAATTGTACATCATGATCGTCATTAAAATTGAAAGCATATGATAAAATTGATAAATTTAGTCCCATATATTTGTACTCGCGTTAAATTTCAAAGTATCAAAATTATTTCGAGTTTAACTAGATATTAAACGGCATAGAACTACGGATTACACTCAAATAATAGAATCTTCTCACGTGTAAATTGTATTTATGTTCATGTCTTCCTGTAATGACCAGTGATCGTTATATTTAATAGCATGTAAAAAGAATCAGACAAACGCACGATATTATGCATTCTTCTATTGATTAGTTAATTTATTTTTTCTATTAAAAAACAAAAGGTGCTTAGTTATTATTTCAATTGCAGCTGACAAGGACTAAGTCTTCCTTTAGGCTAAAAATAAGTATAGATTACTGAAAGAGACAGGGCCGGCGTCAAACTTTTAGCCCAAGTGGGTAGTAAGGAGTTGAGAGAAGGGGGGGGGGGGGCAAATTATTTTTACAATTTTCTTCTGTTTGTATTTGTGACGATAACGGCGATATCACGCTGAAAACACCAGTTCCCGTCAGATCACTGAAGTTAAGCAGTGTTGGGCGCGGTTGGTACTTGGATGGGTGACCGTTCGGGGAATACTGCGTGTTGTTGACCCGTCGTGGGTGTGGTGGACCCACACTGGTAGTATTTATCCACCTAGAAACACTACCCGAATCGGGTAGTGAGGCAATGAACTTTCGAGTTCGAAATGCTAATCAATTTTTTTTTTGTATTTGTGAAGGCGTGTCAGTGAGCAAGTTCGGCATGTGCACTCGGAGTACTCTATAGAACTTTTTTGCTTTTTACCTATTGGCAAGGTATAAACTGGAGAACTCTGAGTATTCGGAGCAGATATGCCGAATCTGCTCAGTGTTCAATAGGAATATAAGATTTTGTCCGCAAATTCCGAGTGGGATTTTTCCCGAGTGGGTAGTACTACCCATACTACCCACCTGAACCGCCGGCCCTGGAAAGTGAATACGTAACTAGTTGAAGATCGAAACTGAGGTTCACACTCTCGTAGAAGGAGAGAAAAATATCATCATTTGACGGAAATAAATTCTCTTCTGCTTTGCTCTAGAAAGTACTCTTTTTTTTTTGTTCAGTTCGGCCAACAAATTTATTTCATTTTCAATCAATTCTGGGATCCTACGAATCGGCTTCCCTTCTGGTATTTTAAATCTTTGGTCTCGTTAATTCTTTCATCCTAGCGTATTTTGTCGCTTGGTCAGCTGAAATACTTATGGTAGTATGCTTGATACCTTCTTTCCTTGGGCAGACTGCGTATGGATTAAAGGAAATTGTATTCCCACATATAATGTTGGATTTGAATATTTCTCGTAACTTCATTTTGGCTAACTTTCTTGAAATCTGTTCTCCACAGACATTTGATTTATGTTTTTGAAAGTAAATCCTGTTATGAACACCTTAATTCATTTTCCACTCAAGAATAATCTGCCTTCACAATAATTTGCGAAGGCCATATTTTCCTCTCATGTGATGGCAACTGAAAGTACATTCTGAATGTATGTATGGAAATTCTGTAATTAATGCATGAGTAGATGATTGATACTGAAGATTGCAAATTACATTTTTATTATATTTCAATTTGCTGAAAACGCTGAAAACACCAGTTCCCGTTAGATCACTGAAGTTAAGCAGTGTTGGGCGCGGTTAGTACTTGGATGGGCGACCATTCGGAGAATACTGCGTGTTGTTGACCCGTCGTGGGTGTGGTGGACCCACACTGGTAGTATTTATCCACCTAGAAACACTACCCGAATCGGGTAGTGAGGCAATGAACTTTCGAGTTCGAAATGCTAATCAATTTTAATTTTTTTTCAATTTGCGTTAAAATCTTCCTGTATTTATATAACGGGGAACCCTTTTTTATACAGTAGTTACTTAATTTTGCAAAGGAAGTTGTATAGAATACTGCACCCGCTTGTATTTTAAAAGTTCAGTTTCCCTTTATCGTTGAGTTTATGTGACACGAGGATGGTTTCCTGGTTTCCTGGGCGTGGTTTGGATTTGAAAGGGAAATAAAATATAACTTGGCGAGATTTTCTTATTTTTAAATAATGATAATCTCACTGAGTTCTTATTTTTCCCCTTTAAACAAATTCTGGAAGTGTGATTAATTTTACCAACCTGAAACAATAAAACAGATTTAGGGGTGAGTGGGGTATGGTGTCAGGCTTTGAAGGAAATGTCCTTTGAATTATAATTGAAATGTGATTTTGATTTATGTATTATTTGGTGAGAAGCTCACATTATCAGGTTGCATATTTCATTACTTAAATCCGTTTTTAACAACTTCATTATTTGATATTTAATTAATTCGTTGGTTTTGCATTTGGGTCAGCATACCCCATACCATGGGGCATGGTGTCCATCATATTAGTCCCGGTTTATTTCATGAATATGAACGTTGTAGAATAAAAAGCGTACAATATAATAATTCTTGAAAGTATGATGTAACAAAAAAAAAATACTCGAGACATGTTCAACACTAAATAAATGTTTTCTTATCAATCAAAGTAAAGTATGTTGCAAAACCTAGTTATAAACTCTTACTCCTCGAAGATTATATTCACCGTGTAAAGATCTGCATTTGCCTTTAACAGATATCTTGTTTACCGAAAGGTACCAAAGGCGCGAAAATTCAAAACAGGCATTAAACAATAATATTGGAAATCCTATTTATTGAGTAATTGTTCAACCCATGTAATTAAAACAACCCTAATGAATAAAGAGAATTGCTTGAATTGGGTTTGAAATAGGAATTTATCAGCAGGAATGAAAAAAACTGTATAACAATAAGTTTCAATCTTTTTAGGTAATAACCTCATAGTTTACATGCTGGTATCTTTCAAAGGAATAAAACATGAAATTGAGCGGTTAAGTAAAGAGAATCCTTTCAAGTATATTTTAATAGGAAACTATAATCATGAATTTAAATACATTTGTAACCTGTATAACGACAATTTTTATATTTGTAGGTTATAATCACGAATTTCACATGATAGTCCATTTCGAAGTAATTTAGCGCAAAATTGGTACTTACCGTATTAGTATTAAAAATTACTCCAAACCACGTGTCGATTTTCATTTTCTGTATAACTTTATTATCAAAAACCTCGAATTTAATTAGATAGAACAGACATAAATGAATTGCTGTGTTTTTCTACATTATCGATCAAATTACCGACCTGTTATCAAGCACTGTTACCATCTTCACAAAGTTTTAGGGACAACATGCCCCGTATGTCATGTTTCAAGATTTTATTAATTTTACTACATTTAGAACGTTCATAAAAACAATTTATGATACCAGACGTTTAAAGAAATACTTCACCTATCAGAATCTCACATTTTCATGCTTCAAGTATTTCAAAATATGGTGTAACGGCTTAATTTCTGCCAAAGACTTTTCCATCTGTTTCTGTCAAAACTGTTTTTTTTTTTCATAATAACTCTTCTGACACGTATTTTAAAACGAAAATTTCATGACATCACTATTCTTCCAAAAAAAGAAAGACATTTTATGCAAAAAAATAATATGGAAATCAATGAACGTGGGCGTTTTTTGTATTTGACACCATGCCCCACACGGGCACCACACCCCACTCTCCCCTAGTTATTTTTTAGAATTAGTCGGCAAACTTAGATTTCACAAAGTATGGTTATTGTACTGATAAGTTTTAACTTGGTGGAATTTCTTGCATCGTAAATATCTTTGGTGAGCCTTATAATCTTGTCAAAAAAGGTGGTCTAACAATATGTCTCGAAAATCTTGCAATTATTGTTTTGGAAACAAAAGCTGGTGACTGAGTGAAAGCACCTAATATGGTATGTTAGCGGTCTTTACTGGAAATCGACTATTTTGAACAAAAATCATTTAGCTATAAAAATCAGAGTACAATCTTGAACAATTTTATATTATTTTAGGGGTTTTCGCCTTAAATTTGTATTTTTGGAATAAATATAATAGTTTGATTGTCTTCATATATTATACAAATATATTTCATATTAATTCTGATATTAAATTATCGATTTTCATGAATTATCACCAAGATTGTCCTGGATTCACCTTTCTATTATCATAGGTTAATAGACAGTATGGAATATAAAATTTTCGCAATAATCAATACGGTTTTAATGAAAAATGCCGTGAGATGAAAAATGTTATTACGAACGTGTTCTTTTTTCAGCATCATGAATAATTGGAGAAGAGAACATTTTTGAATGAAAGAAATTGAACCGTTTACTGATCTCTGACTCTACGGAGTTGTTGAGAGGAGGTTAGCAAACTAATTGAAAATTTGTCGACACTTGTATTCAATCATATTTTGGGTCCTGTTGACTAGAATCCTTCATCTCGTAGGATGGGAATACTATTCTATTCTATCGTACGTAACGGGTGGCGCTTTTGTCAGTGCTTTGAGCTGACATTCAGGGGCTCAGGAAGGCCAGATGTTATGTTGCACAATGCTTCCAATTGTTTGTCCTGATTAATCGCTTTTGCCAAGTACCCTTTGCATCCGTTACACTGTCCTAGCCAATCTCGCAATCGAAACTACGCACGTGTATGTGTGTTACAAGTCGACAATAACACTCGCCAAAAATCGTCTGGTTTTCACAAATGCGAAATTTATGATTTTACAAGAAAATGGAACTAGAATTTCATACGAAATACGATTTTTTCGACCATATATATAAGGTTCAGGCTGAAGAGAGTTTTTAAAGCATCCTAATGCAGAATCTTGTGATAAAATTTTTTTTTTTTGCTTGGGTTAATAATATGATGGGGTGATAGGAGAAGATAAGGATAGGGCGATGAGTGTAGGCGTAAGATAAGAGGGCCTGAGATGACAATCGATCGTACGAGAGTAAGTCATACGAGGAGACATAATTATTAATAATGATCATTAATGTCCAATGTCAGAAAGTAAAGTATTTATTAAAAGTGACATTTCTAACACTTTTCTTTCCCTTTATTTTCTTGAAAAAACTTTTGAAAATAAATTATTCGAAATTCGGACCTTGTGTGCTTTCTGAAATACATTTATTATATTCAGAAACGTGCTTCACCACCCACTGTCTCGTTGGTTCTGTTCGAGCGTGTTTTTCAAGATAAACAAGAGCTCTCAGATTAATCATTTTCTTCTGATGAAACTTCAAAAATTTATATAGAATTTGGAAAGCATATATACATAGTACGTACTGTTCGTTAGCACGACTGAGGTAAAAGTGCTGCGTAAACACAGCCAAATCAAACGTTGTGGGTCATTAGGCAAGACAAAATCGCGCTGCGTATGCAGACGACCGACGAGTCCAAATCGCGTTCTAGGTGTATGGCGAATTTCGTGCGCTTATGAGCATGTTCCCTAGTTCGAATAATCTTTTCGCTGCATTGGCCACCAGTAGGAATAAATATTTGAACTAGTTGAAACCGTCTGGAAAAACAGTTATCCAACGCCCTTCCCGCTAGTTTCAACCCTTCTACTCATTCTCTTTCTTTGGTTGTGTTACTTCAAAATCATACGGCTTTTTTCACGAAACCGTTGAAAGCGAAGATACATTTTTTAAGTGAAGAAGAAAACAAAATGCAGAACTGCAAAAACGAAAAACGGGACAAACCACTGAACGGAGTTCAAGTAGAAGTAAGATATCTCTGTTGATCAAGCATAAGAAGCAATTTGAAGATTGAGTGGAGTTCTTATTGACTTATTCAGAGTCTACTCTGATTGTGGGTGAACCGGCTTTACTGCATTGCTATATTCACTCGAATCGCAAGTATAATGTTTATGACATTGGTGAAAAGAAAATCTCTGTTCAGTCTAGTTATTCCGAGAAGAAGATTATATGATTCTTACTGAAAAATAAAAATCCTCTGTGGAATCCCATGAAAATATTTTCTATCAAAACTAATGCATAATTAAATCGTTTTCACTAATAATAAATCAGGAAAGGTGACGAGGAAATAATGTAAAGAAGATTCGAATAAAAGCATCTTGATCTTATGTATCTGGGAGTAAAAATCGATTAAGCTGTCCTCTACTCGAATGAACGACATTGTCGTTTAGATCCCTTCTTCTGCTGCGAAATCCTCGTCACTCTCTTCAAGCTTACTTTTTTTCCATCACCATATCTTCTACACTAGCTGATCCATTCACATCAATGAGAAGCTTTCTGAAGGATCTTGAACAAAGTTTCTATTTTTTACGGATAGAAGAAAGTAAAACTTTTCTCAACTAATTGATGAGCCTTTACTACGCATAGTTGGTTCAATGAACAAATTATTGTGGATAATAGTTTTGAATTAACTCATAAACAAATTAACAAAATGTAAAACACTACGTAAATTTTGACTCCCTTTCTTCTGCTCATATCCACCAAAAAATTAAAGAAGCGATATTATGAAAAAAATGTTCCATGTTATGTTTTGAATTACTTCCGAAATTTCGAAATTTGAAGTGGTTCAAGAATCTCTAGGACTAAGAAGTGTTAAAGGCAAAGTATCAAATTGAGTATCTCTGATATAATGCGGCAAATATTCAGGAAGTTGATAGTTTTTATCTTTGTGAGTCATTTCAAAATAAGCATCATTATATTCAAATTTAGACTCTGAATTTTGTAATTAAATTTGATCGAAATTTAACAATTTAAAATAGAATCATCAGCTGAAGACCAGGAATCTAAAATTTTGTTAAATTCAATCATTTTCGACATGCATAGTGAAGTGTTCTAAAAACCCCTTTCTCAGGCTAGTTGATTCTAATTGTGAGTAAAGTTGTATTTCCTGAACAGTAGTAAGCTCTCTAAATTTTGGTTCGATTAGACAATGAGGAATAATTCTTCTGCTCTGTGTATAGATTTGAAAATGTTGATATTGGATAATTAAAATGAAAATTGCCTATGAGCCAAAGAATGATGTTGAATTTCGTGTGGGTACAGTTTTTGATAGTGAACAGTAATAATATAACATTGGAAATTGAAACCAGAACATGTCCTCAAGATGGAACTTTCTTAAAAAGTGCGAAGAAACACATTTTTTGGATATGTTAAATGCATATTGTTTTCAAATTGAAATATTTCGTGCTTGCAGTTTCTTCAGCTATTATTTAAGCAACATGCCAATGTGCTTGAGCATTTTCAAGATCTTGCACAACACGAACAATTTTTTATGACATGATAACAAAATGATGGCATGTTTCTCCGATCATAGCTTAAGGAATTTCAAACCTGACAATATTCCATTTTTCCAAAGGAATTCGCAGTAAACATAATACAAAGAACCTTTTTTTCACATTTTAAAAAACCTCTTACTTACTAATAAATTTGTGTTCTTAATTTCTAATTGCATATTTTCATTATCTACAAAAAACTGCACGCACGAAAAATTCAACATAATTCTCTTGAGACATAGGGCATTTTTTTATTAAAAAAAATTGTATTCTTAAATCCACAAAAAGAACAAAAAATATTATTCAATTTAACTGGAATTCATAGGAATTACCACTGTAAGGCAAATATAACTTTCACCCTCTATTAGAATTTGCTACTCGAAAAATGAAATTTTTCGGCCCCAACTAATGCTTATGCAAGAGCTAAAACGCAGAAAAATAATTAATAATAGTTTCTCGTCGTAACTAATTTTAAATGAGAAGTCTGAAGGAACGTGAAAATGTCACAGCCTATTCCTCATATTTGAATGCATATTATAGTAGAGAAATTATACTTATTCGAATATGTGTATAGGAACTACAGCAAAAGATAAAGTGATTCAGGCAAATTATTGGTAAAAATACAAGAGATTGCATGCATTCGTCTTGGGACAGATTGAACTTCATATTTAATTGAATTTTTGTGCTAATGGGTAGCTCAAATCCTCAAAGAAAATATTGGAAGCTTAGATAATTAACATAATGCTAAATAAAATTTAATCCACACAGATACATATCTATGAAATTATTACTCTAGGATAAATCCATCTGCATCAGAGTAAACGTCTACGTACTGTATAGAACACAAAAAAACATTGATCGTTTACTATATATTATGACCTTATTTTTTATCATTGTCAAATAACGATGTTATCCTTATCCTTCAGGATAGAAGTATAATTATCACACTCACCAAATGAGGTGAAATTTCCACGGCTTTATAAGATTCATTCCAATTACGTCATTTTTGACTTTTTAGTTGATTTGTGGGAAAAATGTAATAAAGGATGGAAAAATCGTAAAAAAATTCCTAAACGCCCAATATGGGAAATTATAATACACGAATGAATGCAAAAGCTAAAATGAAAAGAAAAAAACATAGCAGCATTGAATGAAACTGAAGAGAGATTAATTTTCGACGAGATTATTATTATTATTATACCATTAAGCCATTTCCCTTTCGGGGTAGGCGTGACTTGCTCGGTTGGGGAATAGTAAACAGGAGAGTAGGTATAGAGTAGGTTGGTATATGGGCATAAGGTATATAGGAGTTTTATGGGTGTTAGGGATAGGTGTTTTAGATCGATCTGGAATTCTCGTGTCATTTATTTAGATGACACGTTCATTCCGCAACACTGCTCCGACCCAGGTTGCTGATCAATCTCTCTAGCGATCACCCCAAGTGAGGAACCTCACAAAATTGTTATGTATGGTTCCCCACTTGGGCCCATTAGTATCCAAAGTCTCTGTTTCAGGCGCCATTCACACTATTGTCACTCTGTTTACAAACTATTTGTCGCCACACATTTCTGTCCTGGCATACTACTCTAGCTTCCTTCACGTCCATGCATTTCTTCACGCAAGCTCTTCTGTTCCTATGGCTTCTTACGTCTCTTCGGATTAATGTCTCATTCACAGATTCTGACCATTCTTTCGGCGGTCTACCTCTGGGCATTCTACCATTTACTTTACCTTTATACACTTGCTTCGTCAGTCGTTCATCTTTCATTCTTTCAAGATGTCCGAACCACCTTAGCTGATTTCTTTCCCATATGTCAACTAGTGTCTCTTGTGTACCACATTCTTTGAGGATTGTCTCATTTCTGACTTTGTCCATCAGTGTTTTCCCGCATATTATGCGGAGAGGTTTCATGCCGATCGCGTTGATTTTGCTCCTGTCCTTTTCTTGACAGGTCCATGTCTCGCTACCGTATAGTACAGTTGGTACGAAGATAGAGTTATGTATGGCCATTTTAGCTTTTTTTGATATGTTTTTATTTCTGAGGATGGATCCTGCTCTACCGATAACCTGCTTACCCTTATTTATGCGCCTATCTAACTCCCCATCTATTTTTCCGTCGCTAGTGAATAGGCTACCCAGATATACGTACTTGTCAACTTGTTCTAATCCCTCACCATTTAGGACAATGTTGCACATTGTTTTCTCGCTTTTTCCCTCAAACACCATGATTTTCGTTTTATTCACGTTAATTTTGAGGCCCATGTTCTCCATGCTTGTATTTAGTTTATTCAACATTCTTTGCAAGTCCTCGATTGATTCTGCCATAAGAATCTTGTCATCTGCGAAAGCTAACCCACGTACCTTGACGGTTTCGAGATTTACACCTTCTTCGTCGAAGAGGGCAGTTCTTAGACATTTATCCATGAATATGATAAATAGCCACGAGGACATAACGCATCCTTGCTTCACCCCTTGCATAATATCGAACCAGTCGCTCAGTTTCCCATTTACCCTTACACTCGCTTTACTGCCTGTATAAATTGTTTTTATTGCTTGTAGGAGCCCTCCATTTACTCCATACTCTTTAAGGATTTCCCAAAGTTTAGTTCTATTTACCTTGTCGAATGCTTTTTCTAGATCAATAAATGCACAGAAAACTTTCTTTCCTACTCTCAAGCTCTTTTCTGTGATCTGTCTTAGGCTAAATATCTGATCTGTACATGACCTTCCTGGCATAAATCCACATTGGACTTCCCATATCTTCTCTTCTGTAATTTCCATTACCCTACGGATAAGTATTTTTGAGTATATTTTACTTACGGTACTTAGTAGGCTGATACCTCTGTAATTACTGCAGTTGCTTTTATCTCCTTTTCTTTTGTATATTGGTACGATAATCGCTTTTCTCCAATCGTCTGGGACTTCTCCCGTTTCGATACATAAATTTATTAATTCGCACAACCTGTGAGGTATGTACTCACCACCGTATTTAAGCATTTCAGCGCTAATATTGTCTATACCCGCAGCCTTACCGTTTTTCAAGTTCTTAATTATATCTCTGACCTCAGTGACACAGACTTTTTCAATTGGGTTTTCTAGTGCATTATGTTCTATGTCGCAGTTTTGTTGCCCTATATCTTCACCTCCTAATAGTTCTTTAAAAGAATCTTTTAAAGCGTCTACTATCCCGTCTATATCATATAGCATTTCGCCTTTACTGTTTCTCATGCTAGCAAACTCTGTACTTTTACTTTCCTTCAACTGTTTATATAATAGTTTCATAATTCCTTCAAAGCAGTTTTTTATTTTGTTCTCTTCTTCTGTTCTGATTTTCTCTTTACTCTCTTTGACTAGTCGTTTAACTTTCCTATTTTTGTGTCTGTAATCATTTTTAAGTCTAGTTTTCTCCTCATCGCTAAGACCTGTCATGTTCAGCGTTCTATTGCGCGCTTTTTTCTTTTCTTTTTGGGCTGCCGCAATTTCCTCATTCCACCATGCATCACCAGATTTTCTTCCTACAAATGCCGTACCACATATTTCGGTCGCAGTTTTAACAATGATATCCCGTAATAAAGTCCACGCGCCCTCTACATCTTTATTGCTTATAAGCGCTTCCCACGTTGCCCTATCTATGCGTTCAGTTAACCTCTTTTGGAACTCTGTTTCCACTTCTTGTCTCTGTAAATTTTCAATTTTTATTCGTGTTTGTTTCGTTTTCTTTGTTTTCTTTGTTCTCCATCCCCGCCCTAAGTTTATTTTGCAGACTAAAAGGTAATGATCAGTATTGCATTCGGCCCCCCTCATGACTCTTGTCGAAAATGTACAACATTCAAAGTACATTGAAGGTCATATAGACATATCAACGTTCATTGATACTATGAACAGCAGTAATGGATATTGCAATGAATTAATTGCATTTGCAATGAAACTCTCCTCTTGGGAGTTGTTTCGATCCATAACCCGAGAAGTATTCCATACGATGATATTACACACTCACAGTAATTTCGATACACACAGCTCACTAACCTCCTTAGCAAGTTCTAGGTGTTGCATTCGGTTCAATCTCGTGGGCGCCCTAAGCTTCGAAAAGTCTCATTACGAAATTAAGTGGTGCAGAAACTTTGATCATCATACTTGTATGATTTCAACGTCTACTTGGAGTTGTTTCGTTATCAGTTGAGACTTAAGACTAATAAGGTAGTGTTACTGGTACTCCATCTGCGAAGCAGGTCAGCATCTGTTGCACAATATTTTTAGAAATCAAAAAGACTTCATTATATGTATGCATGATTCTTGCATAGGATTACCTTTTTGGCTCTTCCCTAACCCATGCTCCTTAGTTTCTCTCCTCTCTTCCAACCTCATCATCCAGCTTGCCCCTTGTCCAATTTCATCCAAGATCCAACTTATTCTGTCATCCACACTATCACTAGCTCCTTCATCCCCACTAATTTTCTCCGACACATATTCCTATAATTCCAGCTCGTAATTGCATACTCTACATCTTCTTCTCAGTCTCTTATTCCTTCTTTGAACCTAAATCTATATGTTTGTTCCATAGACTCTCTTTTTTTGCCATTCTCATGTAACTATTCTGTTTTTCCTTCCATCCATATACCCTATATGGGTAATTGTCGAATTGTTGGCAAATTTCAGCACCTACAGTGGCAATCATATTATTATTAGTAATTAAATATTTCATAACGGAAATTGATCTTATCACATGTAACTATTTTAAATCCAAAAGGGGCAGTTATGAAAATAAGAAATAATAATTAATCCATGGGCACGCGCATATAATCAGTCGTACGCTGTTCTATTGTACCGTACGGTAATGATGCGAGAAAAATGTTAAAGTTTAACCTTTTTCATTGTTTATAAAAAAATAACAAATTTTAATTATCAAAAGTCACATACTTATGAAAGAAAACACCACCAAGCAAGTATCGGAATTGTTTTCATAATTTTTTTTCACTCCGAAAATGCTTTTTAACGCATGTACGGCAATGACGTTTTTGTTGTCAAGATGCACTTTTCAGTTTTAATATCGGATTCACAGAAAAGGGAGTTAATATTTTAAGCTCAATTTTATAAAAACTTGTATTAAACAATACGCCTAATATTTTTGTATTTATTACTCAACTGTAACTACAATATTTTACTAGAAAAACAGACGTACGGTAATGACTTCTGAAATGGAAAAAATTGAGGGACAGACATCAAGGCTTTTAAAATATTATTTATTCGAATTAAAAAAATGTGCATACATTAAATTTATGTTCATGTGAAGTTTACAAACTTGATACGTTAAGCGTTTTTCAGGTTACTGTCTAAAAAAACGGAGAAAATCAGTTTATCCTTGTGCAAAGTGAGGTTGGGACGCCGTACGGTAATGACGTTTCGGGTTTTCTTATATTAAATTAAAGTAAATAGGAACAGAAATGAAAAAAAGGAACTGCCCATTCTGTAGAGGATGATAATAAGTGTTTATTAAAATTTAAAAAAAATCGGCACGAGCTTCTAAGTTAATGTTATATTATTGGGACTTCAAGTTTGCCTTCAATTTGACAATTACCCATATCTTGGTTCCACTACTTTTCGTAACCTATGTATCATCTCTCTCCTCAATTTTCAGTTCATTCTCTATTTCCATTTAATTCTGACGCCCATTCTTTTCCCACTTCTTCTTCACATCTGCTGGCTTTCTTACTCTCACCTTGATCTTTTAGTGTTACCCCTTGTTTCGTTGTTTATGATTTCCCTTAGGCACGCTTGTGCTATCCTAATTCTCTTCCCCTTTTCGGCTTCTCTTCAAAGTTCCAGGCTCTCTTAATTTGCCTCATTATAATTTTTCCTCTACCTACTTCCTTCCTCAACTGCAGCTTCAGCTCACTCCCATTACCTATTTTAGAAATTTCTCCTGTATACTATTCACTCTCTTGTGCTCTTTCCCTCTCCAGATGTCCACTCGTCAGCTCAGTACTTACCACACAAAGCCACACCAATCGCACTGTAAAAACTAGTATTCGATTTAGAACCTAATTCGGTATTAAAACAGTTCATGCAACAATACAATTGCATTTCAGTTTGATCCGCCAATATAATAAAATAAGGTCGATTTGTGGATTGGAGTAGGCTCGAAATAAGAATCATTTGTCCACAACTAAATCTGATAGAACAAATTCTAAACTGGCAAGTTTGGAAACCAGCGTAACCCCGAAATGACATGTCAATGTCGTGCGCGCTCCAACTGTCAGATCTTTTTATACTGGAATTTTCTGTCCATGTGAACTTGATTCAATGTCGGCTTCTAAGATCATATTGAGGACTTACTTTGAAAAAGAAATTTTGAATCAGGATCATGTGCAAAATATAATCAGGATACGTTTAAAAATGGTATAACCCTCAAATCAACTGGTTTGTATAGCTTTTAAGCGATATTTTCATGCATTCAAAATCTCACAAATTAATTTTTCAATCTACAATAACTTGTCCAGAAAATTTGCATGATCCTCAAATCAACTCTTTGATATAACTTCCAAGTCCAATATAAAAGATTTTAAGCAGTTGGAATAATTTTAAACATCAAATTTACCTAAATATAAACTTCAGAATATTTTCAGTCCATCGGAAGTATTTGCTTCAAGACGGCGGAATTTTAAATGTTTGACGCACTCGAATGATAAAAGATATACTGAAAAAAATTAGCCCAAGATATTAATTTTGGCTGTTGAATTTATTCAAATTGATTCTTAAAACATAAATTTATTCAAAGACTCTGTATTACGACGACGATAGCAAGTGCTATAGGAGCAGCATTTAGCCTTGACCAAAATTTTGAAAATCTTTTACATTTCGTAGATTTCAATGAATTCAATTCAAAAAATTAAATTAAATTGAAACAAAAAATTTTACCTACATTCAGAAAATGTTATTAATTCGGTAGATATCCATGAGATTCAGTACGAGGGGTTTTCAGGGCACATTACAGGAATTTGGCATAAAAATTCAACAATTCAAAAAAAACGACTTGATTATTGAAAATGTATTTCAATTGTTATGTTTCCATCAAGGTCAGTACCAGGGGGGGTTTTTTGTCGCAGGAAATAAATTTGGAGTTAGAATAAAAAAATTGTTTAATTGCATTAAATCATTTGACTTCTATTATAGTCAGTACGAGGGGGTTCGGAGCTCAGAATAGGAATTTGGGGTCAAAATTCCAAAAATTGACTTAACGGTGGTAAAATGTTATTGAATTTATCGATTTTCATGAAAATAGGAAAGGAGAGGATTTTCGAGTCACATAATACGAATTTTGAATCGAAATTCAAGAATTTAAAATTTTGAATTTTTGAAATTTTTATTCAATTGGTAGATTTTCATGAAAGTCTGTGAAAGAACATTTTTTGAGTCACAAAAGAGGAATTCGTGGCCCAAAATTCAAAAAGCTGACAACAATTTTGAAAATGTTATTATTCTGGGATATTTCTGTGAAATTCAATACAAGGGTATTTTTGGGGAGTGAACATTCGTATTTTGAGACTCGAAAAACTCGTTTGTTTTAGGATTCTTGAAAATCTGCCAAATCAATATCATTTTCAAAATTTTAGGTTAACATTCTGTGTTCTATGAATCAATAAAAATCCCCTCGTACTCGACTTCCATGGAAATCTACCAGTTTAATCACATTCCCTAGATTTAAGTCCACTTTTGGCATTTTTGAATTTTTGCGCCAATCCATAAAAATCCATTCATTTTCAAAATTCAAGTCGCTTTTTTAATTCTGAACCCAAATTAGTATTGTAAGACTCAAAAGTTCCCTCCTTATTGACTTTTATGGAAATCAACAGTTTGAGTCCAATTTTCCAAATTTCAACTCAATTTTCGGAAGTTCTTAATTTTGACTCTTGATTTGTATTTCAAGAATCGAAAACTCCCTTGCTTTAACTTTTATAGAGAGTAACCAATTTTATAAAATCTTCAAAATTTTAGTCAATTTTCTGAATTTTTTAATTTTGACCCCGAATTCCTGTTCTGTGCCCAGAAATACCCCCTTGTACTGACTTTCATGGCAATCCACTAATTTAATGAGTTTCCAAATTGAAGTCAAATTTTTTAATTTTTCAATACTTTCCCCAAATTCACGCTCTGTACCCCTAAGTACTACCTAAGATTAGTGCACAAGCGTACGTGGTATGTAACTCTACTGCGCAGCCATGGGTGCTGCGTAATTCTACTAGGCAGACATACTTGCTACGTAATTCAATTGAGCATCCACAATTTCCATGGAACTCCACTGCACGTATATAAGTACCCTATAACTTTACTGCGTATCCAGAATAAGTGACGCGTAACCATACTGCGCATCTGTAAGTTCCATGGAACTCTGTTGCGCCGATACAAGTGTTGTGTAATTATACTGTGCATACGCAAGTACCGCTAATATTACTGCGCACCGGTAAGTGGCATGAAACTACAGTGCATCCGTAGAAGCCATGGAATTCTATCGCGCACACAGTAACCCCTAACATTACTGCGCATCCGTGATTAGAATGAAACTCTACTGCGCATCTGTATAAGCCATAAAACTCTACTGTGCATCTATAAGTACCTCCTAACTTCACTGCGCAGCAATAAGTTCTGTATAATTATACTGGATCAGGACCCTACCGAAATTAAGGGGTCAGGGTTCGCACCCGCAACCTGAAGAACAATTGGAACAATTGGAAAAATGCACCCCCTGAATCAATTTAGTTCGCTATCTCGGATCATTTATCAATCTGAAGTTACCAAACTAAGCAAGACAGAAAATCTGGTACTAAAATCGAGTATTTGTAAGATCATATCAGAACGCCCAAAAAAGGATCCCAGATAAACATGAATGCCTAGTTTTTACTGTGCGTCGTTAGAACTTCTTTTTCCTATACTTCACACCTACCCCATGATCTTGCTAATACATTTCATCCTTCTCCCCACCTGTAGATCAACTTATATCCTTTTGCTTTAAGCAGAAACCTAGGTAACTAAATTCTTCCATCTGTTCCACCATCTCTCCTTACATCTTCTAAGCATACATTATATTACTATTTGCCTTCTTTTCCTGCAATGCCTCATCTTCGTTTTATTCACATTCAACGTTACATATTTTATTTTCACGTACTCCTTGGACGCTCTCATCATCAAACTTATCTCTATCTCGTCATATGCTAGTACAACCACGTCGTCCACGTACACTGAGGAATATAGTACCTTTCTGTGTCCAAGTAACGGTCCCCGTTTTTCTCTCTTTTCTAGTTCCTCCTCTGAATAGGCCATCAAGAGACTGAACAGTAGTGGGCTCAGCGGGCATCCGTTGAAATGTTTCACTTATCGACCAGAAATTTTTTTCTTTCAAAATTCTATCAAGCAACTACCATTAATAAATCCGATATCCTTAGGATCCTAGTGACCAGAATTATAATTTCTGTTTATGGTAAATTCGCATAGAGAATATCTTGCAAAGTGTAGAAGTCTACAGAAAGTAAAGTGATATAGAACAGAATCATAATATCAGGAAACAAGTAAACTATAATATTATCATATTTTAATATTGCCAAAATCCAAATTTTTCAGGAGATGCAAAAAACTATATTTTTTCAGTGCGTTTTATTAAAAAATAAAAAATAAACATTATTTCCAGAATATTAGTCAATTGAAATGTAAGAGAAGCGATTTGCAGCAGAACCCTTGTGAAGGAAGAATGTGTTCCAAAAAACTCCGAAAGAGTTGCATAATTTTTTATTTTGTAATTTAAAAAAAGGAAGTGTCTTTGTGTACCAAAATGTTGGTTTGAATATGGTGCGTCTGCGCGAAAATGCGGCTATTTGTACTGAAATTGCGGTAAACAAGCCCTTTCTCCAGATCCCCCTATTCGTAACTCACTTCTGAGCCTAACTGGACCATAATTTCCTACAGAGACATGAGTTATGTCCGAACAATTAGTTAAAGCCATACACTTTTCCGATACTTTAAGTAATTAATCTAAAATGTACAGGGTGCTACTAACAAAAATGATTATTTCTATTTATTTTAAATTGTCATAGAAGATAGTAATCAGGGTAGGGCAAGGTTAAAAATGCCAAAAGTTGCTTCTCATCACACTTTGTCGAAACGAAATGAGGTATTGCCTTCATTTTTGTCTTAAAGTATATGTAAATCATCGAAGTTTCAAATTATATTCTTAGTAAATTTATATGCATTCCATCTACTATATTATATACCTATATTTTTCTAAACGCTGTCTAATGGTATTCCATGCCCCACTCGTGGGGCGAAATGTTCATAGCGCTGGGGTAAAAAGTGCCAACCTGAATAAAATAAAATTTTTTCTTTTAATTTGCACAGAAGGAAATCACAGTGTATAGAAACAAAATAATATAAGTGATTGAACAATTCATATGCTTAGAGACTCATTCATCGTCACGTTTGAAATTAATACAGACGACAATTTTCGATTGCCAATGCACAACACACATTTCATGAGCCCAGTTTTTGCATATGTTACACGAGATCCATTGCTCATCTAGAATGCTTTTAGAATAAACATAAAGACATAAATTTATCAATTTGCACAACCTGTGAGGTATGTACTCACCACCGTATTCAAGCATTTCAGCGTTAAAACTGTCTACACCAGCAGCCTTACCGTTTTTTATGTTCCTAATTATATCTCTAACCTCAGTGACACAGACTTCTTCAATTCGGTTTTCTAATGCATTATGTTCTACATCGCAGTTCTGTTGCCCTAAATCTTCACCTTCTGGTAATTCTTTAGAAGAGTCTTTCGAAGCGTCTATTATCCCGTCTGTATCATATAGCATTTCACCTTTGCTGTTTCTCATGCCGACAAACTCTGTACTTTTACATTCCTTCATCTCTTTAAATAATAGTTTCATGGTTCCTTCAAAATCTTTTTGTATTTTCTTCTCTATTTCTATTGTGTTTTTATCTTTACTTTCCTTGACTAGTCGTTTAACTTCCTCTTTTTGTGTCTGTTATCATTTTCAAGTGTATTTCTCTCCTCATCGCTAAGACCTCTGATGTTCAACGTTCTCTTGTACGTTTCTTTTTTTTCTTGTTCGCTGTCTCAATTTCATCATTCCATCATGCATTACATTCACGAAAACTGCCTCACGCCAGTTTATCCACACACTTACGTTGCTTTGCGAATCCTCCTTACTTTACCCGTTTCCGTCGTAAGTGCTAAAAGGTCGTTTTCGAAACCGAAGATAATTTAAAATTATCTACGTAATACAATGCCAAATGATTTTTCTTTAGCGAAAGCGAGACGTCAACCTTTTATTTGAAACTATGTGAATTGTTGATTGCTGATTGTTGTTGAATTATTTATCTTGATGGTTCTTGTAAAATGAATATTTCATTCAACAATAGCAAGATCTACTTCACATGATTACTTTTCCTCTAAAAATAATTAGGATATAATGTAGTAATTTATTTATGAATGATTTATTACTATTTATCATAATTATTAATAATAATGATTATTATCCATTATGATGATTATCAATAATTATTATTCATTATGATTATTAATAATTATTATCATTATTTCTTATGATGTATTCTTCATTTAATTATTATTATAATTTTCAATTAGAATAGTTCTAGATATTTTGATTTCAAAATTCATATTAAAAGGGGCGGCAAATTGAAATTTGCCTCCGGGCGGCCGACAGTCTGAAGCGGCCCCTGGGTAGAATGTACCACTTGCCACTTTCTGCCTCCACACATTCCCGTTATTTACAATCAACATTTCTGAAACAACAAAAAATATTTTGAACAGTAAGCTATCTGCACTACAAGAATACATTATTACGCATCAAATGACGCCTATTTAGTATACAATGGCACGTAAAAATAAGTGTTGATACCAAAAAGAAACATTGACGATATAACTACTTTATGCACAAAAAAACAACTGAACCTTAGTAGCCATGATATCGAAAACAGCTTTTAGCGGATGCCAACGACTATTAGGAGTTTATAGTGATTCGATCGATCGACGGAAAATGTCAGGTCGAGTAAAAAATTATTTGTTTTGGTCTTATTGTATGTGGCACTTTTTCGCAGCGGCACAATAGACCGCGCTTTACCTACCATAAAATGAAGATGTCTCTAGAAAGTCATATAATAGGGGGTATCTGGTAATGCAGCGCATCGGGTACATGTATTTGTGAACGCAATGTCCAATAGTAAAAAGATTCCCTCAACTAAGGTAATTGTTTAAATACGATGAAGAAAAATTTGTTGAGGGTGTTTCTCATGCATTGTGATGATTGCGACCAAACTAATGGAACCCATTGTATTGTCCTGAAAATGTAATAAAAGCTGTAGTAAAATGGATTTTCTGACTTATCCGAAGGATTCACATAAATCACAAATAGGTCGTCTTAGATAACATCTATATGAATTTGTTTTATTTCTATACTATGTAAAAACGGTTGATACGGTGTGGCATTCAGCTTTCTATTTGACTGCTTTAGATCCATATGACTATTGCATTATTTCGAATTTCCATATAACGGTACATAAATTATTCCCGATTTTCAAGAGAGATATTTTAGCTGCTTTCGATAGTAACGCTTTTGCAGATAAAGTAAGCAGCATATCCACTCGAATCATCACATGTGTGACTCTAGTCAACGATACAGCATAGCATTGAATAACTCTAATGGTGTTCAGCATTGAAGCATGCATCGCTGGCATAATATTACTGACTAGGGAAAACTGAGCTTTGAGAATATTAGATTCTCATAAACCTTCTCCATGTATACGTATCCAATGATCTGCATGCCAAAGCTGACTGAATAGTTTTGTTTGCTAATATAGCTGGTTGAGTATGCAGATTCGTATAAACGATGTGCGTTGTTGGCTCGTGTAATGAATTTCGGATAAAACTTGGAATTCAGTGGCGAATGTACCATAATCGAATCGATCCAGGACCCTCGAGTTGTGGGAGATACACGCCCAAATGCTGACACTTGAGTATTTATGCATTGAGCTATGTCAGCCTATTTATGCCCGACTGCATTGCAAAACAATAGTCGCTGTTTAAATGGATATAAGCATCATATTTATGATTCTATACTATTCTAGTTCTCTAAATATATTGATTCCATAACCACAATGATTCAATTCTAATACACTTGATTATTGAAATTCAATAATAAAATTTTCATAAGTGCGATAATATACCATTCGCTTTGCTTGGATTTCAATTCTTGTCATTTGGATGAGGAGTATATAGAAATAATATTTTATCCTCATTATTTACGAGGATTTACGAAAATTCTTATTTATGTATCTTCACTTTCATTATTTACGATAGCACAAATTTGAGCATTTGGATTTCTCGGGATTTCACAAGTTTTTGGAGATTTTGACATTTCCGAAGGATAGTAGAAAATATAGTGTATTCTGGAAAAAACGGAAAAATTTGATGAGATTTCCAAGAATGCTGTAGAACTATGAAAGATTTTACGGGATTTTTGAAGAATTTTAAAGCATTTTCACAATTTCCATTAATTTGTTTTTAGAAAATTTTCCAACATTTTTCTTAGGAATTCGAGAGGATATAATTAATTCCGAGATGCTTTACGGAATTTCAAAGATTTCTGAGAATTTCAAAAAAATCAGGAAATTTTTACATCATTAAAAAGATTTTAAAGAGCATAAGAGTATTTTCGAAAATGCCGTGAAGTTTAGTAAGATTTAAATGAATTCTGTAGTGTTAAAGAAGCTTTCATTGGATGTTTGAGGATTTTCGAAGTACATTGACAATTCTAATAAATTAGAAAAAAAGTCAAACATCTTTGAGGAATTTCAAAGATTTCATAATGTTATACGGTATTTAACAAGATTTAAGAGATTTTGATATTTTCAAAGGATTTTAATGGATATAATGTATTCTGGAAAACTCCGAGCAATTTAATGAGATTTCAAAGAATTTTGTAGGATCGTACAAAATTTCACAGGATTTTTGAAGAATTTTAAAGCATTTCAACGATTTCAATAAAAATTTTACTCCGAAAAATTTTTCTCATTTTTTTAGTAATTCTAGAGGATATTAAAAATGATAAGATTTTATACGGAATTTCAAGGGATTTTTAGGGATTCCACAAGATTCGAGAGATTTTGACATTTTCTGAAGATTTAAAAAAAAATATAGTGTGTTATGGAAATTTTGAGGAATGTAGTGAGATTTGAAAGCATTTTTTAGAATTTGGGAAACTTTCAAGGGATTTTCAAGGAATTTCAAATGATTTTGTCGATTTCAATTAATTGTTTGTTGAATTTTCTAACATACGCAAGGAATTTTAGATTTTTTATTTACAGGTGAAATTCAGGGAAATAATTGATTTATTTAATTTAACATAAACTCTTATTCGATATAATAAATAGTAGACAGCCCTCTGCAACGCCGTTAGTTCACTAGTACATGGCATGAATAGGAAAGATTTTCGGAAAATCAAATTCATCAAATTTTTCGTAATGACAATCGGTTTTTTGTATCACAAATCTAAGTGTAAAAATTCAAAAATATTTTTAATACAAAAGTTGGCACTACAATAACTAAAATGGGTGGAACGCGGTGTATTGCCCCTGGATGTAAGTCAGGTTATGACAGCTGCTCCGAAAAATTCCATTTCTTTTACTTGCCAAAAGGTGAAGAAAACCTGTAAGCCTGGCAAAAAGACAGTGTATAAATATAAAATATTCATATTCACAATTATTGACTGTTGTTCAATTTTAAGGTGATAATATTATTATTATTTTTGTAACAGTTGGAAATCAATATTTCCATATTTTTGATTGAACTCTTTGTGAGATATAAAATATAAGTGTTACCGCACGACAATGCCAGCACAGCGGTTTATATACATTTTTTCCTTGATAAAGTGTAAATATAATGTACTGATTTTGTAGAAATTTGAAAAATTCTTCGGTAGAAATATAAAAAATGAATGAAACACTGTATCTGAAGAAAATAATATATAACATTTTTTCTCAAATTGAAACGATATCTTCAAAAAAAAAAAAAAATCAGAAATATAAAGAATTCAATAAGAACCGTGTATTGTAATAAAAAATATAGAACATTTTATCTTGAAATGAAACAATTCGAAAGCCTAAGTTATTGTTTCAGTCTGAGATATACCATTTTTAACTGACACATTTTAAAATATACAATTTTGGATTGTTTAGCAATATTTTACTTCTTGTTTAAAATCAAGAACCATAATCCCTTTTTCCGTCCATTCAGTCACCCCAAACGAGTAGTGTAGAACCGCGACGGCAAGTATGTTAGTGGCAGATACCTTGTTCAATGCCGAAAGCTTTAAATACCAAATCTGTCGAAGAAGATGCTTGTGTCCACTTCGAAGATACTCCTTCACTGATGTTACATCTTAAATGCGGCTTTAAGGCATGCTTGTATCTGCTTCGGAGAGACATCTCCACTGATGTTACGTCCTGGAAGCGGCTTTTAGGCACGCCCAGGTGTGTATAGGTCTTTCCAGTATTAAGACGTCTAATGACACTTATATCCATGAGCTCCTGGTCCCTTGGGAACACCAGTAACCTTTCGTTTCTTCAGATTAATTTTGGTACACTTGTCTAATCCAAATTCTATCCCAATCTCTCCTGCGTACTTCTTGACGATATTTATAGCAGTTTGAAGTTTGCTTCTACTAGAGGCATATATCTTCAGATCATCCACATAAAATACATTAGTGACCTTGTGCTCGCGCTGATCAGTGTGGCCATAGAGGTATCGAAGAGAATTTCGTAGAGCGAGAGATAGAGGCAGAAGTGTGATACAAAAAAGCAAAGGGTTCATGGTATCACCCAGGAAGAAGCCCCTCTGTAATGTGACGTTGTTCGTTGTCACACGATAATTTCTAGATGGGGTAGTGAATCTAGTTTTCCAAAGAGACATCAATCTCTCTGTGCATCTCACTTCGTGCGGACGTACCTTTAAGCTTTCCAACAGGCAGATAATGAGTCTATGAGAGGTTGAATCGAAAGCTTTCCGGTATTTAACGTTGGCCGTTGATAGGACGCGCTGATGGTCTGCAGCGTCTTTACAGACACACCTGTCAATTAGCAGGTTCTTTCGACATCCTGCTACACCTTTTATCGAGTCACGTTGTTTGTGTATCTCTCGCCACTAAAATTCGCTATTAAAAATTCGAAATGGCGTGTCCAATATGGCGGACCAAAATTGTAAAATGAAACCGATTTGACTAAAGAATGCTACTCGGGGGTTTTTCAGGTCGCTGATTCTAAATCCAGGGTGAAATTTAAAAAATTAAAAATAGCGGATCTAATATGGCGGACCAAATTTGTAAAAGGAAACGGATGTGACTAAAATTTACTACGAGGGGGGTTTTCGGGTCGCTGGTTTCAAATCTGAGGTCAAAATTTAAAAAATCAAAATAGAGGATCCAATATGGCGGACCAAAATTGTAAAAGGAAACCGATTTGACTAAAATTTGCTACAAGGGGGTTTTTCGGGTCGCTGATTCCAAATCCGACGTCAAAATTAAAAAATTAAAAATGATGGACCAAAATTGTGCAAAAAACAGATTTGACCGCTTTTTTCAATTCTGGAATTTTACTTTGGATTTCAAATCAGCCACGTGCAAACCCTTTGATAGGCTATTTAGAGTCGGATAAATTTTGATCTATAATTTTGGTCCACAATATTGGATCCGCTATCTTGAATTTTTCATTTTTGACCCTGGATTGAAAGTCAGCGACCCGAAAAACCCCCTTGAAGCAAATTTTAGTCAAATCGGTTTCATTTACAATTTTGGTCCGCCATACTGGATCCGCCATTGTGAATTCTCTAATTTTAACCCTGCATTCGAAATCAGCGACCCGAAAAACCCCCTTGTAGCAAAGTTTAGTCAAATCAGTTTCCTTTTACAATTTTAGTCTGCTATATTGGTTCCGCCATTTTGGATTTTGTCTGGCAACGATTTACATGTCAGATTCGGATGGAGCATGCAAAAATCTATACAAAAACATGTATGGCACATAAAATGTAGAATCTAAGCATTTTTTGTATTCAATAAACGATTTTTTTTGCCAAAAATTCAATCTTCAACACAGATTTTCAAGGTCATAATTTTTTTCTTGACTTCCTCTATAATTTTTCTATATTCGGAAAGGTTTTTTCTTGAATTGAAAGAAACATATATCCCTCTAGGTCATTCCGATCTAAAGTTCTACGATTTTGAGACGGAATTGCAAAAAAGGTCCACTGTGCGGCGTGATATGTGTACTCGCGGAACGGACGAATTGTCATGCAAGCTCTTATGTATATGCATGATCTTACGTATGGCGATATCAAGGGTCGTAACCCCTTTTTCCGTCCATTCAGTCATCCCAAACGAGTAGTGTAGAGCCGCGACGGCAAGTATGTTAGTGGCAGATACCTTGTTTAACGCCGAAAGCTTCAAATACCAAATCTGTCGAAGAAGATGCTTGTGTCCACTTCGAAGATACTCCTTCACTGATGTCACATCTTGAATGCGGCTTTGAGGCACGCTCATATATGTATAGGTCTCTCCAATGCCAAGATGTTCGATAAAACTGTCATCGACAAGGTCAGGATCATTCGGAACGCCAATAGTCAGCGACATTTGGATCACTTTGGGGTTTTATTTTACCAGAAGCATAGATTTGTAGGTCATCCACATAAAATACATTAGACCTCATGATATCGCTTTGAAAGACTTCCCTCTCGAAGGTGATGTTGTTCGTTGTCACCCGATAATTTCCCGATCAGATAGTGAATCTACTTTTCCATAGGGGCATTAATTTCTACATGCATCTATCAGTGGATGAACCTTCACACTATCTGACAGATGATAAATGTATGCGAGGTTGAATCGAAAGCTTCCCGATAGTTGATGCAGGCATTCGACAGGATGCGCTGATAGGCTGCTGTGTCATTGCAGATAAACCTGTCAATCATCAGGTTTTCTCGGCAGCCTGCTGCACATTTTTTCGAGCCACGTTGTTCGTACATCTCTGTTTACGCAGAGTAAAGATTTTATACAGTGTGCGTTTTCGACTTTGAACAAGAGGTGAATACGCGAGCCAGATGTCACTACCTCGTTGGGTTTGGGTGGATTTCTGGCAGAAACAGAGAGATTGCTGAAAAGGCGCGATGGGTCAGCGAGATACTGCTGATTCTCCCTGATTCATCTCTCCCTCTTCTGTATTCTCCTTCTTGCTTCCGATAACACCCATATTTTGTAAACAATATGCTCCCTATTGTCAGCAGCTTCGAATTGTTTAATATGTGATTGTAGATCCTCAGTTCTTGGGCGAACTTTCGAACCCTTTCCGTGAACGGCCTACCGGGTTTTGTGTAGTCAATCAAGCACTGAACACGGAACGCATTCTGTCTTGCCCATCCAATCTTCTTGTTCAGTTGATGCAAGCGTCTTTTGGTCTTTGGGTCCATCGTCTCTTTCAACCTTTGAAATGAATCAACCAAAGCTCTCGCAGCAGCATGAACTGAGCAATTGTTGGGCCAGAGGTCGGAATCTCGCGAGATCTCTGCACGGAGGGAAGCATCCATTTCAGCCAGATCTTGTGGGTTAGGAGGAACCTACACGTTCATGTTCCTCCTAGTCCTGAATTCGCTATCATCTCCAAGGAGGTGCCTGCTTTTTGCGGTTGGTCCTAATGTCGCTTCCTTATCTTCGTCTGCAGCTTGTTTAAGCAGCAGTTGGGAAAGCGCTTCGCGTACATATCCATTTTTCCAGAGGTAGGCACGTTGATTTTGCAATAATTGAATCGAAACGTGCTGAAGCTCTGAGTGCTTCTGGCACCTCCGAATGTGCATACGTGCCATCAAGCCTCTGTGAACACTAGGGATAATGCTGGCATCGTAGCAGTCTAGCAAGTTATCCTTGAGTTGATTCGTTCACTCAATGTGGGCGTTTCGTCGGTTCATCGTCGTGTTCTCATCTAACTTATTTTAAGCACCCCGAACTCTAGGGTGATCAGCACTGCTTGCTAACCCATTGTCATGTTTATCAACTTTATCTATAGGAAATTATTGAAAAAAAGCTATTGTGCACTAAAAGCTTCACCCATATATTATATTTTGCTTTCTTCACAATTCTCCATATGAATAATCATGAGAAAGGTCCTACGATGACTTTAAAAATATTTTCCAAATACTTCTCACAAAGTCGTTGTAATTTGAACACAATTCCAAATCCGGTTTCGGTCCTTCTAACCACCCATAATGAATAAAAAAGCTATGAAATATTGTTTATTGTGGAAATTGCCGAACTGTGTTTCAAAAGTGTCGAAGAAAAGGCTGACACTTATAAAGAAGTAATATCACATCATGCAAAATAGGATACGAATAGGATCCTTAGAAGTCAATGTCTACCCTCTATGAAGAATAGAAATTAATATTCTGTTTTTGTTTTAACAGGGCAAAACTTAAGATACTCAGGTTGATGAATGAATTCACATCACAACCAAGAAAAATTATAAAATTTTCTATTCCACAGAATCACGTTTGAAAATTAAAAATGCACCCCTTGAACAGGTAAAGAACGAATTTTTTTTTCTTCTAAGGATTGCACACGCTGTGGACATTTTGGCTGTCTTCTGGAAGGCGGTCTCCTTCACTGTAAGGCATGTGAGAAGTGAAAGTAATAAGTGTTTAATATCGATTGGAATAATTATGTAGCTTTTCTAAAAAAAAAATCTGCCCGCTTCGCGGAAACATTCTCATCGCGCGCTTCGCGCGCGGCTCGCATGTTTGAGCGCACCCAGGGCGCGCGGCTGTTGAATCTCGCGCTTCGCGCTCGATCATATATTTATTTCGCGCTTCGCGCTAAATTATCTTTTCACCTCGCGCTACGCACTCGGAAGTATTTACATCACGCTTCACGCTCGGTTCCTATAGATTTTTGAACTTCGTGTTCGATTTCGATGAAAAAAAAAAGTTTTTTTGCAAACGTTATAAAATTATCAAAACCTGTACATATGAAGTGATTGTTAAATTTGTTTTTATTTTCGACTGAAAATGAACTTTATTTACTTAAGGTTCTATCGACCTTGAGGAGCACATGCTCATCAAGACACTCGCGCTTCGCGCTCGATTTTTGATTTGAAAATCATTTGAAACTTGCGTTCCACGCTCGGTTCTGTGCACCGTATGATAGAAACAAAAAAGTTTGAGTGCACTTACGGCACGCGATTTGGTCGTCGCGCTTCGCGCTCGGAAATACACTGATCGCGCGCTTTGTGCTTTGTGTTATATGTTCGTAATATACAAAGTACTAAATTTGTATATAATTTCAAATGAAGAATAATGATATAATTTAGGGGACAAATTTTATTAGTTAAAATGCTATTTTAGCTTGTGCCGTTTTCCAAAAAAGTTAATTTTTTTCATTTTGAATATATTCTTACGACAAAAATTTATTACAAGTTTGTAAATCTTTTTTGAATGCACAATTTTTGTTCATTCGCCTGTTTTCGTACCTTGCATTGTTTTTCCAAAAATTGAAGTTTTTTACAGTCAATGTAATTTTCACGAATAAAACAAAAACTACGCCTCCTCCTTTGAATGAAAAATTTGATGTTTCTTCGCAGAATTTTGGTTGACTCGTCTTTTATCGTATCTCACATAGTTTGACAGCAAAATGGAATTTTTGATTTTTTAATTACTTTTTTGTGCGATCAAAATTTGAATTTTTGATTTTTCGAGAAATTCAAAAAGCTGTTATGAAAATATTGTAGGGTGTTGAAAAAGAAACGTTTTTCTTCTCTTGGCTTTTTTTTCATATCGTGCGGTTTTCGGGTTAAAACGTTCATTTTCGTTTGTTTTATGGAATTTTGTAAATGCTATAACTCCGGTAATTTTTTCTTTATTCAAAAAAGTCATTGAGATAAATTGACTAGAGACTGCAGACTACAAACAGACAGATAGACACCTTCGTGAAAATCGTTTTTTCTGACTCAGAGGGTCTCAAAACGTGGAGATTAGATGAAAACCGACCAAGTCAAATTTTACATAAAACCATTACCGAATATTATTTCACGTGAATATATACTTGAAAGGTGCAGTTTTTGCTGAAATCTCGCTAAAAAAAAAAGAATCTTTGCAACTAACAGTTGAACATTTGAAAGATCTTATATAAGTAAGCTTTAATATAATTCGTATTGAAATGGAAAAACCAATGCTCTCAGTTGCTCTATATGCGAAACCTACTTATCAGTTTCAAAATTTAGAATTCCACTACTGATTTTGAGAGAAATAAATTGACGATCCTTTTAAAAATACTTTCTTGAAAGCACCCGCACAAAAAAAATGGACTCAAGTTAAAAAAAGAAACGAAAGAAAAGAGAAGAGTGGGAAGAGAGGAGTAAAACCATAAAGAAAATCGTCGGCAAGAGACGCGAACCCTATTTCCCTAATAAGCGGAAAAAGAAAGTACCCTCTTGGGTACCCGATCAACGGAAAAGTGCTAGGGAAAAAGAGAAGCAAGAAAAGCCACGAGTCGTGTACCCTTGCCAGATTTGCGATGCTAACCGGGGGCTGAAATTAGACAAGCATTAATTTCTTACTAAACTATTGAAGTGGCCCTATACCAAGGTACATTTCGGCATTATTACAAACATCCCTTTTTCATTTACACCGATCTCTTCACCTACACTTGTTTATTCTACACGTCTAGATATACGTTAAAAATGTGGCTCTTCCGCAGGAGGAAACTGTAAAAGTTTCTTCAATGAGATAAGTCCTTTGGAATCGGTTTGTCGCATTCACAATCCCACTTAAGTTTTGACGAAATATGTTGAAAAAGTCCTGCTGAGAAGTATATGAAGAATTATGCATATATAATTTGGAATGATCCCAAAACCAGACAAAAATTATTGTTATGTCGATCTAACAAGATGAGTATTTGATATTTCAATACAAGCTTAAGAATTTTCGTTCAGTCGGAACCGTCTTAAGCGAAACAGCATTTAATAAAATGTCAAACTTACAGGTACTAATAACCTGTCCAACTGGGTTGTTGAAAAAAATCAAGAGAACAAAGCATGTGACAAGTGAGCGAAAACATAGGAGCTTGAATGCGGACAAAGTGAATGAAGAAATAAATTAGAAGATTATTATCTCTATATTACAACAAGTTATCGTTGCCACAGTCGCTGTTTCAGAAATTCTTAATTCTGTCCTTGCTGATTCCTGGTTCCGTCATGTCTCAATCCTGGCCCAGTCATGGCCCAGCTCTGGTCCAGCAAGGGGTAAGGGATAGGCGCGACTATTTTCACCTCCAGGGTCGCACACGGGGGCTTCCAAAGCATCCCTTTTCCACTTATCAGTTTCCATCCTCTCCCTTTAAATCATTATCTTTCGATTATTTGCTTTTCCATTTATTCATATCGGAACCCTCCCTAGACGTATTCTAATTAATGTTTTTTATTTTATTTCAATCCATTTAAAATATGCTGCTATACCTTTTTAGAATATTGCACTCAATTGGAATTTGAGAAATAGTTTCAGCTACCCATTTTTCTTTGCAGGGCCGCGCGTTCAGACTTGCCCGTGTTAGAAAAGTATGTAAACGTTCGGTTTGCCCAGCCGTTTATGCTCTATAATAGAAATCCATTATTTATTAACATATCTTACGTCCCCTTATAAAAAAAACCTTAATGGGGGTACACGCGCATAGCGGGCAGTGGGCGAGCCCCTTTTGTCTTTAATAATAATAACCCTCGGCAAGTAGTATGAGTAATGTGAAGGCAGCCGTGTAAGGTGTCAACTACTTGTACAGAAGTATTATCGACTAATGGATATATACATGATGTTTAGTAGTATAAGCAACGAGGTCATACAAAATGCATTGAGAGCAATATAAGAAGCCTTAAGCTTGACGTAAGGGTCCCAAGTAGTGTATATCAATTGTAGCTAGGCACATAAAATCTAAACTTATATGTATTATTTTGTGTAAACCATTGATGCCAAGTAGCACAAGTCAATTTATGTCAGGCATCTACTGAAATAATTGTCATGATAAATCTCTTTCGAATCTCAATTTCATCAAATAGAGAAACTATGTTCACGGTAATTTGAGCAAAGTTGATATTATAATGCCAAAAAATATATTTTTAATTTATACCAGAAATGATTCAGTTAAAGTTTGCGAAGGCTTATTGAAAATAGAAATTGGTTTTCTCAAAGTGCCTTGCAGGATTTAATTCTGCTAAACATTTACGCCAGCCAGCTTTACGATTCCTTTCGTAATCCGCGAAGCTACAAGATCTACAATGCAGTATTACGCTAATGAAGTTTGTGCAATAGCATTAGCACAAGCTTTAGTCTCTGAAGTAAAATGTGAAAATAAATTCAAGCACATAAATTTTTTCTTCAATTTTCTGTGCATTATTCATAATAATAATTTGAGAAGACTCAAGTACGAACATTTATCAACAACTACTTATCTATCGAATATTCTATCCATACACTCATTTACTTAGTACATTTATCAACAATATTCTTAAAGTATAGAAAATTTATTTAATTGATTTAAAATTATATTTTTATTTGTGAGCTATATCGTTTCTGTGAAGGTAACTATTTACAGAATAAACTAACTTATTTATCAGGTATATAATTTTACGAAGTGGCTTCACGGGTACGCTACCTTTGTGACTGTACCAAGCACTGTGTTTGAGTAAAATATGCATATACTATATGTACATTTATTTCTCAGGTAAGCATTTCGAGGAACAGTTTTCTTCGTGTTTTCAATCCAAGAAGTCGTTCACAGAAGGTCATGTAACAGTACTCGTTGTTGTTATTTTTTGTAAGTATTGAGTTTCGCGAACTTACGTCATATTTTACGTATGAAAAAGTCTCTTTGTATTGATATATTGGTGCGTTAGGTATCGGTACGCATAGAATTTGTTATGACAAAAATTATATACATATAATATATCTAGAGTGCATTATTCCTAGTTATATATTTTTGGTTTATGAAAACGTATGAGTGTGAATATCGATTATTAGTAATTAACCACTTGCAATTTGTTTATTTTATGGAAAAATAAACTCCTCATTATTTTTTTTCAAACCGTTTCACGGGCTTTCGAAATTAACGTGGGGTTTTAAATGCGACCAACTCGGGTTTCGAAGAAATGAAAAAATTAGTACTTGTTATTAAATTTTGGTGAATTAAAGTTAAATCACCTCTTCAGGAATATTGAAGAAATAATTTTCACGCACTACTTTTTTTAAACCCCCAAACCCCTTTTCTTGTACCCGAAAAAATGTCCCAAAGAATACAAAATAGCGGTTTCATATCACGTTCATCCTGAGGAACTTTGGCATTTTTTCAACATGCTATATGTTGAAAATGATAACATACACTGAGAAACTTTAGGTGAGAAAAATTACTAAAACGAATAGCAAATGGGGGCAAAATGCTTAAATTTCGACATTTTAATACATAAATAATAAGTTATACTATTTTTATAAGAAGATTTCCTATTTGGTAATAGCAATCCTTACTATTTTCTGTAGTAAAATCCGTTGTAGGAAAAATTAGTAGAGAAATTAATAAATTGTACAAAAAAAATAAAAGTAATAAGTATTTTAAATAACATAATATACTAAATATGTAGAAGAAATTACTATTGTATGTAGGAACACGATGTGTATTATGGACATTTCCTACTTTTTGTAACAATGGTTAATACCAATTATTAAATTTGGTCCCAAATATTACTAACTGATTTAGCAGAAAGTATCGACCCTTGGACCGAGCGCGGCCGAGTGCATCCGACGTATGTCGATCGCCGATCATATTTTTAGGTTGCGAAAATGACATCTAATTTATGTTTCAATGCAAAATCCGCAAAAAAAACGTAATTAAAAAAAAAAAATATTTACTTATTTTAATTACATTAAAAATTTTGTTGTTTAAAATTATAAAAATATCATGAATATTAATCAATTAAGGATTAAATGAATTAGAACCAATAAACTTTCTATCATTTAGGTCATATGGAAGTTTTCATTCTGAGTCTCAAAATGTCTTATAGGTAGACGGATCATCGCCCGACTGCTGTCCCGAAGACGTGTGTTCGATTCCCGCCAGCCTTCGTTTTCTTCTAACCCGATTTTTCTGTTTCAGCTTTATAATATAATACTATCTTCCAAGAATATATACATATATGTAATTTCTAATGTTGTCAATTCTTAATTTAAATAAATGTGAATTATGCGTTAAATGTAGAACATGTGTGTAGATAGGCTTGTGGGAAAGTAGCAACACGTATTTATTTTTTTTACTATTCCCACTGTAGCATATTTTGCTAACCAGTTATTAATTCGGTGCGCACGGTCCCTGCGCATCATTTTACTACAGCACTTTGTAAATACTGTTATCTTCTACAGATATTAATCCAACAAATTTACTATTTTCTCCTACCAAAATTAGTAAATAGTGCAGACTTGCAGTTTTACTACAGAGGTTAATAAATACTTCAAATGTCTTTTACAATAAATGGAATAGTTTTAACTTTTATTTCAATATATTTTATAATTCTTAATGTAGCTACGAGTTACTATTGAGGTTAGTAAATATTATTAAAATTTGCTTTTTGCCTCTCATTGCAAAGTTCAGATAGTGAAATCTAGTGTGATTTTTAACAAGAAATACAAACAAGGGTTTCTCAGTGTAGTTGATGAATTTCAAGAGTAATATATTTCCTTTTTAACATATCTGCTGACTGAATAAACAATTTGTTCCCCTGTAAATCGAGAAACAGTATTATTTCTTCGAATTTGATATATTCCTTTTACGATATTTTCCAACTATTTAAACAATTTATTTCCCCATAAATTTGTGAAACACTACTTTCTGGAATTATTAACGTAGTAAATGAATCCCGAAAGTTATATTTCTCGTGGAAAGCAGTTTTTAATTATTTAAACAATTTTAATTTGCTCAAGCCATTTTTTTCTAATAATTACTGAGAAGTTACTCTTTAATGGAGTTATTGACCCATTTGATTAATGTTAAGAGTAATAGTTTTTGTGCAAGACAATTTTCAATTATTTACACAGTTAGTAATAATTTAGTTCCACCTTTTCATAGGAAAGGTGGACAAAACTCTAGTTTTTAGTTCTGGATAGTTATTTTTTCAGATTGATTAGGTTGTTATGAGAAAATACGGATTAATAAACGAAAAACTGTACGAGATTCAAGAAACCACCATTTTCTTCATCTCGTATACGAAAATGAGGAAGTGATACTCATCATTTCAATAATTGTAAAATTTCTTCCATAAAAAATATCACTATTAACATTAATTAACTGCGTTTTAATTTTAGAAAAAAAACTTGTCACGATATACAGGAGAAAAAATTGTGGAGGCAAATGAAAATTATTTGGAGAATTACCGAATGTTCTCAACAAAATATGACTCTGAGCATTTGACAACTGTTATCAATTCCAGAAATTACTGACTTCTTACGATATAATGGAAAAAATATTGTTCAAACATATCATGATTGCTTAAACAATTCAAAATTAGTTAGAAACTACTTGGAAACTTGTAACGTATCAAATAAAAATAATACCTGTTGAAAAGATTTGAAAAAATACTGTCTTTAGCATGAATTTTTAAATCAAGCTGCTATTCTGCATTTTTTTGGACATATTCCGCGCACGATATAAGGAGCTTGGATGGGGGATCAATATTGAAGGGGAACGATTACCAAAGATCGTAAATCGATTTCTGATGAACCCTAAGGGGTTCATCACTAGGGTGATAAAGAATGACAATGCATGTACAAATTTGTTTGAGATACTGGCTCATTTTGTGAGTTTTCTAACAAAAAAATTAAATCCATATTTTTTTTGTCGATCTGACTTAGTTCCGGGATTTCGCCCACTCCCGAAATTTTTTCACTTAAAAACCCTGGTAAAAACGCCCATTTTTTTGAATATCAGACTGAAAGGCCGACATTTCTATAAAACAAGTCCACATTACATGGCCTTCTTAAAATCACTTCCCCCTATGTGACGTATGTATTGATTTTTTATTTGCACTCCTTCAAACCCTTTCAGAATGCCACAAATACCTCCCTCTATTCCTCTAAACGAGTAGCGTGCGGTATATTGGCCGTAA
This sequence comes from Andricus quercusramuli, assembly GCA_932178445.1. Lineage (NCBI taxonomy): Eukaryota > Metazoa > Arthropoda > Insecta > Hymenoptera > Cynipidae > Andricus > Andricus quercusramuli. The sequence continues at coordinate 579,505 of CAKNXH010000616.1, read as the reverse complement.
ATATTACTTTCTTCGTAATTTTTATATCACACATCATTTTTAATGGTAAAATAAAAAAGTTGTATGTATTGTTCTATTAATTATTCATTTTTCAAACAATTTTTGTTAGCTTTAACAATTTTTCTGACATTTAATCGTAAATTATCGGAGTATCTGGTATTTTTACCACTATTCATGATTGTGTTAACAATTTTAATTTGTTTTAACATTTTTTTTCAAATTCCTTCAAATTCAATTGGTTTAAATCAAATTCATCAAATTTAATTAGAACATTTTATTTATTACTCCTTGTGATTCATCCATCATTTTTTAACAATTGGATTTGCTCAGACAATTTTTCAGTCACATTATTAAAGATATCTCTTTGACTTAAGAAGTCTTTAAGCAAGTTTAAATTGTACAAACAACCATATATATGTAATAACAACGATGATTATGAAAAAACGAATGAAAATCATTGAAAAATTGGCAAAGAACTACACTTTTCTGCCTTATTCCAATCTGGAAAGTTACATTCTGGAAACAAAAAATAATTTTAATCAATGAAAATAAAGTAAGTTGATCGTGTTCAGTTTTGATTTAAATTGATCATTCAATGTTATTCAGAAAAGTTGTGAATATGGTATACATTTTTGAAAAAAAATTATTCAAACAAATATAAATTCTTGAAAAAGTTATAGGTAAGTGGTGAAAATGTAAAACATGCCAGAATTTAACTAAGCTTGTTGAACAATTTGCAAAAAAATACATGTTTTTGCCTTATTTCAGTCAAATGTTACATTTAAGCAATAAAAATTGTTTATCGTATCTTTATCGTATATTTTGAATGGAAAAATTTTAGCGATGGGCTGAAAGCCTGAATATTTTTATGATCGATAAGAATACGTATTTACGTTCTTTGGGAAGATCACAAAATGAGCCATTATCCCAAACGCAATTCGAACTTTGTTTTTTTCTCTTCCACCTTAATGTACGCTCTGTACACTCTGAAGTGTATACTCATATTTTCATTCAGCTTATTTTCATATAGTGTTCACGAATCAAATTAAAGCCCTTTATTACTCCAAACTTGAAAGGGAATATTTATACAAGAGTTTTTTTCTTCGTGCGATATAACGATCAATAAAAACAATCAGACCTTGGATAATAAATACATTCCAAAAAAAGTTAATCATCAATATATTCAATTAAACAGAGATATAATGGTCAAAGTTTAAATTCAAGAGGTAATTTTAATCAAGCACCTAACCAAGAAAAGATTTTCTACAATGTTTCTCATCTCACGAAATGTTGAATTGATAATTTTTTCTACCGAGGAAGGTTTCCTAAATTATAATGAATACTGAAAATAATGATGTGAAATTCCTATATCTATTTTTTATATTGCTAAGGAATAGTAATTCAACGTTAAGTTTAATTTGAAGGAATTTAAAAATTTCTTTAGACTGAGGAAATATTCAAGTCCGTATCATGTGATAATACTTCTTCTGAGTAATATGAAATCTGCGACTTACTTTCCCCGAGCACAGTCAAAGCGCATTTAAATTATTTCAAGAGAGCGTTTGTACCACGGGAAATACGTTTGACTTCATTTACCTCATATGATATATATATATATATATATATATATATTACATATTTACCTCATATTACCCAAATGAGAATTTTTATGTCATTTTTCTAATGAACAAATTTATTACTTACATCCTATGATTTGACTGAAGGGAACGCTTTTTATTCAAAAGTTTACTTTAATCTAAGGAAAACCTTCGAGGCATTTTTCTTGTTACGTAAGTAATTTCCAAGTGGAAATTTTCGAGAATATTTCACGGAACAATTTCATGTAACGTACAAACATTCCACACGGGAAATCTTAAATTGTGTGAAATTAACTTATATACGGAGGCAGTCCCTGCAGAAATGACTAGCCTGTAGGAGTTGAAGGTTTGAAAAAGATCGAAAAATAAAAGAAGAAAGTTAACTGACTCACTGGATACAATCATGTTAGTCGACCAAGCTTCTAAAAAAAGGGCTACTGAACGTAAACAGAAGGTCCGTGAAATATCTAGTCTTGCCAGCGACAAAAGAGTTTACTTGAGCAAGAAGTCCAGAATTGACCAAACAAGTGAAAAGTTTACTGACGCATTGAAAGTTATATAAACGTAGCATACGAAAATCTAAAAAAAAAATTTAAGAGGGTTATCTAAAACCTTACCGAAAAATAGAGTATATACGATGTATACAGAAATACTATAACAATCACTTATGTGTATTCAGAAGGAAAATCAATCCAGAAGCACTGACCTGAAAATGGAACTCGATTTCATGAATGGCAGAAACTTAGAAGGGAATTATCCAAAAGCTAAGAAGACACCGTCAGTCATGTGATATAGTTTCGTGAAAATTGTATAATTTTTAAAAGAGTTTGAACAACGGAAGTTTTGAGAAAATGGTCGACATCCAAAGCTGAAAATTTTAGTAGTTTTTTTTTTTTGTAACTTTTATAATTTTAGTAATTTTACTGATATTAAGATGTATATTTTTAATTATTCATAATAAGACGCAGTTTAGAAGGAATATTTATTGAATTTTTTTTCCAACTTCTTCGAATGTTCAAAATCTGAGGTTTAAACAGATTTAAAAAAATCAAATTTTTGTTTCCTAAAATTTTTTTATAGATAAATTACAATGTCCTCCAAAAGACTAGTAAGAGTACTCAGTCGAGTACATTCTGCAATATTACGCATTCTAATTGGAAAATAATTGGCGCAACCAAGCGCATGTGTCGCGCGCAGCTCGGTAGTTTAAGCGCGCCTAGGGCGAGCACCTGTTGGATCTCACGCTTCGCGCTCGATGATATGTTTATCTCGCGCTACGCGCTCGGACGCATTTGCCTGACGCTTTAAGCTCGGTTTCTCTAGGTTATCGCACATCGTGTGCTCGTTATTGCACGCTTCGCGGGCTAATACTCTCTTGGTAAGTTTCATCGTTGTGACATGCTTTTAGTTTAATTATGTCAGTTTTACATAAAAAGAAGTACTAATTCACTCAAGGTTCTATATCGACCTTGAGGAACACATTATCATCAAGACACTCGCGCTTCGCGCTCGATTTCTCGTTTAAATATCATGCAAACCTCGCGCTCCACGCTCATTTCTGTTCATCAAAAGTTTGGGCGCGCTTGCGGCACGAGAGTTGATCTCGCGCTTTGCAACGACCATATGTTATGTTCCATGTCCTTAGATAAAAATTACTAAATTTGCATTTGATTCAAAATGAAGAAGGAAAGTCCTTTACTTTAACGTATATTTCCGTATCTATCTAATAAATCCTACAATCGGAATAATTCTCACCAACTATCTGAAAAGGGGAGAAAAAAAGTATCCAAGTCGTTTTTGGAACATATATTTGATAAATTTTTAAATGATTATTGAAAAATGAACATTGGAAGTTTTATTTGGTTCTCTTTCTTCTTTATACCCGCCCTGAGTTTATTTTGGAGACTAAAAGGTTATGGTCAGTATTGCATTGAGAGTCCATCATGACTCTTGTATCTTTTACGAGTTCTCATAGCCTTTCATACGCAAAAACGAAGTCAATTATACTGTGGCTATTTCCTTTACGCCAGGTATACATGCGGATCATTTTATATCTAAACCAAGTATTTGTAATGAATATGCTGTTTTCTAAAAATAAGTCACATACATACATACATACATACATACATACATACATACATACCTGTTTTTTTGGTTCAGAATGTCTCAAAACGTGGACATTTGACAAAAACGGAGGGGGTCACATTTTACACAAATCTAATACCTTCTCTGATGAGAATGTAATAATACTAATTTTCAAGCACCATGTGCATTAATGGTGATTATTTTATTGTTTTAATCGTTAGAAATAGTATTGAGAACATAAAAACATAAAAACATAAAAAAAGTATATCAAAGCCCAATCCAATCTGTCAATTCTTTCGAAAGTTATCGTGCTAACAAAATAAAAATCAACATACATACACACATACACACATGCGCAAACACACACATACAGAAAGACAGCCTAATTCGCGAAAACCTATTTTTTGGGTTCAGAATGTCTCAAAACGTGGACATTTGACAAAAACGGAGGGGGTCAAATTTTACACAAATCTAATACCTTCTCTGATGAGAATGTAAAAATGTGAAATATGCAAGTCCGCTTACGCCGCTCGAAAAGAGAGATTAGAGGAGTCACGTCAGACGTTAGAAATGAAAAAGCTCAGAACCCGGCGGCTTTCCATCGATTTCACTGAAACCTTTTGCATTGTATTGCTAAATATGTGTATCACAAAGTTAAAAAAAAAACCTGTTCCATGATTTGAAAATCCATTTTTTTTAAATTTCCAGAAATCGGTAAAAAAAACTTGAAATAACTTGAGTAGATTGAGTCCTAGAGCAATAATAACACTCTGTATATGTATGTAAGGGTTTCTGATTAGGAATTTGAGGTAAAAAATCAAAAAGGCGGAACAAAAGTTTTTAACATTTATGATCTTTAGAAAAAATAATTATAAATGATTAATATTTAGCATGCATATTCCTCAAGGCAAGAGAAGTTAATTAAAAATTATGTTGACACCGGATGAAGGATGAAAATACCTTCAAATCGTCGAAAACACCCCCAAAAATGGGTTTTGACGATTATTTTGGAAAGGGAGCATCGATAAAAAGCGAATTTTCGCAGACAACTTGTACATATAATGGGCATAGAAAATTTTGGTCCCCACTTTTCCTTTGTCGGTCATATCTTCCGAGATATCCACCCTGAGAGTAGGGGGTCAGTTGTACCGCGCGGGTCCTGCGCTTTCATGAAGATACGAATCTTCATGAAAGTGTACAGTACTGAAGTGATGTAGAATTTTACGTTCTACAACTTATGTTACATATATTTTCATCAAAAAACCACCTCATTTGGAGATATAAGCTACAACAGGAGCATAAGACCCGCGCTATCAAACGCATCCCCTACTTCTAAGGTGGATATCTCGGAAAATATTGCCGACAAAGGAAAAGTGAATACGGTAATTTTTTATGCATATATCTTGTGCACACGGAGAAAATTTGTTCATTAGAATTTACCCAATTAGTTAGGTAAATGGAGGACATTACTGCATTTAGATAAAGTTTACAATTATTTTAGGATTAAATACAAAACAGAACTATAAATAATACGAAAGAGTTACGTAAAATCTCAAGTCCGAAAGTGAAAATTCTGATATGTAACAATTGATATAAGGGTTGTATTATTTTAATACGAGTATATTATAAAATAACGCGAAGTATTGTAAATTTTCATCAAATAAGTGATATAAAGTTTACTTTTTTGTGATATTAACGATTCACTCAAAAGAAAGTATAGATTGCAGAATTTGTAAAGAGATTTTCACTTCCATTAGGAGAGGAATTACACAACAGTAAGGTAAAATGAGACTCGCTAGGGACGTCAACTTTCTCAGGACTGAAGTTTAAACCCAAGTTCCTCGTAGAAACATTAACACTTTTAAGTTTCGGTTTATATTGTAGAATTTCAGAAAATATTCAAATATATAGACTCTCCTTTTATCTCAGTAGATAATACTCATTAAGTCACTTAATCAAAGTAGAATGTATTTAAAAATTGACGTATAAGGATGTGGGTGATAAAAAAACATCGGACGGCACTGGACAACTGACTTCGAACTTCGAGGCGGGAGATGCCCGAAGACTAATGTTTAAAAACAAGGTTGAATTTCTAACGAAAAAACATAATTTTTTTACAAAGTATATGATAGTGTAATTTTTAGTTAGAGAAATAAGTTTTCAAGCAAATAAAATGAATTTTCAACTGAAAAACTGATTTTTTTACCAAAAAGATTAAATTTGAATGTAAAAGAATCTCGATAAGAAATTGAGTTAAATTTTTAGCTTAAAAAATTAATTTTCAATAAGAAAAACTATTTTTTAACCAAAGAAATTAAATAAAATACATGTCTTTCAACTAAAAAGGTTATTCTATGCAAAAAAAAGACAAACTTTTAACAAAATAGATAAATCTTTAACTGAAAAAGCTAAATTTTCAACAAAAAATATATTTGTTCATTTTTCAGATAGAGAAATAAGTTTTTCAGCAAATAACTTCAATTTCCGTAGAAGTATTTAAATTTTCAAGAAAACAAATAAATTCTCTTCAAAAAGATCAAATGTCTATAGAAAATTTTCAAAACAAAATCGAGTTGACTTTTATTTGAAAAAAAATTTTATCAATAAAAAAAACTAATTTTCCACCAAAAGAGAGAATTGTGCGTAAGTGGAAAAAGTTGGAATTCATATTGAATTCACTGAAGGAATTTCCTCGCTATTATACGCAAACTTCTGTAGACCATGCAAAAGTTTGAAGTATTGAAAATCAAATAATTTAAAGTTTCCAGGTTAGAAAATTTAAAATAAAAAATTATTTAATATTTTTATTTACTTCCGACAAATTTCTAAGCCCGCTAATTGATAGAATGTTACAATAACAAATTTCGATGAAACGGGGATCAGATATTTTTTTGCACGGCCCTGACGTACTTGTACTTTAACTTCATAGCCGATATTTTCTTCCCGATATTTTAACTGTTAGGTTTTAAAAACTTTTTATCCGCCATTTCGAATTTTTTATCTCAAATTCATAATCAGCAAACCCAATAAACATATAAACAGTGGTTTTGTTGCACTAGTACTTAATTCATTCAAGTTATTCAAGTTTATAATAGATTTTTGAAGATTTATGAAAAAAAACAAATTTTCAAATTACCGAACAGGTTTTTTTGTTTAACTTTTTACTACACATATTTAGCAATACAATGCAAGAGGTTTAATTAAAATTGGTGGAAGGCGGCCGGGTTCTGAGGTATTAACCTTACTCGAGATGTTACGCTCAATCCGCAAGCAGCAGAATACGCTCATTTTGTGAGGCTACCATAAAAAATTTGTGTTATAAACCATGTAATTCTGTAACACAAAAGTTATTTGCAATAAATAAATTCATTTGAAAAATGGAAAATAATGTATATTCCTTTCAGTCCTTAATTAAAAAAATATCTGAATTGAATTGAAAGTAATATTCAGTTTTTATTATCATGTTTTGCAGCTTGAAAATGATTTCTGATCATATAATCTCAATAAATCTACATAAAAATATGAAACTTTTGCAATGTTTTATTAAAATTAATTTATATAATCAATCTCCAATGTGAAAATGTGACCAAAATTCAAATTATTAGGATAAATAAGAGTCATGAAATTCCATAAAATCTAATAATATTTTCTGGAATCCTGGTGAATTCATAAAAATATCATGAGTGTCTTTAAAATCCCCTAAAATTATTGAAATTCTCAAAAAATGACGGAACAGTTAAAACATTTCTTAAATCCCTCGAAATCTTTTAAAATATGCTGAAACTCATAGGTCCTATGCAATTGTTCCACATCTTCTAAAATTCAAAGAAATTCTTTGAAATAGCATGAAAAGTTTAATTCCCGCAAAGTCATTGTACTCCCTGGAAATTCCTCCTCATTTGTTTAGTTCTGTTGAAGATTTTTTTGTATATTTTAAATTACCCCTAAATATTTGATATCCTTCCAAAACCCTTACATTTAATTAAACCTTTCGAGAATAATACAATATTTTAGATCTTTGAAATATTTTGAAATCTCTTGAAACTTTTTAAAGCACTTAAAAATTTCTTAAAGTTTTTAAACTACCATTAAATATTGAAAATTCTTCGGTATAACATTTGCCACTTTCCACGCGTTTGGAAAGTAACAATTATTGATCAGGTTGTTAAATAAGACTGTATATTTGAATATGATTGCTGCTGGTAAGTTTTTCAATACCTTGTTGGGGATTTTGTCGAAGCCTGACGATTTTTTGTTTTTTAGGTTTCTTAGGATCTTCGTTAGTTCCAATAAAGTACAAGAAAGTTATTATGTGTATCAAATATTGGCTTATAAGCCGGACTTTCATTGTCGAATTCGGTTATAGTTTTTTTATTTTTTAAATCCCTATCTAATTCTTCTCGGAACGGTTTGACAACGACCTTTATAATGTTGTCCAGTGATGGTTTGCCGAGCTTTGTATTCATGATATTTACGCTTGCAAATTGTGCACCTAGTAAATTTAGTCTATCAGTTAGATCGTTAACCGAGATGTTGCCCTGTTTGTCCACGTGATATTTAGCTAGTGTGATATTTGCTTCTACGAGTCATTCGCGTTTTTCGTTTGTAACATGTATAGTTTCTGCCGGCTCAGTAAGTTCAGACCTAAATATTCTATTTATATATGGACACATTTTTGTATGTTTCTGTATCAATATTTTTTTGATTTTGCCTTTCCAATAGTTGCTAATGGGGTTTTTCAAATTCGTCATTTAACTCTGGTTTGATAATGTGGAGCATATACTCGAACATCCTAATTTCTTCTCTATCTTCATTTACTGTTTTTAGTTTAAAAATGTTGTTTAGAATCTGATTCTTCTTTTTTTGAAGTTTGTTGATTCTTGGTATTATATACTTCTTTGTGGAATCTACATTTTTTATTTTAGGTACCGTCGCACAGTGGGGTGAAATCGGAAATCGAGGTTCAAAATGACATTTAGAACGCAATATTGCACCAATTTTAGTTCTCTTTTTTTTTGAAAAACTCAGAACTGAATTATTCAAAAAATGGTGAGAGTGGATTTCTTATTTTTCTGTTTATTTAATTTTTATGTTAATGCAAACAACGGAAAAAATGTCGATTTTTAAAATTTTATTTTTTATCTTCTAGATAAAATTTTTCTTATACGTCTCGTTCCTTGAGTTCAATGCACAAGGGTATCGGAAAGATACAAAAATCGTTAACTTGCATGTTCAACTGTTATAAGCAAATTGTGTCAACAAATAATCAACATTAGAGGTTATTCGCCTTTCAAGTATATTTCTGCCCTGCAATCGCTAGCTTTTATCGTAAGAATGATGTGTGGACATGGAAATTTGAGATTACTTGTTATTTGTTTATTTTATAAACAAATTATATAAACAAATGCAAATTTTGGGCGATTTTAAGCGAAAAGAAATAATTGTTTCCTCTGACCTTGCTGAAATTACATTGCCAATGATTTTTTCTGAAAAAAAGTTTCTAACCCACCAATATTTGTTTATGTTATAAACAAATTATATAAACAAATGCACATTTTAGGGTATTTTAGGTGAAAATCAACCGTTCTTTCTTCTGTATTTTCTGAAATCATATCGGCGATAACGTTTTCTGGAAACATTTTTCTTACCCATCAATACTGGTTTATTTTATAAACAATTTATATAAACAAATGTACATGGTTTGTGTTCTTAAGCGAAAAGAAATAATTTTTTCTCCTGACCTTGCTGAAATTACATTGCCAATGATTTTTTCTGAAAAAAAATCTATAACCCATCAATATTTGTTCATTTTATAAACAAATTATTTAATTTATAATCAAACTTCATCACACAATATCACTGGCATTTTTTAACATATTTTTTTTTTTCGTAAAATAGACAAATATTGATGAGTGGCAAAAAGTTTTTCAGAAAACATTATTGGCATTGGCAATATAATTTGAGCTAGGACAGAAGAAAAACCGTTTATTTTCACCTAAAAAAGCCTAAGATTTGCATTTGTTTATATAATTTGTTCATAAAATATACAAATATTCATGGTTTATAAACCTTTGTTCAGAAAAAATCATTGGCAATGTAATTTCAGCAAGGTCAGGAGAAACAATTATTTCTTTTCCCTTAAAAACACAAAAAATGTACATTTGTTTATATAAATTGGTTACAAAATAAACCAGTATTGATGGGTGGGAAAAATGTTTCCAGAAAACGTTATTGCCAATATAATTTCATGAAATACAGAAGAAAAAACGGTTTATTTTCACCTAAAATACCCTAAAATGTGCATTTGTTTATAACATAAACAAATATTGGTGAGTTAGAAACTTTTTTTCAGAAAAAATCATTGGCAATGTAATTTCTGCAAGGTCAGAAGAAAAAATGATTTCTTTTCGCTTAAAATCGCCCAAAATGTGCATTTGTTTATATAATTTGTTTATAAAATAAACAAATAACACGTAATCTCAAATTTCCATGTCCACACATCATTCTTACGATAAAAGCTAGCGATTGCAGGGCAGAAATATACTTGAAAGGCGAATAACCTCTAATGTTGATTATTTGTTGACACAATTTGCTTATAACAATTAAACATGCAAGTTAACGATTTTTGTATCTTTCCGATACCCTTGTGCATTGAACTCAAGGAACGAGACGTATAAGAAAAATTTTATCTAGAAGATAAAAAAATAAAATTTAAAAAATCGACATTTTTTCCGTTGTTTGCATTAACATACAAATTAAATAAACAGAAAAATAAAAAATCCACTCTCACCATTTTTTGAAGAATTTAGTTCTGAGTTTTTCAAAAAAAAAGAAAACTAAAATCGGTGCAAAATTGCGTTCTAAATGTCATTTTGAACCTCGATTTCCGATTTCACCCCACTGTGCGTCGCCTCAATTACTTCTCAACTTATTTTATCTAAGTTTTCCAGTCGTTGATCAATGATTTTATTAGATAGGTTTCTGTCTACTTCAATATTCAGATCATAATCCTTGAAATAGTTAGTGAATTCCACCCAATTTGTTTTGCTAAAATTATATTTATTATCTGGCCTAGGTTCTTCAAAAATTATATCTTTTTGTTCTTTTATTGTAACTTTTTATTTAAAAATGTGAAACGCTTCACGATTTTGCGGATCATCCTTGCACAGGGGCCGCTAATCTTCTCTGTATCGTTCCAATTTTAGTATATGTACTAGACTATTATGTGCGCGCGCAAGCGCGCGCCAACTTTTGTGTTCATGTTTCTCCTTCGCTCAATTTTCGAATCACAATTTATTCCTTCAAAGTTCTTGACCAATCAAATTCTTGATTTCATAACACAAAAAGTTGTGAAGAATTATTTTCATTGAATCATTGAAATAATTTTTTCTCCATATTTTTGTGAAAATTTGAATTATTAGTAGCCCTTTAAACTATTCCAGAGAGAATTAAAATATACGTTCACAGAACTTCGAAATGAAAATTCAGATACTCATTTCACAACATGACGAAATTTAAAAAAATATATAATTTGAATAGAGGTATTTTAAACATTAACAAACTCTTATTATACAATGTATAGTCAATAGTCAATTATATAACCTTGAAGTAAATAATCAGTTTATGTTACCTAATCAAAAGAAATTAAAATTCAATCATCATGTAATTTAAAATTGTTGAAAAAAATAATCAGCTAATGATTAATTAATCTGTGTATAACACAATAAACATTCAACTATTATTTTCATTCAAACATTGTAATAATTCGTATACTATATTGAGAGAAAAATACACTATCATTTCTGAAAATTTAATATAATAGTAATCTTCCATACTAATGTCAGAGAAAATAAGATCATATTCACATATAATTTTAAGAATTGAATGCAGACACACGTTTCACAACATCAGCATAATTTCAAAAATAATGTAATTAGTGGTACTTCAAATTTAAATGAACTTTTATTATACAAATCATATCCAGTATTCAATTACAAAACCTGGAAGTAAATGATCAATTTATGACTTAGAATTTGAAACAATTTAAATTAAATATTTATGTAATTTAATTTTGTGGTTAAAATAAATCATCTAATGATTAATTAAACAGTTTACAACATAAAAACCCTCAAGCAATAATTTTCATCGAAACAGTTAAATTATTTTTACTCCATTTTTTTTCTTCAATTTTGCCCTTCATTTCTGAATATTTTGATTTATTAATAAGCTTTTGAAAAAATTCCAGAAAATGTAAGTTCTAGTAGAATCAATAAATAATTAATCAGTCATTTAAAAACACAAAAAGCATCACATATTTTCAAAATGTTTAATTACATTATTGAAATTTAAATTACTAATAATCTTTTATACAAATTTCAAAAAAAATCAAAACATATGTACATATAATTTTGAAAATTGAATTCAGATAATCATTTCAGATCATCGTGAACATTAAAAAAAAATGATATAATTATAATGAAAGTATTAAAAAAAAACTTTTATTCTAACAATTATAGCCAATATTCAATAACATAACCTTGAAGTGAATAATCAATTTATGTTAACTAATTAAAATTAATCAGCATTCAATATTTATGTAATTCAATATTGTGAAAAAAATTAATCAGCTTATAATCAATTAATCAGTTTAGAGTATGAAAAGTATCAAATAATTATTTTCATTGAAACATTTAAATAATTTCAACTTTATATTGTTATTGAAATTTGAATTATCAATAACCTTACAAACTAATTTCAGGAAAAATAAAATCATTCGTAAAAACAAAGTTGAAAATTAAATTCAGATACTCATTTCTCAAATTATGAAGCAATTTGACATTTACGTAACTGGAATAAGGCTATTTTAAATATAAATGAACTTTTAGCAGCCAATGTTCAATTAGATAATCTCAAAATAAATAATCAATTCATGTTACTTAATCAAAGGATATTAAATTCCAATCTCAATGTAATTTGATATTGTGAACAAAATTATTCAGCTTATTCTTAATTAATCAGTTCACAACATAAAAAGTATGAAAAAATTATTTGCATTGAAACTTTCAAATAATTTTTACTTTATAAATATTTTTCTTCAAATTTTGACTTTTCTTTTGTTTAATTTAATTTACTAATCATCTTTTAACTAATTCCTGAAAATGTAATTTTCAACAGAAGCAGTTAATATTTAATCAATGAGTTCATAATATAGAGAGCTTTTAATAATTATTTTTATTGAAATATTAGAATAACTTGTATTTAATATTTATCTGACAATTTAAATTATTAATAACCTTCCAAAGTAATACCAGGAGAAATTTGAATATATGCACATATAATTTTGAAAATTGAATTCGGTTACTCACTTCACAACATCACAAACATTAAAAAAAAATTATATCATTGTAATGGAGATATATTGAAGAAAAAAAAATTTTATCATAAAAATAGCAGCCAATATTAAGTCACATAACCTTAATGTAAATAATCAATTTATGTGACTCAATTGAAAATAATTCAAAGTAAATCTTTATGTAATTCACTTTTTTGGAAATAATAAATCATTCAATAGTTAGAATAGTTGATTCATCTGTTCAGAACATAATAATCAATCAACCATATTATTTGCAATGAAACTTCAAAATAACTTCTACCTTATATTTTTATAAAAATTTCAATTATTCATAATATTTTTAACTAATTCCATAAAAACTTATGAAATTAGTATAAAAGTATTTTAAATATAAATAAACTTTTATTATACAAATCATATTCAATATTCGATTATATAAAGATTCCTTCTATACTACAATCTTACACAAGATGGAGGTTACCTTTTTTCATATGAAGGATTTGAACTTTTATTCCTGAAAATTTAATTTATTTATAAAATAGAATCAGTTAATAAGTTTTTCATTTGAAATTGCATTTCTATACATTTCATTTATTAATAACTTTTAAAACTAATTCCAGAAAAAAATAAATAAATGTATATATTAATTAATCATTTCACAAAATGAAAAGCAATAAACAGTTATTTTAATAAAAACATTCAAATAATTTTTACTCTATATTTGTCTGAAATTTTGAATTAATAATAATCTTTTAAACTAATTCCACAGAAAATTAAAAAATATGTACATATAATATTGAAAGCAGAATTCAGGTACTTATTTCACAACATCGAAAAATTTACCAAAATTACACAATTGGAATAGAGGTATTTCGAACATAAATAATCTTTTATCATAGAAATTATAGTCAATATTCAATTTCATGGCCTTCAATCAAATAATCAAACTATGTACTTAATTTAAACAAATTAAAATATAATCTTTATGTAATTTAATATTGGAAAAAATTGATCAGCTAATGATTCATTCATCTGTTGCCAACATAAAAAGCATTCAACTATAATTTTAATTCAGGCATTCAAACAATTTTTACTTTACATTTATTTTTAATTTACACTTTCATTTCTGAAAATTCGATTTATAAGTAACCTTTCATGGTAATTTCAGAAAAAGTTGAAACATATTCACATATAATTCTGAAAATTAAATTCAAATCATAATTTCGCATCATCACAAACATTGGCGGACAATGCGTAATTGGAATAGATGTACTTTTTCTTTATTCATAATGTTTCCCCTAAGGTACTCCATTCTTTCTCATTTGCTTCCCTAGCACCCTCTAACTCCTTCATCCACTCTTCCCCAAACCATCCTCCCCTAGAATCATTACCACATTCTATTGCCATCTTCCTTTATCTTCCATTCCTCTCCTACATCCTTCCCATACATGCTCCCATGTTTCCTCTTCCTATTCGCAAATTTTGCTCTTCCTGTTATCTTTCTTTTCCCCATATATACTTGCCCTTACCACGTTTTCCAATCTAAATCTTGCTATTGTGGCCCATCTTTTCTCTCCCCATCCCTCTTCTAAATACTTTTGTACTTCTTCCTTTTTTATCATCTTAAACAATATATTATATTTTGATTCCTCAGTCATCCCCCATCTTTCTATTAATTGTCTTTCTCTCCCCTTTCTTCCACTTCTTCGCAGTTGACTCCAGTCAGGTCATCTATCTCTCTAGTCTTAAAGAACTCCCTGCTTTCTTCTTCCAATCTCGTTAATACCATCGCCCTCCCTCTCCGCTCTTCTACCACCATCAAACACTTTCTCGCTAACTCCCCTCCCTTTCCCTCTCACATCTTAGTCTCAAAATTCCATGCCCTCTTTCCCGCTCTAGTACTTAATTTATCCCTTTGCGTTGTTTCTCTCACCATTTATCCCGGCGCCCTCCCGACTACCCCTAGCGTACACCTTATATGCCTTTCTTGTAAACTCTTAATCTCTTCCATTTCTTCCCATCCTACATCCCACACAATATCTTTGCTCCGTAAGCTAATACCGGCCATACCAGCGTATCAAATAATCACATTCTCCTTCTCAAATTTTTTTTTGAACCTTCTTTCTCCTATTCCCCATATCTGTTTCATTACCCCTGCTGTTTTTTCATCCTTTCTCTTATATGAGCTCTATGATATCCATTTGCTTGCTAGATATATCCCAAATACTTAAACTCTTTTACTTCATTTAATGTTATGCCCTTTCATCTCCCCGTCCATTCCTCCTTTCTTCCTCCTCCTCTTCTAAACCTCATTATCTTTGTCTTTTCTACATTTAAATTCAACTTTTTTCCATCTAAGTAATTCTCTAATCCTGTAATTAAGCCCATCATCCCTTCTTTATCCTCTGCCGTCAATACTATATCGTCCGCGTATGACACTGTATATATCTTTTCTTTCCCTATCCCAACTCCTTCCCATCCATTTTTTTTTCATTTCTTCTTCCAAGTCTGATATTAATATAATAAATAAAAGTGGGCTCAGAGGACATCCTTGCCTCACTCCTTTCACCAACCAGAAACTATCTCCCACTTGCTCTCCTACTTTTACCTTGCATTTTGTCTCTCTGAAAATTTCCGATACTCTCTTTGTTAATCCCTCTAGTATCCCCTTTTTCATCATAACTTTTTCTATCTCAGCACGGTCTAATGAGTCAAACGCCGCGGTTAGGTCCACAAACATTGCTATCATTGCCCCTTTCTCCCTTTTAATTCTCCTATTTACTAAATATAGTTCAGAATATATATATATCGTCGATCACTCCCATCCCTTTTCAAATTCCTGTCTGATTGGGTGGCTATATCTTTTTCTCCACAAATTCTTTATTTGACCTTTCGATAAAACAGTCACATATACTTTATATATTGTTGGCATTAATGTCACTCCTCTATAATCATTAACCTCCTCCCATTTGCCTGTCTTCACTATTGGTATTACTTCTCCTTCTTCCCATGACTCTGGCCACCCCTCTCCTCTCCATACTCTATTGCCCATTATCCATGCCCATTCCTTTAATTCTGTCTCCCCATATTTCCATACTTCATTTGGAATCTCATCTATACCAGGTGCCTTTCCATCTTTCATCATCCCTAATACCTTGACTATTTCCTCTCTTGTAATGTCCTCCTCCTCATCTGTTTCCCTACCATCTTTTCCTCCTTTTCTAACATTCCTCTCTATCCCTCCTAGTATTTCCATAAAATATTGTTTCCATTCTATCATCTCAATATCCTGGTTTACTCTTTTCCTTATCCTTCTCTCATTATTTACCACCTTCCAAACCTCGTCTTCCGTCCTAGCTTTCTAGCTTCTTCTTCAAAACCTTTTATTTTCCTCCTCTTTTTTTTTTGATCATACAACTCATCAGTTCAAAAAATAAGAAGCATTAAACTATAACTTCCATTAAAATATTCACATAATTTTTACTTTATATATTTCCTTTAATTTGAACTTTCATTTCTGCATATTTGACTCATTAATAACCTTCTAAGCTAATAACAGAAAATATAAGTTTCAATGGAATCAGATTATAATTAATTAACCAGTTCATAACATGAAAAGCGTTACACAATTATTTTCATTGAAACATTCAAATTATTTCTAGGTTATCTTCTCCTTCAAATTTGAAATTTCATTTTTGTACATTTAATGTATTACTAACCTTTCAAACTAATAAAAAATAACTAAAATATATGTGCATATAATCTTGAAAAATGAATTCAAATAGAGTCATTTCACAACGTCACAAGCATTTGAAAAGATTATATAATTGCAATACAGGTATTTTAAAGAAAATGTAAAGTTTAATTGTAGCAATAATAACCAATATCCAATTACATAACCTTCAAGTAAATAATCAATTTATGTGACTTGATTGAAAAAAATTTTAATGTAATCTTTATTTAATTCAAAGTTTCTAACAAAATTAATCGACCAATAATTAATTAAACTGTTCACAACATACAAGGCATGAAACTATTATTTTCATTGGAATGTTCAAATAATTTTTACTTCATATTTTTTAAACATTCTGAAAATTGGAATTATTAATAACTTGTTATACTAATTTTCAACAAAATTTAAACATAGTATTCAGATATAATTTTGAAAATTAAATTCAGATGCTCATTTAAG
>CAKNXH010000616.1:530329-561471 GCA_932178445.1 Andricus quercusramuli | reverse complement strand
TAACAGAAATTCTTCCTCCATGAAATTACGAGTTTTCATCTATAGGACCACCGAAGCGAGTACGTCGCCTTAAAACTTCCGCCATCTAAAAGTTAATTTTTTTCATTTTCGTGGGATATGAATTTCAATTCATTACATACTAATATTTATCTGAATAGAACATGAACAATTTTTAAACATCAAAAGTGCTTGATGTGTGAATAAATCATTGGAAAAATAAAGTTTGTATAATTTTGCTTGCGATTAGGCTAATAAATAATGATTGCTTATTATTTCAAATAATTATTACGTAAGGCTTAATTATTATTCACGCAATCAATGAATAATTAAAATAACTCAAATGAATCATTTATAATAATATTTAACTTTCTGGAATATCATCAATATTATACATAGCATTATACATATTTTAATTATTATAAATTCAATGTAAATTTATTATGACTTTACTATATAATTCAATTAAAATAAAATGTTTTTAAACATTCTTGAAGAAAGACTTTCTTAAGAATACAGTTCTTGTATTGTGATTTCGATCACCTTCAGCAACTATAGTTTACTATCTTAAATATGTAATAGTGTATAATTAATTATTGCTTGAGCATTTGTGCATTTGCGCCAAGACTGGGACTAGACAGCAGAAAGGTTTGAATCAAACACGTAGCAAGACTAGACAGCGCCAGTGTAGCGCCAGGCTAGTATTGCCGAAACGAATTGGAGTAATCTCTCGTTTTACATTTCGATCAGTTTGTATATTCGATGATGAATGTACCATAATTAAATTATCATACAATGCTCGACACAGATGTTCATAGGAAAGTGAAAGCTCAACTAAAGGGCTTTGCAGCAAAGACATGTAGGTCGTTATATGGTATAGGGTAGATAGGTATATAGGTATATGTGTTATGGTATAGATATTTTAGATTGACCTGGAGTTTTCGTGTTATTTATTCAAATAACACGTTCACTCCGCAACACTGCTCCGACCCAGGTTGTTGATCAATCTCTCTAGCGATCACCCCAAGTGAGGAGCCTCACAGAGTTGTTATGTATGGTTCCCCACTTGGGCCCATTAGTATCCAAGGTCTTTGTTTTCGGCATCATTCACTCTATTGTCACTCTGCTTATAAACTATTTGTCGCCACATATTTCTGTCCTGGCATACTACTCTAGCTTCATTTACGTCCATGCATTTCTTCATGCAAGCTCTTCGGTTCCTATGACTTCTTATGTCTCTTCGGATCAATGTCTCATTTACAGATTCTAACCATTCTTTCGGCGGTCTACCTCTGGGCATTCTGCCATTTACTTTACCTTTATATACTTGCTTCGTCAGTCGTTCATTTTTCATTCTTTCAAGATGTCCGAACCATCTTAACTGATTTCTTTCCCATATGTCAACTAGCGTGTCTCCTGTACCACATTCTTTGAGGATTATCTCGTTTCGGACTTTGTCCATCAGTGTTTTTCCGCATATTATGCGCAGAGGTTTCATGCCGATCGCGTTGATTTTACTCCTGTCCTTTTCTTGACAGGTCCATGCCTCGCTACCGTATAGTACAGTTGGTACGAATATGGAATTATGTATGGTCATTTTAGCTTGTTTTGATATGTTTTTATTCGTGAGGATGGATCCTGCTCTACCGATAACCTGCTTACCCTTATTTATGCGCCTATCTAATTCCCCATCTATTTTTCCGTCGCTAGTGAATAGACTACCTAGATATACGTACTTGTCAACTTGTTCTAATCTCACATCATTTAGGACAATGTTGCATATTGTTTTCTCACTTTTTCCCTCAAAAACCATGACTTTCGTTTTATTCACGTTAATTTTGAGGTCCATGTTCTTCATGCTTGTGTTAAGTTTATTCAACATTCTTTGCAAGTCTTCGACTGATTCTGCCATAACAATCTTGTCATCTGCGAAAGCCAACCCACGTACTTTGACGGTTTCGAGATCTATACCTTTTTCGTTGAAGAGGGCAGTTCTTAGACACTTATCCATGAATATGATGAATAGCCACGAGGACATAACGCATCCTTGTTTCATGCCTTGCATAATATCGAACCAGTCACTCAGTTTCCCATTTACCCTTACACTTGCTTTACTACCCGTATATATTGTTTTTATTGCTTGTAGGAGCCCTCCATTCACTCCATACTCTTTAAGGACTTCCCAAAGTTCACTTCTATTTACCGTGTCGAAAGCTTTTTCTAGGTCAATAAATGCGCAGAAAACTTTCTTTCCTACTCTCAAGCTTTTTTCTGTGATCTGTCTTAGGCTAAATATCTGATCTGTACATGATCTTCCTGGCATAAATCCACTTTGGACTTCCCATATCTTCTCTTCTGTAATTTCCATTACCCTACGAATAAGTATTTTTGAGTATATTTTACTTACGGTACTTAGTAGGCTGATACCTCTGTAATTCCTGCAGTTGCTTTTATCTCCCTTTTTATATATTGGTACAATAATCGCCTTTCTCCAATCGTCTGGGACTTCTCCTGTCTCGAAACATAAATTTATCAATTCGCACAACCTGTGAGGTATGTACTCGCCACCGTGTTTAAGAATTTCAGCGCTAATACTGTCTAAACCAGCAGCCTTACCGTTTTTCAAGTTCTTAATTATATCTCTGACCTCAGTGACACTGACTTTTTCAATTGGGTTTTCTAATGCATTATGTTCAATGTCGTAGTTTTGTTGCCCTATATCTTCACCTCCTAATAGTTCTTTAAAAGAATCTTTTAAAGCGTCTACTATCCCGTCTATATCATATAGCGTTTCACCTTTGCTGTTTCTCATGCTAAAAAACTCTGTACTTTTACTTCCCTTCATCTCTTTAAATAATAGTTTCATAATTCCTTCAAAGCAGTTTTTTATTTTGTTCTCTTCTTCTGTTCTGGTTTTCTCTTTACTCTCTTTGACTAGACGTTTAATTTTCCTCTTTTTGTGTCTGTAATCATTTTTGAGTCTATTTCTCTCCTCATCGCTAAGACCTGTCATGTTCAACGTTCTTTTGTACGCTTCTTTCTTTTCTTGTTGGGCTGCCGCAATTTCATCGTTCCACCACGCATCGCCAGACTTTTTTCCTACCCTCGCCATACCATACACTTCAATCGCAGTTGCAACAATGGTATCCCGCAATAAAGCCCACGCACCTTCTACATCTTTGTTCCTTTCAAGCGACTCCCAAATTGCCTTATCTATGCGTTCGTTTATCTTATTCTGAAAATCTATTCGTAATTCCGGTTTCTGTAAATTTTCGACCTTGATTCGCGTTTGTTTCGTTTGTTTGGTTCTCTTTCTTCTGCACCCTCGCCCTAAGTTCATCCTGGAGACTAAAAGGTAATGATCAGTATTGCATTCGGCCCCCCTCATGACTCTTGTATCTGTAACTAGTTCTCTTAGTCTTTCATCTGCAATAACGAAGTCAATTATACTGCGGTTATTTCCTTTACACCAGGTGTAAGTATGGATCATTTTATGTCGAAACCAGGTATTTGTAATAAATAGGTCCTTCTCTAAGCATAAGCTAACTAATTTTTCCCCGTTATAATTTTTTCTTGTTGGATCCCCAAAATTACCTAGTACCCCTCCTGTATCTGTATCCTGACGTTGGACGCCGACCCATCCGTTCATATCTCCTAACAAAATTATTCTTTCACCTTGGTCGCAAGTACTTATTGTATCATTTAAAGTGTCCCAGAAGGCGTCCTTAACTTCCGTCGAATCGCTATCAACTGGTGCGTAGCACGCTATGATAAATAATCTTCTGATTCCTACCTTCATTCTAGCCCATAGCAATCTGGGCGATACAAAATTATGCTCTATGAGATGCTGTCTTGCTTTTTCATTCATAATTAAACCGACCTCTTGACTACGATGTGTTTCGCTATCTACTCCTGACCATATTTCACAACCGCCTTTCAATACCCCATTTTCTATTTTTATAAATTCGCGACCCTTTTTCTTCGTCTCAGGTACACAAAGAATGTCTAGTTTCCTTACGTGCATAGTTTCTCGTAGTTCTATTATCTTAAGATCATTCACTCCTCTAGCATTCCAAACACCCAGTCTCCATTCATCGCCCGAAACACGACCTTTACGTTTACCGTGTGCATGCCTTTGGTCAATCCGAGTTTCAGTCCTTTCCGAGGCTACTTTATTGTTTGTATTATTCATGTTTAGATTGTACTCCCAACTATCACCTGTATGCGCGAGATTTGTTTTGCGAGTCGAAATCATGTCCGAATTAAGCAGTGATTTGTCTCATGGTGGAGTCAATCTGTAACGTCAGTCCCACCAAAACTTCTGTTACTGGGGGAGGAGGGTGGGGGGATAAGGACATGAGAAAGGAAGCCGAGAGTCTCAATAGGTGGGTGATTTATGCTGATAAGGTTAGATAGGAGTTGATATGTTCCCGTTTGCCGATTGCCGGCCGACCTCTAAACTACACATCCTATCAAAAAGTGACCGGGAACAAATTTGTAGATCTTTTTTGAGTGCATAATTTTTGTTCAAACATCGTTTGTCGTAACTTGCATAGTTTAGCCGTAAAATTTTCATTTTTGGAGTTTTCATTATTTTTTGTGCAAGAAAAATTTGAAATTTCAATTTTTCAAGAAAATTCAAAAAGTCGTTTTGATAACCATATCGTGCGTTCTTTGGTTCAAAATGTTAATTTTCGTTTGTTTTTTTGGATTTTGAAAATCCTATAGCTCTGACAATTTTACTTTTACAGAAAAAAGTTATTAGGATAAATTGTTCGAATTTCCATGTGATATGAAGAGCCGTGAATAAAAAGTTCAAATTTCAAAAAAAAAAATGGTCACAAAAATTTCAAAAATGCTCTAACTTTTTGAAATTTTTTCCAAAATAGCTGGCTGACGAACTCGTCCATTCATTTTACATTCTTGCGAAGTGTGCCAAGGGGCAATCCAATCGGATGATTTTTTCAAATGTTCTTGTGTTTACAGACTACAACGACAACGACGACAACGACAGACAGACACCGACGTAAAAACTATTTTTTCTGACTCAGGGGGTCTCAAAACGTCGACATTTGATGGAATCCGCGAAATTCATTTTTCACATAAAACCAATACCTTCTCATTATGATGAGAATGTAAAAATACAAATTTTTAAGTACCGTGAGCATTAATGATAGTTATTTTATTGTTCTAGTGGTTAGAAATAGTATTGAGAACATGAAAACAATGCGATATTTTGAAAAAACACACACGAGATGAAAAAGAAAATAAATAAGCAAAGTTTTGATGAGAATGTTCCCACTTATCGGGCTGATTTTTTTACTGTTATTGTAATTTTTACAAATAATACAAAAACTACACATCCTATCAAAAAGTGACCGAAAACAAATTTGTAGATCTTTTTTGAGTGCATAATTTTTGTTAAAACATCATTTGTCGTAACTTGCATAGTTTAACCGTAAAATTTTCATTTTTGGAGTTTTCATTATTTTTTGTGCAAGAAAAATTTGAAATTTCAATTTTTCAAGAAAATTCAAAAAGTCGTTTTGATAACCATATCGTGCGTTCTCTGGCTCAAAATGTTAATTTTCGTTTGTTTTTTTGGAGTTTGAAAATCCTATAGCTCTGACAATTTTACTTTTATCGAAAAAAGTCATTACGATAAATTGTTCGAATTTTCATGTGCTATGAAGAGCCCTAAATAGAAATGTCAAATTTCAAAAAAAAAATGGTCACAAGAATGTCAAAAATGCTCTAACTTTTCGAAATTTCGTCCAAAATAGCTGGCTGACGAACTCGTCCTTTCTTTCCACACTCTTGTGAAATGTGCCAAGGGGCAATCCAATCGGATAATTTTTTCAAATGTCATCGTGTTTACACACTACAACGACAACGACAGACAGACACTGACGTAAAAACTATTTTTTCTGACTCAGGGGGTCTCAAAATGTCGACATTTGATGGAATCCGCGAAAGTCATTTTTCACATAAAACCAATACCTTCTCATTATGATGAGAATGTAAAAATTTATTCATGCATTTATGAAGGTCTATAGAAAAATGGCACTTTCATGGATATGCCGTGACATCCTAAAAATCTAAATTCTAAAACTTTAAAACTAAAATAGAACTTCCCTTTAAATAAAAATATACTCTCACTTTAGTCGTATTTCGGGACGAGTAGTTCCAGGTTAGAAAAATCAACACAGTCCTCTAGCGAGGGAGCTTTCTCTGTCTCCAATCCTTTTTCGCGTCGATCCCATTTCCAACTTTACCAAAGTAAAGCTCTCCCAAGCAACGTATCCTTCCTTTTATTTTCTTTCTCTCAGTTTCACTTCTACATCTCTAATCGATATTCGGAACTTCTCACACCACAATCTGGAAATACCGAAAAAACCATGCCATGTGACGCATAAAATCTCACCTTGGAATTACGTTTTGCCTTCAGAATAGGCGAATATCGGGCAGCAGATTTAAGTTTTTAAATAAATTTATGTCATGCAAAAATTCGCGGACTCTTTTCATCATTCAGAGGATTGTTTCAAATCTTATAAAAAGGCTATACGAAAATTTCAGAAATTTGTGGCCTATTCTGAAGTTCTAGACAGTCATGCCAAGTTTCGAAAAATTATTTTTTTCCATGTGCATTGTCAATTGTATGTATTACGATCTAAAAACAAAGATTTCTTCAGGCTGGTGAAATGATAGAACAAATTAAAGAGATTTTATATTGCGAGCGAAATGTGAAGAAGTAAAGATTGACAAAATTTTCAAAATTACAAATTTCAAGAATGAAATACAGAATGACTGACCACGGCCAGCCTTGTTGCAGTTTGACCCAAAAGTACTTACACGTCCATTTTTTTGTAAGTATTTCTGAGATGCCTCGCGGTTATTTTGAGTCAGGGGAGGAATAAATCGTAATGCGCGTTTTTTGAGAGAAATGAGTTTTTTGTTTTTAACGATTAAAAATGTAATTTTTGTCGACAACGATGCAAGTTATGAATAATACTTCATAGCTTGGAATTGTTCTTCTTCCCTTAGATATGTAAAACTCCACACCACCAGTTTTATATTTTGTGTATTTGAAAAAAAAATTTGCAAAAAATAATGTTAAAATTGATCAATAATGACTAGAATGGCATTTATTCCACACGGTGTGCCTAAACCAACTTTTAATGCAAGGTCATATCACATCCAATCTTTTTGCTGGATTCGATTTAGGGGCTCAAAAATAGTGTGCAAAAAATTTTTTGGCCAAATCCCCCGAGCCGTTTTTGAAAAAAGTGTTTTTTATGGTTAAAAATCAAAATTTTCAACAAAATGTGCTGCATTTCCAATTTTTTCACTTTATTTAACGAAATATGGTAACTGAATATAATATCAGTCCATATCAATACTGAAACAAAAAATAATTTATTTTTACGTATGTCGGACATTGTATTCTTGTACAGCTTTTAGTAAGTTACATGGGTAATGAGGGTGTTTGCTCGAAACTTCATATTTAGCCCAGGTCGTTCTAAAATCCGAATGGACAGATCCCATGACTTGTTCACTGTAAAATCCAAGGCCTTTTTCCAGTTCACGACAAAAATCAGGGACAAAAAAAACCGCGTGAACTTTAGGTGTAATTGAAATTTCCAAATCACAGTAACTTCGCTTAAACTCAGACATACAATCTACGTACTTCGGGTGTAATGTTGAAGAAAAACAAGAACCAACAACGGATTGAAAAGCCTTAAAGCACCTTACATATTTTAAAAAGGCAATGCTACATATTCCACGCAATAAGTCGATTTCTTCAAACAGCATTTTGAAAGAATTACCTGCGAACGCTGGACTCCCATGTAAAAACTCGCGAGTAACATTACACATCCTACCCCATTGGAGACTGTCATCTTCGAATTCCGTCAGCATGTGTTTATAAATTTTGTTCACAACCCCGAGCATCAGATGTAGTCCTGGTGGTGGGATTATTTCTAATATTTCTGTGGTCACTCTTAGAATTGAAGGATTTAAAAGGGGCAATAGCAACTGATTTGAAACTTGCCAACGTGTGGACGGGCATCATGTCACACGCAAGCAGGTTTCCTTGCACTTGGTGCACTGCATCAAAAGATGAATTAAACGCGTGTGGGGAATACAGAACTGTTGGAAATTGTAAGGAGATTTTTTTTGCTTGGCAGGACAGAGGAAGTACAGCATCATCTGCAAAGAAGTATGGAAATATACAAATACTCTTATAATATTCTCAGAAAACGCTAACACGGAAATATTAGAGATAATTCCAACATCAAAAATACATCTGACGCTCGGGGTTGTGAATGAAATGTATAAACACCTGCTCACGGAGTTCGAAGATGACAGTCTCCAATGAGCTAGGATGTGTAATGTTACTCGCGAGTTTGTACATGGGAGTCCAGCGTTCGCAGGTAATTCTTGAAAAATGCTATTTGAAAAAGTCGACTTATTGGGTTGTAATATGTAGCACTGGTTGTTTAAAATATGTAAGGTGCTTTAAGGCTTTTCAATCCGTCGTTGATTATTCTGTTTCTTCAAAATTACACCTGAAATACGTAGATTGTATGTCTGAGTTTAAGCGAAGTTACTGTGATTTGGAAATTTCAATTACACCTAAAGTTCACGTGGTTTTTTTTGTCCCTGATTTTTGTCGTGAACTGGAAAAAGGCCTTGGATTTTACAGTGAACAAGTCATGGGATCTGTCCATTCGGATTTTAGAACGACCTGGGCTAAATATGAAGTTTCGAGCAAACACCCTCATTACCCATGTAACTTACTAAAAGCTGTACAAGAATACAATGTCCGACATACGAAAAAAATTTTATTTTTTGTTTCAGTATTGATATGGACTGATATTATATTTAGTTACCATATTTCGTTAAATAAAGTGAAAAAATTGGAAATGCAGCACATTTTTTTGAAATTTTTTATTTTTAACCATAAAAAACACTTTTTTCAAAAACGGCTCGGGGGATTTGGCCAAAAATTTTTTTGCACACTATTTTCGAGCCCCTAAATCGAATCCAGCAAAAAAATTGGATGTGATATGACCTTGCATTAAAAGTTGGTTCAGGCACACCGTGTCCAAGCAAATAAAACATTGTATTGGAAAAAATTGATTTTTAGTTCAGTTTCCAAGTTCCGAAGCACAGGAAAATTAGTTCTTATTAATAAAATTGAAGAGATGTAATTTTTCTGCATCGCCATCGTGTCTTAAAGGGGATGGTAAGTTGAATTGCCTTCTTATTTTTAACTGCCAAGAAGTCTTTTACTTACTGACAATGGTTAAGAAATTATTTGAAATATCTATTTATTTGTTCGAAAGAAACTAAAATTCGAATGCCTCGTAAACAAAAAGATAGTTATTTTGTCTAATTATTTAAAATATTAACTAATGAAAAACTGGTGTAATGACAAAGACTGAGCAGTGTTCACGTTGGCAATCAATATTTATGATATGACATTATAATCACGCGCCAGTTTGATAAATAGTTGATAACAAAAATACGCTTATAATTAGTTAAGCTTTCAAGGATTAAACGAAGACTTATTTTTCTGTTTATAATGATTCCTTATTTTAATTTCTTTGAAAGTAAAACTAGGAATTCAAGATCATAAAAATCATTTCAGGTCAGATTGAACATCCAAATTATTTTTTATCTGTCTAAAGTAACAAAAACGCATTTCACAATGAAATACTTGGAGCGTGTAAGTTATTATTTCTATTGCCTGTTCATCGTTCCAACAATTCATTTATGTTTGAATCAAAAATTATGACGCAAAGCTGAGAAATCGTACTTTTTTATAGTTTTTTAAAGTTTTTTTAAATTTCAGCCTAAATTTTACTATTCCCGAGTTACTTCTTCTGTTTAAATAACTTGTATTCTTTTGACCAAATTATTATCTTTTAATATCGCGAATTAGTTGTATTTTCTTAATGATTTGGCCTAATCAATTATTGCGGAGAGTTTCTTTCATTTTAGATGTCTATTCATTGTTTAAAATATTTATGATAATTTCATTGCAACTTTTGACAGGAAAAACCTACAGAAATATTCCAAAAAAATATTTTTCACAATTAATTCAATTCCCTGCTGCCAGTATTTAGACCTTTCAACCATATGCTAATTGTCAAAGCAATTTTTATTCATTTATAAATATTATTATCTTATAATATAGTAAATAATTGCAATTTTGTCAATATAATGGCCTAATTAATAATTGAAGCACCGGTTTTTGAACATAATTGTTATTTTTAATCACAAGATATCATATAGTGATAATTTTTAAAAACAAATAAAAATTATTTTAACAATTAACAGTAGGTTATACAATCTGAGAATTCGGATGAAGTAATGGAACTTATTGAAAAAGCAAAAAAAAAACTTTTCTCTAGCTTTTTCCCCTAAAAAGTTTCACTTAAACAATTATTCATTGTTTGAAAAATGAATAGATGAATAATCTAAATTAATTCGCTCTTAAAATTAATAAATTCGGATAAGTCATTCAGAAAGCAAGAATGTACTAAGTACATTCTTGTATTGACTAAGGGTTTTTGGGTCACTGATGACGAGTCCGGGGTCAAAATTGAGAAATTCAGAATGGCCAATCCAACATGGCGTGTCCAACATGGCGGACTGAAATGCGAAATTTACGCGACTTGAGTGACAGGCAGTACTAAAGAGTGTTTTTAAGTCGCTGATGACTATTCTACTATATTATCAGCTATTTCGAATCTTTCAATTTTGACTGCAGGTTCATCATCAGCAAGAAACCATTGAGTACTGACTTTTATTCAAATAACGTGACTTTTGCATTTTAGTTTACCAGGTTGGATCCGCCATTTTGAAGTTCTAAGTTTTGACCTCGTATTTGCCATCAGCGACCTAAAAAAATCCTTAGTACTACATTTTATTCAACTTACGTGAATTTTACATTTTAGTCCGCATATTGGATCCGCTATACTGAATTTCTCAATTTTGATCCCCTGTTCGTCATCAGCAACCGAAAGAACTAGGGCATACCAATTTTTATCAAAATCCTTTCAGTTTTGTGGCAGTTATTTCAAGTGCGCATGTATGCGGCATTACCAGTTTTGTCACGGATTTTTTCTGCGCATATATGCGTAATTACCAGCTTACTGGTTAAATGTAACATAGAATTCATAAAATACCCTCAATTCGCGATATTCTATGAAAATAAAATTGTTCAACTGAACAGAAATGGTTCAAACTATTATGAATAGAAAAAATTTGCAATGTACCTACTGATGGGAATTCAGAAAAAAATCAGAAAAAATGTAATAATTGAGGGTAATAATCTGCAAAATCCTTATTGTGCTTGTATGGGGTATTTTTGATATCACAGAAGTATTCCCTATACATTATTATACATTTTCACGTTTTAGACGCAAACAGTATTCCTAAGTTTTTTTTTTGGCCACCCTAGTTGTCACAGATTTACGTTATTATTGCTCATTGAGCCTTTTTTAAACTGACTACTTTTTCACTCGTTACAGCACAAAATTTTATTTGAAAATAAACTTTATATTGGTGGAGGATTAACCAATTAAAAATCGTGATATAAATTGTTGAGCAGCTGGAAAAAAATCTGAAACCTTCCATAGGATGACAGTAGTCTGGGACCTCTGGTACTCCATGAAGTGCTCTGTGTCGTTTACAGTACCTGGACATTAAGCATTGATTGATTGATAGTCACTACGTTGGGGTTTCATGCCACGGCTCATGAAAAATAGACCAGCTCGTATTTCTGTAGTTGTTACATTTCCCTATATTCCCACCCGCAGCGAAATGTGCAAGTGAAAATTCACTCTTCTCGACAAGGAAGATAACAAATGTGTTTTCCGCTACATCAGATACTCGGCTTGCAGTGGAAAGTTCTTAAAAATCGGGAAAACTGGATCTGTGATTTACATTCGGATCCAATATTCAATGTGCCTGCCCTACGAAAATTTTGTTCGGATAACTATACGCCCCATTCATTTCTGAAGAATTCCTGTCCACTGCACTGAAACTTATAGTGCAAGAACGAAATTGGACAAATCAAAACAACATGTTTTATTTTCCACAAATCAAGAGCTTACCAGTAATTTTGTTGTTCTAAGGGTCGAGAGTATGTTTTAAATTTTGCAGATTTCTGATTCAGTTACACTAAACATGCACTCCAGACTCCTCAACTTTTTGGCAAGGGTTTTTAGGGTTAAATCTTTTTTCTAATTTTTTGCATACGTATTCTAAGAATTATTCTCTTTATTCTTCTGAAGCTACATTTTAGTGAAACTGTTTCTATTTTGTTTTAAAATTGATGAAGTGTAATTATAATGTAACTGTAAAAGGCAACTTTGCAGGGTACGTCATGTTAGCTTTGTCTGGATTACGCGCGGGTTCACGCAGAGCGTCTAAAGGTAGAAAAGTTTTCTGCAGTATCCATTGTTTCCTCTGCTATCGCCAGCGTTATCGGATTTTCTGTCGTTTTTTCACTTTTGTCGTATTTGAGATAATAAAATAGTTTACGTTACTATACTGTAGTACACTGCATGGCGTGTTTCAACATTATCGAAGTAAAACACATTCCCATGAGATATAATAATGCTTTTCTACCTTTCCCTGACCTTTCTGGTCATTTCAGAAAAAGAATTTCATAGCAACAATAGGAAGCGCCCCCAAACTTACACTTTTCACAATTTTGTACAGAGAATAGTGTATTTAGGAGTATGAAATACTACATCTTCAGATTGGGAAATAAAAAAAGTGTATTCTGATTTTTCTCAATGCGAATTTACAGTTACGTCTTTTCGCTTTCGCAGTGAAGTGTGAACTGAAAGCCAGATGCGAACAGGAACTTCTTCTTTGAAGCAGAATAATTTTTCTAAAATAGGTATAAAGATATCGCAAGTAAGAAACTAAATTCTTCTGATTTGACTATCATGAGTTCTTGGTGAAGAAAAACTTTATCGATAAGACAGCTTTTGATTGTACTTCACTATTTTATTCTACAGATACGGCCTGGGCAACATTCCGTTTGTACATATCCTGAACTGCATTTTTGATAAGTTTTCAACGAACGATTGGTACTGCGCAAAATTTGCCCACCTTCAGACGTGTTAGTTAAACCAGAGAAAGCTTGTATAACGAACCTTACCAAGTTGCCTTATTTCAGGCGCAATTCAATTGCAATTTTTTAATTAAAAAAAAAATAGAAACAGGTTCACTGAAAAATGGCTTCAAGCTAAAAAAAGAATAACATTTAGGATACATTTGCGAAAAATGAGACTAAAATATCAAACCGTTTGGCCGTGAAGTCTGTCTCTACAAAATAGGATTCAAAGGAATGCGCTTACGGATTTTTGCAGAATGCATTGATTTAGTAGCAAATTGAGTATTCTCTTCGTCTATAATATATTTTTCTTTAACAAAGCTTTTTCTGATTTCACTGGCTCGAATGAAGGTGGTTGAATTTTGTTCTTCTTTTTCCCATGCAAACATCGCCACGTACGAAATAGGAGGTCTTTTCACCAGAAACTCTGGAATTCCAACACCACCGCTCACTAACTCGTTCCATAGGATACGACTACTTCACTCACAACTTCGCCGCATGTGTTTATAGTATGTTGGTGGATTAGGTAAGAATCGTCTCAACAAGCACAAATACAAACGAACGGCAAAGCGTCCGTATCATTCCCGGGAAACATTACTTGCGAAAACTGACGTGTATCTCGCAGTTTTCTCTTGCTTTTTTTATTTCTAGTAGAAAATTCATTTGAAGGGAGGCACATTATAGGTATGATAAAAATGTCAACAAAATCTTGATATGATACTTCATTTGTATGTATTTTAGGCTATCAAAAGTAAAAACACCTGTTGTCCTGTTTCCGAAATATCCTCAACTCAGATTGTCAGTTTTTTAATAGTATTTAGTACAGTAAACATGCACGTAAAACATCTGCATTGAATTCAAAATGACACATTAATGCCTCTCAAACTCAGGAATAATTTCAGCATTATCCACTGGTCATGGTAAAATTTGAAAAACTGATTTTTTGTCGTTCTTAATGCACAAGCCTCAATAGTCTGTCATAGTTTTAATTTATTACTGTAAAAATGGGTATAATATGGCAAATCAAAGTCCAAGTAATATTTCACCACGTACCACTTTATTCTGGTCATCTCTTAGATGCTTGTGTGTTACAAAATAATAAATACCTGGATATATTGATGCTATAGTTTGCATATCGTTGAAAATTAGAGATGCTAAACGATCAAAATAGCGGGAACTTCCAATATACGAGAAAGACGCTAGTGTTCTCTTAAAACAAATCCTTGTCTCACTTTGTATCGTCACAGCGATCATCTCGCATCATACGAGATTGATAGATAATTTCATTTTATAATAATAAAAATTAATTTAAATACATCAAGCGAAGTCAAATATTAGGTATTTGATCAAAAGTATTCTATTTTGACAATTTGTAATTCAGTTAACTGGAATTAAAATGAATTTCACCTATTGGGAACGGCTTTGTATTATTTTCAAACTAAGATTTCAACATAGTATACATGAAATTGGCATAAAAATGAAATTGAAGCAAAAAATAATCGCAGTTAATAGGCTTCTTTGTGTCTCAAATTTTACGAACAATTCGATGTAATTTAGATTTAATATTGTATTAGACAAGGTAGAAGTGATTGCCATATTATTTAATAATCTTCATGTGAGCCCTCCTGAAGTTGATCAGCTGCTGCAGGTCTTTTTCCAATTTTTTGAATTTTGATTTTTAGGAAGAAATAAAATGAAAAAAGACAAATAAATATAAGAGGAACTATTTTCAAAAATTGCTCGTTATACGAACAAAATCCCACGAGACTGACGATCATCTTGTATCATTATGTACCACCAGTGACAATGAATATATGTTTATTGTTTGGAAGTTTTTTTTTCTAGTTCAAATTTTGTTTGAATATCAACCTGAAAAAGTCAAATTGTGTAACAAATTTGTACAAGAAGGCTTGAAAAGAAGTATGTAACGTATGCCTAAAAGAAATCTGTTTAAAAAATGTATACACACAAGAAAGTCAATTTGTGTCACATAATTGAACATATGAAGTTCAAATAAAAAAATGTGCTCCTGAACAACATTGTGGTCGGCTCATCAGAGACAGTCATATAACAAATAAAAAAATAGGAAGATAAAAGAAGAGAGAAAACCAAACCATCTCACTCTCATTTCTTAATTATTTATCCGTCTTTTTATACTACGAGGATCCAACATGTTTCCAGGTTTTTTAGGCTGCATCATCAGGGAAATTTTTGGCTTTGTTGTCTTTCAATATCGGAAGTCGGTACTTTAACTAAAGAATCATTGGATTTCAAAAAAGATGAGAAAGCAATTTTCAAACGATTTTAGGTTATGGTCGTGCTTTCCACTGGAAAGCGGTACAGAATTTAAAGAATATTTACAATTATGGAACAAATTCAGCTCATGTTAACATTTTGCACTAGAAGGAGATTCACACTCCCAAACAATTTTTTATCATGTTATGACATTGTTTTTTGTCCTAAGTAGCAATGGTTCCAAAAAAACTTTAGATCTCAAAGAATATGAAATATTCAAAGAATATTAGGGTATGTTAGCCTTTTTCACCGGTAATCAGATATTTTAACCAAAAGCATTTGATTTAGTAATTTTTGCTTGCAATTTCACGTAACTTCAGCTCATGTTAGTGTTTTTCGTCGGAAATTCGTATTTTTGAACAAAAATGGAACGGTTTCATTGTTTTTATTTTGTAAAAGGGTATTAATTCTGAAGTTAAGGTATGAATTTCCATCAATTATGAAAAATATTATATAATATATAAAAAAAAATTATAGCAGATCGAACTCAAAAGTTCATTGCCTCACTACCCGATTCGGGTAGTATTTCTAGGTAGATATTTACTACCAGTGTGGGCACACCACACCCACGACGGGCCAACAGCACGCAGTAATCCCGAACGGTCACCCATCCAAGTACTAACTGCGCCCAACACTGCTAAACTTCAGTGATCTTACGAGAACTGGTGTTTTCAGCATGGTATCGCCGTTATTATAAAATATACACATTATAAAATACACAACGATTGCAATATTATTAACGCATGTTTTTTTTAGTTTAATTATAAACTGAGGATTCACCCAGTTGGCACACAAGTCGTAAAGTTGTCCTATGGACGTCTTCTACCAAAGGTCTTGAGGATGTCCTGTGGACCTTCCAAACACATGAAAAGATCCAAAGGATGTCTTGAAGACGCCAAGTCACATGACATAGAGCTACATTCTAAGAACGTCTTTATGATGTCTCAGTACCCACCAGGTTGTATTAAACAAACAAAAATTATGAATTGAAAATGCCTTAGCACTAAAAAGTTTCCTTTTGGGTCCCTTATAACGTGTATAACTTTTGAAATTAATCAATTAATATCTTGTGGTTGGGCGGAGTCGAAGTAAAATAAACAAATTTTACAATCGGTGGTTTGGAAAAATCGTGAATGATATTTTTGTTTCCTAATCTGCATAACATATGACTAATTGTACCAATTTCTAAGATTTTTCACTCGACCTTACATAGGAGAAATTTGATTTTCTATGAGGACCAGAAAAAATTTCCAGATTTTTTTTCAAGGAACAAAAAGATATTCACGATGTTTTCAAAACACTGTAATTGAATTTTTTTAAATTCTATTACGTCTTCGCTTAACTGCAAGATATTAATCAGTTCATTTGAACGCTTTATAAGGGACCCAAAAGGAAATTTTTCAGTGTAAAGGTGTTTTTAATTTATAACTTTTCTTTGATCGACCCAATTGCTTACTGGGCAATTTATATATTATTATTTGCTGAAGGAAAGTTAAAATAGTTTGATTAAAAAAAAGTCAACCACTTCCAAGTAAATGAACGAGATAGCTTTCATTTTTACGCTGGGAGGCGCATTTTTACAACTTTAGATAGTAATACTACTTTAAACCTGACGTTCCAGAGACTTCTAATAGATATTGAATTAAAGGGGCAACCTTGTTCTTTAAAATGATTATTTTTCTGAAAACAAGGTTCATCCTTCTTGAAATGTGGGTTGAATCGATTTGATGTGCCAAAATTAATTGTAAGTGAAGCTAAAATAGTGCCACTGATTCGATGTTGTGCAAATCGGGACAGTTTTTTCTTAGCGATATCAAATAATACTAACAATATTGTATAGTTACTCTGGTAAGTAAAAATACTGTGGGCGGAAAAATTTGAGGGGGCGAATCGATGGCATATTTCAAAACTGATTTATTCTGATGGGATATATTTGTCGAAAATTTAGGTGTCATATACATTCTGACTATGACAAAGAACTGTAATAAAAAGGTCGAAAATCTTCTTATTATTTTGGTATCATGCGGATAATCGAAATAATAATAGAAAGATATGAAAATAATCTTGATATCAATTAAAATAGATTATATAGAACTCTTCTGTTAACTAATGAGGAATCAAATTGTAATAAATGTTCCTCTAATGAATTGTTTTATTAAGTATGGTGACATCTGAGTTGTGAAGAAATCACAAATTCATGTAAACTGAATTTGAAAATAAGAAGAAAATTTGAATTCCAAATGATTTTGATACAGTTAGACATTCTGACTACTAATGCAAATAATTGGTTACTTGTATAAACTTCGTACTTCTGTCTCTTTGATAAATTTATATATTTAAAAAAAAACATGGAGAGCACTTTAAAATTCCTGCATTTTCTCATTTTATTGATTCTACATTCGAAAGCGATCTTGAATTATGATTAATATATTAATATAATATTAAATCTTCAAATTCAGATATTAATGTCTTAAATTCATATACGGCATTGACTATCATATTACTTCCTCAAAGACTAAGAGGAAACGTCCTACTGAATGATACAACACAATTACGAGCATAATTACAAGATGGGGTAAAGTGTCTCGCGAAGAAATAATGTGTATTACAAAAAGATTGAGAGAAATGAAAAACCTCTTAACCTTAAATTTAAGAGGAAGTTGCATTTGCGGCAAGAATAGTACATTGCGATACAAGTGTAGAAAGTAGGCAGTTCCACACGAGTGTGAAGTTTGCTGTACGAACCAGTGGCGAATCGAAGGGAAGTTGTAGGCAAGTCGATCTGTAAACTGCACAAGAGTTACAACTGCCTACTTTCAGCACCTGTTTCACACGATATCTTTTGTGAAAACTCAGGGAATTTTTGATTTGAGAAGCGATAAAAACAAATTTTCCGTACTCTTTTCGAAATTTATGGTATAATTGCCAAAAATTAGTAGTAGAAAGTAATCATGATTCGACGTGCGCAAGCCCAGTAGCTACAAAGTGTCATCTTGTTCAACGTCGCAAGCACAGCAGCTAGAATTAGTCTTTTTATAAATCATTTCTACCATGGTTTTGGAATGGGTCACTTTCCGCACGCTATACATGCCTCGAAAAGCGAACATTCCGTGCATGTGTCACAAGAAAATCCGTTTTGACACAAAAGGACATATCTCTGAGTGATTATTATTTTCTATCTAATGTGGTATATGACGTTTGGATACAATTTACTTCATGTTCTTCATATTGATTCTCTGCTGGTTCAACGTTCATAGACGTCAATCGCACATAAATTTTCATTCTGTCCATCACCGAGAGTATAATAGGAAATGGTAACAGCGATGTCATCGCCCATTAGTAATATCGAGACGTCCAATCGACAAACTATCCCTTCAAAAGGAAAAGACAGAATAAAAGTCCTCTTTCATATATAACGTTTACATTGCCACTGCGACATATATATATATATATATATATATATATATATATTTACGTTCATGATCACATCGCTTATATCAGTTGCATGTATGTGACACTGAATAGCTTATTATGTTACTCGAATGGAGCTTTCCAGGGAAACATGTACAATGTATAGGATGAATAATTAATTTGTGTTTCTAGTTGAGCAATAGAACCATTATCTCATTGTTGTACTCGACATTTCATACACAGGAATGCTGATTAATAATCGCACACACTAAAAAAATCACACTCAGGTACACAACAGTATACAATATTTGTACATATATAGCTTCGAAATAACATATAATATTTGTTTTACGAAGCAAGAAATAACAGAAATATTATCTCCATTATTGAGCAACTTATCGTCAATTCTGAAATTTCTTTTATTATAATTGATAATAATTTCTGTAGGAGAAATTATTAAACAGTTGAACAATTTCTTAGACTACGGTACACTGTACAGGAAGCTTTTCTATCAGCCAGAATATTCCGATGATGTTCCAAATTTGAGTTTTCGACATTGAGATGTGTATTTCAGAATGAAATTGTATATGCTACCAGACAGCTTTTTTGTTATGAGTGGCCAAAAAAGTAAAAAATGAAGAAATTTCGTTTTTTTATGTTTTTTTTAACGTTTTTCTTATTTTTCGAAACCCTTCGAAGATGGCTACAATGAAAGATCCTAGTGTGTGGACGCGTATGAAAAAATTGAATTTTATATGTCAAGTTGTAATTACTTTTTTACCTGTTGTTGAAAAATGAAAAAAATTAGCAAATATTTTTTGCTATTCTGAGAATTTTTCTTCTCGTCCAATCTTCTTAAAAGCTGGCTCAAAGTGAAGGTTTCGGGGTTAAGTCATGTCAAATCCCGGTGAGTCACATTGCGGCGTCACATTGCGACGTCACATGTGGCAAGTCACATTGCGGCATTATCTCATTCAGACAAATTTTTAGCCCGTACTGTGATTAGTCCCAAAAAAGTGCAGTTCACATCCGTGCCTCTTTTCGCCGATCCCATTTCTTTTGAATGAGAAGTGCTGACATGTCACTTATTGCAATGTAACTTCCTGAAAATGATACTTGCCACAAAATATGACTTACCACAAATGTAATTTGCTACAATGTGATTTGTCGGGGGTTGTTATGTTCAGGATTTGAGGTTTTGTGATGCGGATTCCTATACAAAATTAAAATTTTCTTCGTTAGAATGTAGTTTCTGTTATTATCAGTTGTTAAAAAATAAGGAAAATGTGAAAATTTTGTTTTGCAAGATCACTATGCTGGAAATTTTCCTTCAAGTTCGAATGCCTTCAAAGATGCTTGAAGTTGGAGGTATAGGTATGTAGATGTACATTGCAGAATCAAATTTGCCAAGTCACAGTACTAATTTTTTATCATCAGTAACTAAAAAATTAGAAAAATTAGGCTATTCAATTTCTTAGTCTACTAACCTGGAATATTTTCTCTCATTCAATTGCTTCCGAAAATGACTGAAGTTGAAGGTCTTAGCATGTAAATATACATTGGGAAGTAGAATTTTCTATAGGACATTGTTTTTTTTTCTGTCATCAATGGTTAAAGAATTATTGGAATGGGGAAAAGTTGTTCAAAATGCGGAATTTTTTCCAGACTATTATGCGGAAAGCTTCTGTTTGGTATTTTTTTGGAGATGGTATTTCTTCTACCCCCCCCCCCCTTCCCCCACATTGGAATATCTTATAAATTTGCCCTTGGGCTCTAATATTTACAATACTTTTCATAATTATAACAAAGAGTACTTCTAATTTTAAATGAGGAGTTTCCCTATGAAAGCGTGAGATTCTACATTCTACATTATAGAATGTTTTCAAAAGTGAAGGGTTATAAAAATAAAAATATTCTACAGTTTGGAGCGAACAAATTTTGTATTGTATTCGACATCTAATAGATTGCTGTTCTTCACTTTGCCACTAACCCTTTTCAAATTCAAACATTCGAATTTGAAAATTTTGAATATATTGAGCGTTAAAGAGTAAAGATCAGTATTATTATTTGTTTCATGAATGAAACGTGTCTACTTGTCAAAAAATACAGCTAAATTGTTGACATTTAGAAATGGAAAAGAAGAGGCACGAGAAAAAAAAATTTGTTGGCCTGATATTAAATGAGCTGATTTTAAACAAGCATTTTTTCAAGCACGTTTTTTGTGCGCAACTGGAAGCTAGTTTCTTATTGAATCATGAGCTTCCCATTAATATAGAGAACATTCCAAACTGAATAAATTATTTTCTAAATGCATTTCATGTTTAATTAGGGAATGAAAAAATGAGAACAGAGGATGAAAAGTTCAGGAAAAATATAAGGAATTGATCATGAACATAATTGTGGTAAAACTTAATTAGTTGTATATATGGGAGGGGGGGGGGGGGGGGTAGGCACAATCCTTACCCACCGCTCAATGATTGGCCACCTTAACTAAATATGCTTATATGAAAGAGTTCTTACAAATCAAACTACTTGTAGTAATGAATAGTGCAGGATGAAGCGCAAACAATTCCGTAGCGTATTTGACAAGCTAGGTTAGTGCAGTGTAGTTCGTTCAAATCGCAGAGTAAAATGAAATCAGTGATGCTGAATGACTAAGGAATTTAAACGAAGAGCTGAGGATTCGCGCGTTGAAAAACATGATTATTTATTTCAGTTACGATAGATTTAACTAAAAAATTCTGGATTCAAATAGAATGCTTGCTACGAATGGAAACTCGTATGCTGCCCCGTGCACATGCGCAGAGCTGTTTTCGCAGTCCCATGTTATACCCTCTCAATATGTTACCTTTTGACATCTCGATGCACATGTAGGTTATGTTCGTTTGTTTATGTTCGTTCAATACAAAAAGTTCGAAACTTCAAACGCGTGTTGACATCGTTGGCATGGCAACCGCCAGTGCGCATGTGAACGGGGGAGCATACGAGTTTTCATTCGTAGCTAGCATTAACGAATTACTGGACGTCGCTCGTCCCACTCCCCACTTACCGGGATACTACTCCTTACTATTCCTTCGTGGTAGTATCCTAACCTTAACAAGGTGTGTGCACCTTGAAAAATGGGTGGCGAATCAATGTCCTTCTGAATTACGCGGAAACATATTAATTGGCCACAATATCTAAGAAGCAAATGACTAATGTCTTTGCGAAAATGCATTTGAAATTGTTTGAACTCTTAGTAGATCATGTTTATAATTGTTTGTCACATTGTCTCACGAATAATGAGTGGAAATCATGTCAAAACCAGTTTTTGGCTCCAGCCAATGATTATATGAATTATGGGCTCATCACAATGACAACCATATAATCATTGGCCTATGCTAATTACTGTTGTTATGGCCAATGATTGTTTTTTGACACTTTTGTTAATTTATTTGAATTTAATTTATCAACTACCTTTAACGCTGAACTTACTATGGTAATTTCAATCTTCATGAAATTAACGATAAATTCCTGTATTTTAGAATTTCTTTCGATCCACATAGTGTTTTTTTCATATTGTCAAACTTGAAAAATTCTCTAAGTAGCCAGTGATTGTACCGATTATCCGAGGCCAAAAGGAAAGAGACATAGTATGTGCGTCAAATACATCGAAGGTCGCCAGCTCCATAGGATTTTGCGAAATATTTTCTTCGGAGTCATGGATTGAATAATGTAGAAGCTGCGTGAAGCAAAAAATCGTCCTAATTTGCACTTATATTGTGAGGGAAGCAATTATGGTATAACGAATCAAGGCCAATTCATAGCAGAAATTTTAATTTGTCTGCAATGATCCACAATTCCGCTGAATAGGGTGAATAGGAGTGGTACGAAAAAATGCAAAGGAAATGCCAGAAAACATACTGGCTTTTTCACAGAACGTCCTGGAAATTGTTTCGCGTTTTAACCTACTTCGCCCTCTTGAAATGAATCAGAGGAATCTAACTGATTTTCAGTGAAATCTCACTGGTTAAAACAGCCAGAAGTGTGTCATTGACAAGCAGTGAGAATTCACTGGGTCACTCAGTGGAATTTCGGCACTGGTTTAATCAGTGAGGTTCAATGGTTTCTCAGTACCAGTAGTCATCTGGCTGTACGCCTTGCCTGTCAGCTGATTTTCTTTCAACAACTGCACTTTACTCATCCAACAATAAATGAAGGCTGAGGTGCAATATAATGAGATATAATACGTTGCGCATGATTGTGGGAAGGCCCGACGTTACGTCAAGGTTTCGCATTGCTTGAAGTCCAACGCACGTGGCCAAGGGCCTTACCACTCTTGAGCGAAAAATATTATATCCCCTGCTTATAGCAGCCAGGCGCCAAATATTTATGAAACAAATACTAGTACAGAATAGGGTTCGTTTTCACTCTAGAAATGCCAAGACCTTACCGGCGCTCAGTGAGTTTTTTTTATAAAATTTTGTTCAAAATTCTGCTGACTGCTCAAGTTTTGACCGATTCTTATCAATTTCTTTAAAAATACTCGGAATGAATTTTAATTTCATGTAGCACTGCTACTTTTCTATTTTTCTGCAAAAAAACTAACCTAAAAAATATTAACTTGCCAAGGTAGCTGAAACACGAAATTTCGAAACTTTTCAAACCACGAAATCGGTTATATCTTTACACAAAAACCTCAAACTCACAAACCTCAAACTCACAAACCTCAAATACACGAACCTCAAACCCCCAAACCCGTAAACCCACAAACCTCAAACCAACGAACCTGAAACCCACAAAAATTATACCTCTAACCAACAAACCTCAAACACATAAACCTGAAACAACAAGTCCACAAATCTCAAACCCACGAAAATCTAACCCCATGTTAAAAAAACTCAATATATAAGCACATCATGCAGAATAATCCACACACCCACAAACCTTTAGGGTTTAGGGTTTATGACTTAGAGGCTGAGAAAATTATGGGTTTTGGTTTTATAGGTTTAGGTTTGTGGGTTTACGGGCTTGGGGGTTTGAGGATTGTTGGTTCGAGGTTTGTGCGTTTGAGGTTTGTTGGTTTGAGGTTTGTGGGTTTGTCGATTTGTGGTTTTAGGTTTATGTGTTTGAGGTTTGTGGGTTTGAGATTTTAGGTTTATGGATTCGTGAGTTTGATGTTTGTGGGTTCATGGGTTTGGGGGGTTTTATGTTTGTGGATTTGAGGTTTGTGGGTTTGAGTTATAATTTTTGTGGTTTTGAGGTGTGAGGTTTGTTGGTTTGAGGTTTATGGGTTTGTTGATTGGAGGTTTGTAGGTTTGCTGTTTGTGGGTTTGTGGGTTGGAGGTTTTAGGTTTATGTGTTTGAGGTTTGTGGGTTTCGGGTTTTCGGTTTCTGGATTTGTGAGTTTGAGGTCTGAAGGTTTATGGGCTTGGGGTTTTTTAATTTGTGGATTCGAGGTTTGTGCGTTTGAGGTTTTTGGGTTTGAGGTTTGTGGGGTTGAGGTACGTGGGTTTGAGGTTTGTGAGTTTGAGGTATATTTTTTGTGGGTACAAGGTTCGAGGTTTGTGAGTTTGAGGTTCGTGTGTAAAGATAGTACCGATTTCATGATTTTGAAAGTTTTGAAATTCCATGGTTCAGCTACCTTGGCAAGTTCATATTTTTTTAGGTTCGCTTTTCGCAGAAAACTAAAAAAGGAGCAATGCTAAATGAAACTATGATTCGTTACGAGTATTTAATGAAAATTATTGAAATCGGTCAAAAATTGAACAGTCAGCAGAATTTTGAACAAAATTTTGTAAAAAAACTCACTGTACAGCGACGCGTGCTTACCAGACGACTAAAGGTTCATGTCTTGTCAACGTGGGGCGCTATATCACTGGTTTAATCTAACATTTATTATCACTGGTATATACAGTAACGTTATTTTGGCTGAGTCACTTACTGCTTTACCCAGTGAAAGTGGAAAAATCACTTTTTCACCAGTGATAATTCAAAATACTGTTTCAACTAGTGACAATTTCACTGGTTCAGTTTAAGAGCGTGAAAATTATTACTTTCGTCAGTTTAAAATAGTTTCCCAACTTTTTCCTTGACAGTTTTTTATACTGCTTCATCATTTCTCATCTATGCTCTCCAAAATGATCTCAAGAATTCTATCCTCTTGTATACTCTTCTGTTTAATTCTATTAATTTCACCATGTTAATTATAATCGATTTTTGAGAAAATGGATTGTTTTCTATCGAGAGATAATTTATGCCAGACAAAGAATCGGGAAAAAAATAATTTAGGCAGATAAAATTGTGTAGATTCATGATTAGAAGGAAAGAAATAATAATTTAAAAAACATATAGCGTCTTTACAGAAATAACAGAAAATGAAGATAAATAGGATTTAGATACTTTTAACTATAATAAGGCGATAATGCTTACCAATACTGGAAATGCGAAATTGAAGCCAAATATATAGAAAGTAATGGAACATGACGGTAATGAATAGAATGACATAAGTTTAAAACATGTACGGACAGAGATAGATTAAATGAAATATCTTTTCATTTATTTGGAGAGAAATGGATAGAGTTAAATCGTACACGAACACTCCTAATTGCAAGAATTCTATCCTTTTACGTGTGGATTCATGACCTCAACCTACGATTTTTTTTTAGACAATTCGACATTTATTCAGTATAAATGGAACTAAGTCGACGTAGAAAGAAGTATCGTCCTAACAAGAAAACATTGCTCTGAATACGGACGATATAAGCAAACCGTGTAACAGAAAGTTCTTTAATAATTGTATATGCCAAACGAAACGCATTCGGCTTCAAGCATTTGGTTAATTCAGTTCTAAACTTAAATCAAATGCAAAAATCTACTGATAAAGAATTTTATTTCAATAAAACCTGAACACAGAAGATATCACGATCTTTTGTACAATCTGTCGTTTTTACCTTACACATTGGTTACTCATAATATTTCGAGAAAATTTTCTCCGCTCATGTTAAATGTCATTCCGAATATTGTGATAAGAAGCTTTTAAAAATTGTCTGCACATATTCTATCAAATTCAAATCGGTTACTCCTCGAACTGACCTACTCTTACATGGTTTTCCTTGATACTGAATATTAGTTTCTCTTATCTCTCATATTTATTCCTTTTCATGTCTCGATAACAGATATCTCCCACGTGCTTTAACTATTGTGTCAAATAGTTTGGTTAAAATTTCAAGAATCGACCTTTTGGATATTCAAACAAATCAATATAACCTACTTCTGAAAAGTGACTACTCTTGTGCATTTTTCTCTATTGCGCAATATCCAGGAAAATGAAAATACTTAGGATTAGATAGCTTCATAATAGAATAAAATGGAAATGAATAAAGACTAGTTATTTATAATATTCAACGGAATATCTTACAGAATAATCGTTTTATCACTGCAATAGGACAGGGTAGCACTTTTCCATGTCATCGAATAAAGTTGGATAGAACATATTCTTTTTGATTCGGGAACACAAAATTGTAGACTTTTTGATCTCTGTAATTGGATAAAATAGAAATTCTTTAAAAAAAGCACAGTGAGTCCTGATGTATTAAAAGAGCCGGAGCTGATCTGAATCTTCCATTTATTATCGAAAAAATATAATTTTGAAAGGAATGCACGAGCTGAATTGCATAATCATAGAAACAGAAAGTCGGGTTTTTAAAGATCTATCCAAAGACCTTAGGCAAAGTTTTTTACAACATTTTTATCTTGTTAAACATAAAGATCTCAAACCTCTGTCTACCTAAATGCTGTAATTAACTTTCAAACCTTTTTCAAAAATGATGAAATATTGGAATAAAGCCCCTTAAAGTCCCTCAAAATC
Organism: Andricus quercusramuli; assembly: GCA_932178445.1. NCBI lineage: Eukaryota > Metazoa > Arthropoda > Insecta > Hymenoptera > Cynipidae > Andricus > Andricus quercusramuli. Next base: position 534,781 of record CAKNXH010000616.1, on the reverse strand, counting down.
TTTAAAAACCCTAAAAGATTCAAAATTCATCAAAATGTACCCAAATGTATTACGAAACCTGACATTCTGTGCGAATTATCTAACATATATCTGAAAAACTCCTTTTGAAATTGTACAAATCATCTCAATATTGTTAGATACTTGGAAATTCCTTGAAATTGAAAAAATGTTAAAGAGTCAATTTGAAATTGTGTAAATCCTAAGGCGTCAATAACTATTCAGGCCATTACGTGATAAAACTCTATATTTTTTTCAACATTGGAACAGAGCCTTCCATTTGGACACCCGAATTCTGCTTGTCACGATTGACTGAGCACCACTTCTTTCGGTCCCGCGCGTCACTCCCCTCACCACGAAACTGCTCAAGACATCGATTCGCGGAATATCGTGAATGTGAGGTTGCTAATTCTAGGTTCCAGTGTTCGAATGTCCAGCTTCTCATTTGTTAGTAAAAAGTTCATTTTTTAAAGTCACCGCAATATGCCAGGTAGTGGAATTTCAGCAAGAAATATGAATACGTATTTAAAATGGCGGCTTCAAACTGTCTGCGGATATGAATGCCTTATACTCCTTGGCAGTCGTCGCCTTCACCCAAGAAAACATTCATAACATTAACCAGTGCTCGTTCCTCTAAGATTGCCTTGGCAATTCGGCTGTGACTATTACACTAGATACCGATTTACATCATCCATTGTTTCATATTTTTGCTCGACCCTAGCATAATCAGTGAGCATTACTATGATTAACGATATACTCGCGAAAAATAACAGCACTGTTGAAAACGTCAGCGCATTTTTATTGATGGCAGTAGTGAGTTTTATATCTTGTAAAATGTATAATCTAATACTAGAAATAAAGAAAACAGGTCTGAATTTATTTCTGATCCAAAATCAGTGTCGATCATAGGGGATAATCTATAAACTGCGTTACCATTTTTGCTCTATTTTCACCTCCAGCCCTCGTTCCCCTCGTTGACGACCATATTTTTGTCTTGACCCTGAGGAGTTCCGTCTTTGAGGAACTTAACATATCGCACATCGATAAGGAAGCGATAGAGTTTACCGATATAGTAAATAATATGCGGTAAACCCTGTTCAAATCGCCACCAAGAGCGAAGCGCACAGGTAGCACAGGTAACACCGGAGTGGGGAATTACCTGGCTACGAGAGGGGCGAGCTGCTGAATAGCCGCTCCCGACAAGAAAGCTTGTCTTTTCCCCGATGCGTCGGATAGAGCTCCAGCTCTAAGGGAATAACTGAGGCTACCCCTTAGAGAAACGATTAGGTTTCCAAAATAGATGCGCGTTGCGAATGTCTACACTTAATTTTTCTGGATAGATTGAAAGGACGTATAGTCCATAAGAATCTTACTCCAGTAAGAGAAGATTCTTTAATATATATCAGAATTGTACGAAGGAACACACAGCTGTTTACATAATAGTCGCGTTATCTTGTCAACCGGTCGCTCGACAAGATAAGCGTATGTATATTTGTCGATTTTTCGTACCACGCGTTCGCCAGCTGTGAGAGCTCGGACCCTTAAATGTTTCCAGGTATTTCGCGTCATTTTCCGAGGAAATAGTCGGGAATTCGCCGTAAGGAAATACCTGCCGAAATTTAAATCTAAAGAGGGATTTAAATCCTATGAATGAAAAGAGCCTTGTTCAACGTTTTCTGTTTCCTTCTCTCAATGAGAATGCCTCATTGAGATACAGATTTTTATTTTCAAAGTAAATTCACGAATACTGTCAAATTTGGTTATAGGTAGAAATGACCATATCCAGTATTCCATAGGAGAATAAACTTTCAAATTTAGTTTTTTGAGATTTTTGTGGGCAATCACCCATTGTATCACGGGCCATAATGATGACAAGTAGTGATTACTAATATCTCATTGGAGATTGGGTTTAAAATCCAGTATCACCGCACTGAATGTTTCCGTGATTCAATATGTTTTCCCTCATGAACAGACGAAGAAGGCATACGATCTCGTGGCGGGAACAATAACGCTTCATCCCTCGCCACTACCGATTTCCGACGCAAAAGTAACGTATCTGTTGGATAAGAACGTATTCCACGTTCATTCTGCGTTTTTTCGCGTTTCTAGTAAGTTGAGTTACCAATATGCCAACTTAGCCGTCTCGTGAACTATGAGCTTAGAGGTGAATTTCCAATACAAAAGGATACATTTTCAACAAACAGATGAATTTTAGACCAGTGAAGATGAGTTTAATGAAAGAGTTCAATGTTCATAAAAATAATAATTGATTTAACAAGATAGTTGAATATTTGAGCAAATATCTGAGTTTTCAGTCTGCGAAGATGAATTTTCAATCAAAAAGATTTTTTTTTTCAAAACACGAATTTTGAACAAAATACATGGGTAAAGATATTTTGTCTTGATTTTGTCCTGAATGTTGTCATTGAAGACCATGATGTCTGGTTCCGTCTCACCAGCTAGACATTGGAGATATAAAGACTTCTCTTGCATTTATAGCTGTAGCTGTGCGAAGACAAGACCGGGTAGACTGGTCTTAAGATAAGAAGTGTAAGTCTAGATAGTTATACCAATTTTCTCTCAAACACAATTATATTACCAATTTATAGCTTTGATATTTGCCAGGGTCGAAATTACAAAATTATTCCTTTTTTAATTTTATTGTCCATTATACTCCGATCTCTCTAAACTATGAATCCCACCAGTATGGCCTGCCATTTCCAAAAATCAGGTAAATAGGTTGGAACCAAACAGTTGACATCTGCTAAGGATTGAATTTTGAAAACCGATAAAATTGTAATTCTATCTTAACAATTTTCTAAATTAGAAATTCGGAACTTTTCGGTCTCAACATCTGCAGGCATATCAGATTTTCCATAATAAGATTCAAACTGTCATCTTCTACAATTATCTAGTGAACCGTTGTAGATAGGGAAATATGGACCACATTTTCTGATTCGTCATCGAAATAACATAATAACTGCAAATGAACAAAATTACTGACACATGAAAAATAAATACCATGAAGATACATAATATAAACATGATATATAATTTGAAACGGATTACTGATGGTCCTCGGAGGCTTTGATTTCTAGACATAAATTTTTGTCATCAAGTCGAAAATATTCGTCTTCAATACATCAAAATAGTATGGGTCCGTCTCACGAGCTGGATACAGAGAATAACTTTAAATTGTCTTGCATTAGTCTTTACTCAAGATAAAACCAAGACCAAATATTTTTACACGGGTGGATGACTCCTCAACTAAATATTTGAATTTTCGACTAAAAAAAAGTTTCAAGTGTATTGTCTAATCGGACAATATGTACGTTACTGGTCTTATACATAACCAAACAACTAAATTCCATAATAGAATAGAGAAAACATACTAAATATTTGGAGCGGTACATTTTGCCGGCGTTAATGAAATCTCCAGCAATTCCCTATCATGTTGGGAAAACTGAAACTTTCAGCTAAAAAAATTAATTTTATAAGAGCGAGAAACGCCCGGAGACCCTCCAAGAGCAGAAGGATTTCAATGAAGAGAGGGTGGGTGGATAGCAGAAGTTTTCTTGAAACACATCTGAAAACTTCTGCAGAACTCTGACGCTGACCATGGTATTCACGGAGGTCCCCGCGCATTCTAAAACACCCGACTTTATGAACATAAACGATCATTTTTCCGATTAGTTACAGTAAAGCGCGTACGAATAGGCTACAAATCGTAAAGTAACGACGACTGCAAAGATAAAAAAGACAGAAAATGTGATAAGTGTGACACACGCCGGGAAATGTTTGACGCATTAGCTTCCGGCAAGGCAGTTTTCAGATTGGGTATAAAACTTGCAATAAAAACAGAGAGAGAAAAGAATTGAACTCTTTTTAAGTAAGGAAATATTGACCTCGTTTTTTACGGATCTGACTTGCGAATGCGCAAAGTTTCTACATAAGTCAATTGGTCGTAAAAATCCATCTTCAAATCACTAAATTCACCACATTTGGAATTCAAAAATTACAGAACTTCTAAATTCATCGAGTGGCCAAAAAAAAGCTTCCAAAATTAGCCACATTACAAAATTTGGAATCACCATATTCCAAAATTGGGTTCGTTGAAAATTTAACTAAAATTATAGTATAATGTCAAGGATGGGGCTTGGGATGGTATTTCGACGGACACTTCACAAAATAACGATCAGAAACATATACGAGCATTCACTAGAAGTTTCGTTGAAAGTGAAATTGTATTTAAAAGTGCTAGCTTTCCCGGTCAGCTAAGCTCTGCATACCTTCCGTGCTTCAATCGATTGTAATACCAATTCCTTATTAGTTGAAGGACTTTGTCATCCCTGAGACGCACATGAACCTATACACACTCACACCTCAATTCCTTTACATTCCGGCCGATTCACAAAGACATGAATCATACATACATACAGGGGGTGCGTTGAAAAG